>VXAV01003850.1:433011-450555 GCA_013399715.1 Alectura lathami
AAAAAAAAACACCCAAAACCTACATAGAAAAACAGATTTGGACATCTGCCCCCATTCAAATAATTATTTAGCTGATGTAACTGCTTCATTTTTGTTGTAATCAGAAGCAGTTATGTACTAGCAAAATTATAGTGTTATTATAGCGTTAATCAGAAAATCAGAGCTTTGTATATCATAGCTGCTTTTGGTCAAGAGTCAATATCAGGAAAAAATGCTGAAAGAGTCACTGCAAATTTTGATACAAAACCCTTCTTTATTTACACTTCCATGTACTATTTAGAAAAACATCTAAAATGTCCTATTAATTGAAAAGATGTTATCAAACTTTCCTAAAAACAGAAAAAAATTCAAAGCCATTTCAGGTTTGAACATCGTTTAACAGAAATGAATGATGAAAAGTTCTTTATGTGTGGGGAGGTCTGGATATGATATTTAAGCTGTTAGAAATATTGCAGATATCACAATGAGACTCAGATTTGAAACATGTTTAGCAGGCATAAGTTCAGAAAAACAACTTGATATCAACAGGGGGCAGTTTGGCATAAGGCTGAATTTGCCAAGGTGCTTTACCTGTGTTAGCTAAGGGTTTATCTGGAAACCACAGCTCCTGGCTGCAGAACAGAGCTGCAAATGCTGCTGTTCACAGTCAGTGTTCACTGGCTCTTTTTATACTGGTGCACCCTCTAATTTTATTTACTACTTTTTTTTTTTTTTTTTCCCCCAAGTCTTAGAGAAAGGCAACACAGAATTTATTTTCAAAACTTTTTTTTTTTTTTTTTCTTCCCCAGAATAAGGTCCACTTCTGTATAAAGACAATGCTGTTTTTAAAGGAAATTCATAGAGACTTAGGATGTTTATGTTTGATTATTATAGGTGTGAGACTTGCAACAGGAAGGATAAAGCTGTAGGTTTTGTAAACCCCAAACAACACCAGCTTCTTCTATTAATTTCTTGTTCACAGAAACTTTTTGCATCCACAAGGTTTCTCCACTTTTTGGGAAGCTTTTGGATAGGTTTGCCATTGAATGACCTCACTCCCAGAAATCTGTTTGTAATGAGTAATAATAACAATGAAGATGTCATCAAGCAGTAAAATCCTCTGAAGAACTGGAGCCTGTTCTCAGCTCACTGTGTGTGTAAACATTGGAAATATATGTAGCATTGCAAGATCCTACGGTCTTGCCTGCAAAAATACAACAGGGTAGGTTGTTTCTTTCTTTTTTTTTTTTTTTTTTTTCCTACAAAACCACATGAAATTGTAAGGAAAGAACTATAGTTAAAATTCTGTTATCCTCCTTATCCTGTTGCACTGGAGATACTGGGCTAATGTCTAATCCTTTAGGTTATAGGCAGTGTCCCTTGCCCATTTCAACGCCAGGACATGCTCTCTTAAGAAGCATCTGTGGAAGCTGCAAGTCAAAGCCACTGATGAAAGCTAAGTCTCCTGTCTGTCATGTGTTTTAAGCACTAGTCTTGCTCCCTTTTATCTGGCTTTCTGTAGAGTTTATAATTCCTGCAAGGGAACAGCTTGTGAATTTTCATTCTTCCTCAGCTTTAATTTCACTGCATATGTGTTCTCTTCATATAGACCTGGGTACAAAAAACAAATAGAAATAGATTTCCTGAACACCCATAACATCTTACTTTGAGAGAAACACTTTGACTAGAACTATATTATCTTCACAATGTCTTTGGACTAGCTATTGTCTAAAAGATGTGAATGGGCTGTGGAACAACAGGATCAAGGAAAACTGCACACTGCTTTCCAAGCAGAAAGTAGCCACATGTTTATAAATTTGTATAATGTTTATAAAGGTTGTCCAGACTAGTCTTATTGACTATAAGTTCATCGGGACAAGTGAGCTGGGGACCAGCAAGGTTCTAAGATAAGAAAGCTTATTCTTGATTCAAAGATGGAAGTAACTGTTCTGAATGAGAATGAAATCCTGTTTTAGGAAAGGATGTTTCTGGTACCATCACCTACGACTGTCTTTGCAAGGCTGACAGGCCTCAATTAGCCACAGAAAGGAGAAAATAATGCTGAAGCCTCCATCTTTGATGTAGTGTCCAGAAAGAAGAGCAGTTCAGTACTTAGGTTAAGAGGCTGAGCTCCACTCTACTGCTAGAAGTGGAAATCAGGCAGGAGGCTCGATTCATGTGTACCATCAGATGATTGCAACCATCCTGGTGTTGCCCTACACCCCAAGCACCTCAAGAGCTGAGCTTGCCCAGCTGACAGATGTGGAGATGAGGAGGCTGTCCTGGCCAGCAGCAGGGCTCCTCAGAAGTCTCCACACAGGTTTGAGGGTGAGATTTTCCCCTCCTCAACTTGCCATTTGCAAGTTTGCTTTGTTTTTGTTCTTCCAAAAGTGTACACAGCAGGCTTTCTTTAAACAAGAAAACAAACAAACAAACAAAAACACAAAAGTACAGTTCAGAGTCCAGATTTGTTACCTGGTGTTGCCCCTTCTCTTTGTTTACTCAGTTTCTGCCCCACAGTCTGGTGTTAAAGGGTAGACTTTGTTTCTTAGGTGCCCTTAAGAGTCAGGACTTGGAACAAGTTTACAGTTCCTACCTCTCAATGAGTTGCCTGCTCCATGCTGCAGCCTATCTGCAAAGGTGGGGCTGTACTGAGCAGACCACCAGAGGAGGAAGGTGCTTCTAAGCCAGATTCAGGGGAAAGCAAAATGATGTGATGTGGTCTTGGGTCAGAATAAGGTTTAAGTTTAAGAAATGAATGGGTTGCAACTTCCAAACTGGCTCTGGGAAGGGTTTCCTTGGTGGTGGCAAGGAGCAGGTTTTCCTTAAGATGGACTCTGAACCTTTTCGCTTATCAAGACCTTCTGGGAGGAGATGATGACCCCTTCAAAACTGGGTGGGATACCTTTTCCTGGTCTGGTGTCAGCTGCTGACAAGGTAGTGTACAGTCCTGCAGGTTACTAGTCACTGCTCTACTGATGAAAAACAGTATCTGTGAGTGGTGCCAGCAAGGTGGGGAGAGACAGGGAATCCAGCAGTGGGGACACCCAGGCCTCTAGGAACTGAGAAGCTATGCTGATCACTTACCAGTGAGTCATGGTGATGCCCCAAGCAGACCAACCACTTTTGAGGGTCTCCGTTCCTTGGCCCAGATCACAGAATGCAACACTTCACCTTGGGTGAGGTTCACCTCCCTCCTTATCTAGGATCTCTTGCTGCTTCTTTTACTGCTGCCTAGACACACAGATCTTTGTTTCTTATATGAGGTGATACAGCAACAGCAAAGACAGTCAGTGGGGTGGCAAGGCACTCTAGGGGAGACAAACAGAAAGATCTTTCGGGGATCCTGGAAGGGTTTCATCTTGTGCAATGCAGCCAAAGCCAAGGGGCTGCAACTGAGACTGAACCCTTGCAAGACTGCCAGCTTGACCTGTGGGCAGCACTACTGTTGACAGGCCAGGTACCCACTATGATGTCTAATTTCATGTTTTATATTCTGAAGGAAAAGTCAGACATCCAGATCATGCACCCTAATGTGTTTCTCTATCAATCACTTATCTAAAACCCGCAGGAAATTCTTCAAAGCCGATGTATATCTGATTACCTCCTTGGCAAGCCCCTCCAAAATGGGAGGAAGACTGAACTACAGGACTGAGTCAGGTGTATGCCAACATTTTTTAGGAAGTTTCTCAGTCACCTAAATCTCCACTGACACTCCTTGTGTTCACTTCTAAATTATGACAAGCACCTTCAGTTCAAGCCTACAGGAAGTGAGTACAGAAACTGAGGTGATGAATTTTCAGAATGTTTTTCTCTCTTTCTTCATATAAGAAAATAGATTTCCATGTAAACATTCTGAAGGAAACACCGTTGTGAGTGCACAGAACAGTAGGTTTTGGGAAGAATGCAGAAATACTCTCCCTCTGTGAGTTTGTCAAAAAACAACTACTATTTCACACAATCTGATCAATTACTTTCCGCACAAATACTTGAATGATTTCCATGGATAAGGCACCTCTGATGAAGAAGATGAAAGAGTAGGGAAGGATTAGAGAATCCACATTAAAGAAGGGAAAGGGGTTTCTTCTGGTGTAAGGCCAGAATTCAATAGAGCAACCATAGCAGACCTTAGATTGGCTCCATGCAGGTACATGAAGTGGGAACATTGACCATGGTGGTGAAAAATCTCCTATCCTGCTATCCTATGCAAATCTCATACTTCAAAACAAGGTGCAATAACCGTGTAACGGGCTAACCTAGGATAACATGACCTCCAGTCATGCTTGTTCCTACTTTTCCTCCCCCCTTCTTAATTAGTGATATTTTTTGCTCTAGAGCTTTAGGGTTTATCAGACACATTTGTTTTTGCTAGCCTAATAAAGATGGATCTTCTAATTATCCATGTGCTGTCTGATGCTTTAATAGAGCTCGTTATGCTCTTAATCTTGTGTTTTGCAGAGTGGAAATAAGAATTCCACCTCCCCACACACCTCTGTAAAGGTTATATTAATGACACAAACCCTGCAATAGGCCGTTTCCTCCAGCCCTGTGCATAGCCCTGAAACCCCCACTGCACCCTGCCTCTTGCCAGGCCCTGCGATTTTCACAGTGAATGTGTAGTCAGCCTACGTCCAGGCCCAGGCACCCCAAGCACCCTGTGTACACTCTGCTGGCCCCAGGCCCTGGCTGGCTGCTTCCCGGGCCAGCAGGGCTCTGCAAGATGCCTCGGTATCCAGTGTGGCCTGTCAATGTGGGGATAATATTTTCCAGAATTCCTGTCTGAGAAGAGGAAAGAAAATCTACTGGAACAAATAACAGCAATCATAAAACAGAGAGCTGACAATATTCTATGATTCTATATAGGGCTAACTTCCACCAAAAGAAAAGGCATTTTCTTTATAACTGTCTTGCTTTTCAGCTTCTCTCTGAAACATCCTTTACAGAAAAGAATATGTACAAACTGATAATTTACTCTCTCCATTCCTTGTTTTGAAGATTTTGTGTTCTTGTACTGTTGACTACTCCAAGGCTTCTGCCCTGGCCTTCTGTTGCTCTTTACAAAGCGGATTTTTTTGTGCAAGTTGGCAGGTGTTATCTACACGTTTTGCAGATAACATGCTGATTACGCAGAACTGTTTTAATTCCTTGCTTCCAGCTGCCTGGTCATGTTAAACAGCTAAAGGTACATTTCTGAATACTCATTGCCCATGTAATCAAATGCTCTGGTTGCTGCAAGAATATGCTGCAGCTCACGAACAAAAGCAAGTTGAACAATGAAACACTCTTTTTAAACTGTGATATGCTATATAATTTTTAAAAAATCATTGAACCTTTCACATAAAATAAAAGCACAAGTAGAAAAGGAATTCTAAGGGAATGTTTTTTGTTTTCACTAAATGCTTGGTAGTTTGGGAATGGCTTTTTAAGTGTTTTCAGCACTCATTTACTAGGAAGATATTTGGAATGATATTCTTAGAAGTAGTTTAGAGACATCATATCTATTAGGGAAGACTTATGAAACACTTTGAAATCATGTATGCCTGATTGCTGTCTTACCAGAAAAATTTCTTCAGCTCATCGAATTCTTGGTAGTGGTCACACATGCTGCTGAGAGGACAAAACCTTCTAGTGAAACCTGGGGTGAAGAATCAGGACCTCAGAGCAGACAAATGTAACTGATCCGGCAGGGGCGGCAGGGTGAGTGAAGGGGGAGAATGTACTTGTATGTTTTAATGTACTTGACGCAATCTCAGAGTTAATATAGTGTTCCCAGAACAACACAAACAGCTTAGGATGAACGATTTTTTAATCGGAGTTGGCACTCACAAAGTTTTTTAGGCCTGTAATTTCAGTGATACTTCTCATTAAGTCATGAAAACCTTCAAAATATCTGACAGGCTACCAATGTGTTCTTATCTTACAAAGATCAAGTACAACCTCATAAGAACTGTTTGCAACTCTAATGTCACTGTATCACCAGATTCAAGGGCATTGTATTAATCCCTTTTTCTATTCATCTATTTATTGTTAATTTGGGCAGATTTTTTTTTTTTTTTTTTTTGGCTTTACTCCACACTGCAGTGCTCTAAAACAAGTTTAATTTTAGTACATACTATATATTTTACTGCCATATCCTGGGAACAATCAATGACCTTTCTTAATAATGTATCACCTTACTAAATGTTACATGTAATTAAAAAAAATGAACACATACCATATTTATATTTGGTAGTAAAAATTCCTTCTCAAATAATGCTGCTATCAACACAATCATATAGACAGCCATTGCTATTAATAGCAAAGCATGAACAAAATATCAAGCTTTATAGGAATTTGCCTCTCAGTTGCATAATCATAACAACACATTTTGTTTTCTAGTTGATATACTCCTACTTACAACACTTTCTAGTGCTTTGGGTACCACCCATCCTATTTCTCTGTCTCCACTGATTGCAGCTAATGGTTGTCTTTCTGAAAATAGCAAGGTTGTTAAGAATAAAGAGTCACTAGTAAATTAGCTTCTGTATTGTTACAGAATTGGGAAAGCGGTGGAGGATCTCTTGTGATCATAACGATGCTATAAACAAAACAGAGGCATCCTCTGTGTAAGTGATAAGACAATTTCTGGCCAAAACTAAAGCTGCCACTGGATTTTTTCACCTTTTAAACATAGTTTGTTGTAGGTTTTGTGAAGATATTCTGGCTCATATTAGCCCATGGGGCTGATCCTCATCATCTTTCCTAGAGTTTATGCCCCATTTTCCCTAAAACCGAATCCAGAGATAGATTGCAGAAGTCTACCAGAAATGGTTAGCTGTTTTCCTCCTAGCAGATCTTCTCATCAGTCTGCATCTATCTTCGCTATGTAGTCAGTACTGCCCAGCTTCCTACTGTTTAACAGGATTCCCAGAAATCCAAGCCCTCATTTCACATCACTGCAAATGCAGTTGGCTAGCTGACCTGTGACTTCACTGGATAAAATGTTTGTGGCCAGACACCTTGCACAGTGAACTGTGGGCTAGGGAATTTGTTCTGTCTCTGGTCCAACAAAGCCTCACTGTTTTGTCTCCCATGGTAGAGGACAGCGACCATTTGTTTGGACAGGTTTGGTAGTTACCCTTTTATACATATTTTGTAGATATATTAATGTCTTAAAACATTTGGCATTTTAGACAGACATTGGATATATTGCAATACAGTAAAACATGAAAGGAAAGGAAGAAACACTATCCATGCCTTTGCAGGTTTGATTTCCTTTATATGATTATTATAATACTAAATTTAAAAAAATGGATTTAATTTTTGTTTGTTTAAGGGGATTCTTTTCTTCCACTGTTTGTAAGCCATGCATAACTGCTGAAGTGGCAGGGTCACCTTTCCAGGTCAGGAATTCACACAGCCCCTCTTTGCATATAAATATGACTATAGCCTTCAAATTCCAGCACACACTAACTCACGCTACAAGCAGTGTTTATTTCCTTTCTACAGGCTTTCCATTTTTGACTGTGATGCCAAAGTTTAGATTTTAGAAACAGCAAGCTGCATCCTCTACTTATTGTAGGAAAGGCCCCACAACAGTCACAATGTAAACTGAGCTAAGAAAAAATCATCTTTCCTTTGTAATAGGTAGCCACCATTTTCTACAGTTCCTTTGCACGCTTTATTCCAGGTTAAAAGCAAGCAGGAAGCCATGTTGTGGACAGTAAGAAATGGCCAATGCAATGGCTGCCTGCCACAGCAGGGTGGATGAGTGCACACTCCTTCATTCACTGTAGGGTCCTAGAGATCCCTGATGTCTTATGGGGTCACATGCAGACATGCAAGTCGCTACACCTAGCAGCAATCACCCTTCTTCTCTGCCACATAGCCTGCATGCAGAGATGCCTTGTACCACTGGAACATCCAGTCCGAACAGAGGCTCCAGGTGTCTGCTATAGACTACCAGCTCCTATGGCCCTTGTGACTACAGCCTCTTCTTTCTTCTGTGGTATGTCACATTCTTCTGTCATCTGGTCAGCTGAGAGGGTACATCTCATTCAAGACACAAATAGACCTAAACTAAACAAATAAGCCATGTATGTTTGCTTCTAGAATTGCTTTCTTCTTTCCTGGCAGCAGGGCTTTCTTAGTTGCAGGCTCATGCCTCTAAATCATGCTTTCTCAGAGTGATATACAAGTGCCTGAATCTAGTCACATGAGATGCAGGGCAAAGGAAATTTAAGAACAGTATGTGTGTAAGGATTGACTTAGAGTACTTCAGGACATAAGACAGAATCTAGAATTTTCTATGTTAGCCTGTGTAAGTAATTCTTTTTTTTCAAGAATGAGGGTTATTTTTTTGCAAATACGCTGACAGTATTGCAGTGACAGTCAGCGTTTTGTAATTAAATAATTTACTGTCTGTATGTTCTGCTTCCGTATTGCTGACATGCTCCTTGAAGCCACTGCCACTGAACATGTACTGTGTAAGGCTAAGTATGGTGACATGGTAATAAAAGGTTTGCTTCATCCCTTTCAGACCATAAGAACAATGTCGAGCTGATCTGTGAGTGCATTATTTCATCTCCCCTTTATTTTTTTTTTTACAGGTGGGAGTGATCCATTGTCTCTAAAATCAAGGCTGCCCTTTGCAGTTGAATTCCTACTGACATGAGGAGCAGGCAGTGATTTTGCTTACAGATGAAACCTGAGGAGAACAAACATCTGTGAAGAAGGGAGGATGGTGGCAGTCCAGTGAACTGCCTGAGAGCAAAGTGTTCAACATGCTTACTAATAAGTGTCAGCTTGATTTGAATCACTTGCTGAAGTGCAGCCTGGCTGAAGCCAAAAGAACATACCTTTCTTCAATGAAATGGAATCCCAATGCATAAATAAAAGATTTCACCTGGGAAGAGAGTTTTATTATCTCCATCCCAAGAAAGATGCCTGTGATTTACCACACCTTCTTGCTTTAAAGCAAAAGCAGAAACAATCCCTCCCAATAAAATAACCCCAAACCAGCAACGACCATCACTACCTCCATTAGCTAGCAGTCAAGTCTGAGATACTTTTATACCAGTTATTAGCTGAAGTCAACAAAGTCACATGGACAGGAGAACAGACTAAGTGAGAGACAACCCCAGCTCCTGCTTGCAAACACCATGAGAAATCCACTGATATACACTAAAAGAATGAAAAAAAGACTATATCACAGTGGGCTTCTGTCCAATCTAAAACTCTGATCCCATATCCCACTGAAGGAGCCAGCTAATTTATTCCTGACCATATGGATGTTGTAAAGTTGTAGAGATCAAAACCCTCCCTGACAGAAGCTTGGATCAACCAAAGAAAACATTTCTGTTTCCTCCTGAGCAGCCATTTCGGGTTTTATGGGGAGCCTGATCCACGTTGGGACAATGGTTTGGACAGCTTAGTCAATGCTGAAGAACATTCATGCACCAGACACAATCAATAAAGCTTATAATTTATTTACTTCATTCCTGAGTCTGAGAGGTTTGATTTAAGGAGCTGACATGGGATGTCAAAGAGTGGAGGGACTTTCAGAGGTGAATGGCAGGTTTTAAATACTGTCTAGGCCTTAGGTAGATTCTCCATAACCTCTTGCTCTGGCTTACATCGAAAACAAGACACTATTCACAGACACCCTCAGCAAATCACTACACTACCTTTGCTGCTAGCTGTTGCCATAAATTACACACACAAAATTTGAAACCATTGGACTGTGATGACTGTCTGTGTCTGTCTCTGGCTCCACTCATTCATGAAGCCTGAACTTCTGTGGGTTGTGGCAGATGCATTCAGGATAACAGATAATTATAGCCCCTAATTATATTCTCTCTCCTACTACTACTTGAAGTTGTGAAAAGAAAGAATAGTAGAGAATCTGGGGTGGTCACAAGAATATGGGGATCACAAGTCAGGAAAAACTGAGGGAACTTGTCTCTTTTTTGTCTGAGTACTCTCACTTTTTCCCATCCTGATAATTTCAGGGAAGACTCTAAGTAAATGACTGTCATGCTCAGCATACTTCTATTGTTGAAATAAGTACACTGTTTCCCTGCAACTTTGCCTTTTTTCCAGCATGAAGTAAATTATCTGTGGTGCTTGCAATGCTGCTGGAAATGCAGAGTATCTGCTGAGGCAATAGAATATTTTCAGGTGAAACAGTCACTTAACTTCATTTCAATCTACTCAAGATTTAAGCCAAAAATAGGAAGTCACTTCTGGATGCTTAGTGTCTTTTTCTTTTCAGTTCTCAGCAAAGAGTCAGCCAAATTAAGCACAAACTGTTCACTGGTAGGGACAGCTCTGAATGCGTGACCAGCCTTTAAAATTTCCATGCAGCAATGAATATGTTGAAGACACTGCGTGAAAAGATCATTGAGTGGCTTGCCCCTTGCTCTCCCCTTCCAGGGTTTTATGGTCTCTAATAAAGGTGAAAATACGATGTGAGCGTGACATGCTTATTTATTTTTATTTACAAGATGCAATCTATTGCCTAAATCTCTTGTCTCATTTACATCATGAAACATAAATAAATATAAATCCAGGGAGATAAAGAAATGTAAGCTTTTGCAAGTGCTGTATTTGTATCAATTCTTCCTTAATTTAATTTCTTGGGATCTCCTCCTAATGGGTGTTCACAGGGCCATAACATCACATGAATGGAAACTTCTCTTTGTCAAGCAATATAGTACCAGGTAGTGGCATAGAGCATTGCCCTCAGCCCTGTGGCTACATGCTCTTAGACCAGAGAACACTTCTGGCAGTTGGCTGGAGGAAGCATGCAGACGAGGGACTCAAGTGGGAAGACAACTGAAAAGTAAATCTATCTTTGTCGCCCCATTTTCTATGTCAGACAAGAGCACAGCAAGGAGGTGAAGATGAGGCTTCACTGAGATCCCATCTAGGTTTCCTCAGAAATCATCTCAGCTGGTTTTGCGGTGTCTAGAGGGTCCCCATTCCACCACACAACATTCCTGTTACTCCTGTGCTGCACAGCAAGGGTCATTACTGGTAGGCATGAAGGCACTAGAGAAATTGAAGTTGATTATAAGACTTCATAGGTCCTCCAGATATAAGCTTTGAAGTTACTTCAGCAGCACTGCAGATAAATTGCCCCTCCTCAGTTTGACCCAGGTGAAATTTTCTACTTAATGATCTCAGAAATCTCGGCATCCACTCCAGATGCAGGGCAAGTATTGTACTGTACAGCACAGGTATATAAAAACCATATAAAACTTTCTCTTTAGGAAGAAATATTGGCACTGGCTGTTGTACAAAATAAACTTCAGAAAGACACAGAGAGAACCAGAGACCACTTGAGATATTCCCAGTATTCAGAAATAGGAATGGCAGGGGTAACATACAAAACATATTTGTGCATGAGACCAAAACATACTCCTTTCCTGTTCACAAAAGTAAAAGGTATATTTTTGTGTTTCACAATTCAAGCAGACATTGATAATACTCCCTCCTCTCAGCCATCTCTTTATCTGAAAGTTGCTCCTTGGTTCTTGCCTGAGTGAGAAGAAGAATGATTTACTTGTCATTCATGGAATGCTCTGGGAAAAAAACAAAACAAAACAAAACAAAAAAAAAAAAAAAAAAAAAAACACCTTTGTACTTCTACATTTTCTCCTGTAGAACTAGGAAAAATATCACTCTTCAGGCTAACAAACCAGTGTACCACATAAGCACCAGTCATTGCTACCTGTTCTTGCATTTAACATCAGAGCTGCTGGCATTTCTGAAGGAACAGGAAAACTGTAATGGTATTGGTAATGGTACCAATATAGCAGGAAAATGACGCTGCCAGTCTGTATCCCCAGTGCTGGTTCTGTCTGGAAATATTATTGTTGGTTTTAACAACAAATCTTGTATTTTGTAAGAACACCTCTGCTTACTTACAGAGTCCAACTGGAATGAATGACATTCTGTGCTTGAGTGAGATTTATCTCACCCTTGACAAGAAGTCACCTGTTTATTTGTGGGGGATTTGAACTTCTGTTTACAGCAGAGGAGGTGGTGGGTGGGAACAACACTTCTTTTTTTTTTTTTTTTTTTTTTTTTTTTGTGTCCAGACACAGAACTTTTAGAATTGTTTTACATTTGAGAGAAGCTCTGGAAATCCCACCTTCATGTACTCTGATGCACTAACATAATGCAGGTCTGCTTGCTTTTACTTATTGTGTTGCCTGTCTGCTGCATTATTGCTGGATTGCTTCCAAAAAAAATCATAATTAATAATAAAATAACTTGTTCAGAAGATGTTTATCCAAATATCTGAATGGATTTTTGAGGAACAAATCTATACTGAGCAGAGATATCATTTGCAGCAATAATGTCTGGAAGAAAAGAATAATGAAAATTGTCAGTCAAAGTAAACAGATTCTGTATCGCAGCACCCAGGAGGCCATGCTACGCTGCATAATGTATTCAGTTGTTCACACCTAGCCCTATTTTCAAAGTCATAAACTGGGGTGGATTTGTCAGAGTTTCAACAATATAATTGTTTAGCTGTAAATTTTCCTGCTGGCAAGTTTCAGAGTTTTCAGATAATCCCAGGCAGGGATTCAGGCTTGCAGTCACATACACAATAGATGGTTCACAGGTAGCGTGTGGAGCTTGCAAACCATGCTGCCACAGGAGTTTGCAGGGAATCATGAGCTCCCTCAAGCACACAATGTAATTTGAATACATGATACATTGGTACTTTTATCACAGTGCACAAAGAGAGTGACATTGTTGTGGATTGTGTATGATTAGAGGTGGATGTGCAGTGTAAGTTCAGAAGTGTGTAAATCACTCACATTTTTTTGCATCTTGAACAGTAAGATGCATTCCCACTTGAAACCATGTGGAGAGGGCTTGGCTCAGGCCTCATTTCAAAATAGTCAAGGGAAACACCTGTGTCTCTGTCAGCATAAGGCGTGGCCCATACCTTCTTACTTTGGCTATTTTTCTCCTGACTACACAACTTATGTCCTGGCAGCAAAATCTCCTGAGATAATTTCTTTCATTTGAATGCTTATTTAGCTTCCATCTAAGTTACACAACAGGGCTTGAAGGGTTTACAGAAAAAGCTACAAAGACAGCAGTCATACTGAAACCACTTCACAGGTAAACATGATGAGAGGTGATGTACATACACTAATGAAGAGGAAAGCAGAGAGAAGAGCATTTCCATTTCCCACTGGATTAGTAAGTCAAAGACTATTTCCCTGACTGAGCTGGAGTCTTCTCTCTCTAAGTACCATACACAAAGGCATTTACTTATCCTTAGATGGAAGCAAAACAATTCTGGAAGACTCCGGAGCATAGTGCTGTGTCCCAGCTCTCACATAGCCTTCCCCTTCTGTTGTTTGAAGGAAGGGTAGCACAAATCCTAACAACATAGTCTTTCCTCCCCTGAAACTCACTGCAGATAACCTTCACTCCTTAACTCTTAAAAAAAAGAAAACAATACAGAATACCTACTACAACAACTACTACCTTCCAGTCCCTACAATTTTGCAGAAGCAGGAGCGTCACTGTGCCACTGTGGCCAACCCATCACCGGCCTATGGGAAAGGGCCTCACTCGTAGTGTCTGGGGCAGATTCCAAAGGACGTGTGGTGAGATTAATCTTTGCACCTTGAAGGGCCACCAGCTGTGCCAGTTGTGCTGTGGCACAGTACCCTGCCCTTTTACAATTCTAATCCTTCTCTTCCCCACCATCTCAGCTCCCTGGAGTTAAAAGAGACATAGCTGGCGTGAACTAATCTAGGACATTCTTGTGAGCCTCTCTTTCTGAAATCACTAACACAGTAGCTCATCTCAGTTTTACTTATATAAATATTTTAAATATGTAGTTTCCCAACTTTTCAAATAGAAAAACTATGTCAGATGATATTCCCATGACCCTCAAAAATTTGTCGTGAGGCACTCTACAGAACTCAAGAGCAAAAGAAGAGAGTAGGTATCTCAGAAGGCCAAAACAGACCAAGACTGGGACAAAATAACTGGGGTCAAGTCAAAATAGCAAGCACTTTCCTCAAGCCTTGCTGGAGACCTCATTGGTGTACAGAGACAAAGAAACATTGGCTGCAGACATCCAGGGCCTGTAGGGATGTTTATCCCGCCTTTTGCATCTTTTGTCTTGTTTAAGTGCAGCATGGCAGTTGGCAAACTCCTCACAGACTATGGCAATTCAAACTTCAGGATTTGGTGGGGGGACTGGGCAGAATACTGAATGTACTCAGTTCTTTCTCTGAAAAGTTACTTGTTGCTCCACAAAAAATTGGAAGTAGTGTACAATTTTAGAGCATAATATTACGTTCCAGGGAGAGAAACATCTATAAGCATTTGCTGCCTCCTTTTCCTCCTCTATTGAAAACGCACAGAAAGAATTACTTTATGTCCATCTTCCTTGAATACCCCTGAAGATCAAGAGGCTGATAGTCACAGGCATTATAAATTCGTCTGTAACACAGTTCTCTGGCTGGTATCTGTAACTGTGTGCTTGCCTCAAGCTTTATCCAATAATTAATCAGATCGCCTTGGTCACACATACTTGGACTGTAAAATTCCTCTGCAAGAGACACTCACAACCAGTTCTGACTCCGTACACACAAGGGTCTGATTTATTCATCAGTTTGGCCCGGCTAGAAGCAAAGCTATTGTTTTTCACCTGGGGTCTGATCCAGCACTCATTGATGTCAAAGGCAGTGCTCCCATTGACTTCCATGGGACGCAGGATCAAGGCTTTCGCCCACCAGCAACTGACAGTAAGTCGTGCTAGTAGGGAGGGAAAGACTCCCAAAGGCAATTTAGAGTGCAAGAAATTTACCATTGTATGCTACATTACAGGAGATGCTCCTTATAATCAAACCATCCATCCTCAGTGCTTAGGTACCTATGCTGAACAGCTGTGCTTTGCTAGCTAAGCTCCCAAACATCTATTTCAGCCTCCGTTAAATTTACTGTAAAACCGTGAGGTCATTTGCATGTTTTCTTTCCCTTTCTCTCACTCTTTCTATTTCTTTCTTTGTTTATCTTTCTTTTCTTACCTCTCTTTCTTTATCTTCCTTCCTTCCTTCCTCTCTTTTTTAATTGATTTTTTACTCATTCCTTCTTTAATACTTTTTTTTTCTGTCATTCTCTCTGCTGTCTGTGTTCTGCCCCCCTGTTCCAATCCCTCACTTCCTCTCTTTTCCTTTCCTCATTTCTTTCATAGGGAATTGTTCTTCTTGATTTTGCATCAAAATGCAAGACAGCAATGTCTTTAAATGGCATCCAGGTTAATCTGATCATGGTTTTTATCAAATAGCTGAAAAACAAACAAAAAAAAAAGTGTTTATAAATCAAAGCACAGGACAGAGATTCTGGAACATCACATGCATGGTGGCCCAATCCTTCAGTCTGGTTCCCTTGCTGCAGTTCCCTGCATTCCTAAGCCTGCAGGTGAGGGAGAGACAGTCTGCCAGCTAGGAGGGCACTTATCATGATATTATACACTAGTCACCTTGAGAAAATTTCTATCGTTAATGTTGGAGTTGTTTAGGATTTACAATGGCTGAACTGAGAGAAAAATTAGTTCTTATTGAGTTATTGAGAATATTAGTTCATATTATTATGAAGATAGCATTTGCTTAACCCAATTATTCTGAAGTTCACTTTTCACCTTTGATTATTAATCAAATATCTTTTTTTTTTTTTTTTTTTCAGTCAAAATGTGACATTCTGTTCCTTTCACGTATTCCATAGGGCTAACTATTGCTGTGGTTTATTTCTGCTTTTCCCTCTCTTTCCTTCTCCCCAAATGTACTAAAATGTCCCACCATTTGAAGGTTAGAGGTGACTGGTTTATCTAGAGTTCACTTCAGTTACATTGACTCACGTACACTGAAACTGGCATGCTCGGGCCTCTGGGCTCTGGCCTGAAAGCCATTTCCATACAAGGAGGAGAGGTAGCCTGTGACCCATCAGTAGGCTGTCTGTATACTGAAATAATGGAGAATGTGATAAACTGTCACCAGAAGACAGTCTCAGTTCCCTGACTCTTAATGGTAGAATAACACAATAGGGTCAGACTAAAAAGGTTTCCTTATGAAAATTTTATCAGCAGCTTTGGTAAATTGCTGTGGGAAAGGTGCTTTGCTCTCAAGCAGACCTGGAACCTGTTTTTACAAGGTAGAGCTCGCATGCATTGCCTCACCCCCACAAGATATTAAGGGCACTCAAATTGAATTAACACCAAATCAGGCTGGTGCACTTAACAATACAAATGCACTTAAGGGATGCCTCAGAATGATTTGTGACTAAAGAAAGCAAAGAAGAAATCAGCCTTCAAGACCACAGGGGTGGTGTTGTGTGTCATATACAGGAAAAGCCATAAGCAGAACTTAGAATACCGGAAAACCATGAACTTCAAGGGCTCTCAGATACCTTAGACCCAGCCATAAAGTAGATGGTCTCTTTTGTGGTATGTAGAAACAATTGATAAATAAATTACAGCCAATCTTTTTAGTGGCACAGTCTCCATTACTCTGACAGAAGCACAACTGCTTTGCTAAAATGATAAGAGGTGAGTAATGGTGTATCAGGTAGCAGCAAAGGAAATTCTCCTAGTCGCCTGTTCTCTCTGTGAGAGCAATGTCACAATGCAGAAGTGAATGAGATGTGATGTGGCAGCTGACAGAGAGCTCCATATGAGCTGCTGCTAAAGCCAAAGCAAACTACAGTACTAGTAAGACAATGGAAGTAACTTTATCTGTTGAAGTGTCATTTTTTCAGGAAGCCACCACTGTTTTCCTCCTTGTTCACCAAATTATTCATTTCTGTCTCTGAGCCTGCAGGCCATGTTCTCTGTTAAGAAAAGGCATAACCCACAAAGTTTAGATTACGACCAAGCATAAGGGAAGGTGAACTTCTCCAGATACTTTTCTGAGGCCAGGATCTCTGTTTCATGACTAAATTGTCACTCAAAACGCTCTCAACCAAGAAAAGCTTCAGGCTGGAAAGCACGTTTGCAAGAAAAACATTCTGCTCACAACAGCAGGGCTGTGGAAGGGAAAAGAATTGTTTTGGGCAGCCGTTCAGCCTCCATACTAGCTACACTTTATGTCTTTCCACTCTTCTACCTGGTAGGAGTTCAGCACAAATAACCATGCTATGGCTACTGAACTGGATGACCCACTAGATGTCCTTCTTAACAAATGTTTTTATGATATTAAAAAAAATAATAATAATTAATTATATAAATAAAAAGGACTGTGCAGCTGCTTCACATTAACTCATACCCAGCTTCAGCCTGTACTCATTATTATCACTTGTTAACACCTCTTGGAATACTTACCAAATTCCCCTATATGTTTTGTTAACACTCAGGAGATACTCCACTTGACAGCTAAAAGAAAAGGATAAAAACTAGACTTTTACTTGTGTGTTTTCCTGGAGAGAATTCCTTACTTGCTTTCTAAAATTGCATTCTTGAACAATTTCTGGGGACAATCTAAGTTTTATAAATTGACAGACTGAAATGTGATTGTGTACATAATAAATAGCTGCTTGGGTTAAAACTAA
>VXAV01003855.1:0-23258 GCA_013399715.1 Alectura lathami
GCCTCATCAACAGGCTCCCCTTAATCAGGTGGCCTGTAGTAAACCCCGACCACCAGCTGCAATGATTCTTTGTCATGATGCTAAAAAGTATCTGATGAATCAAGACCATGGCTATCATTAAAGTAGGATATTTGCCTTATAAATCATTTGACATGAAGCCTACCAGCTGATATTGTGATGAGAATGTTCTGAAGAATTGGGTCATTGCGAAATAATGTTTGAATGTATTCCACTACTCTGATAAGCACACAAAAATATTACGGAATTCTGTTCTCAACTGCGAGCCAAGTTCTTCCTAAACTCAGATGGCATAACAAGAATGACACCTGTAATTT
This sequence comes from Alectura lathami, assembly GCA_013399715.1. Classification (NCBI taxonomy): domain Eukaryota; kingdom Metazoa; phylum Chordata; class Aves; order Galliformes; family Megapodiidae; genus Alectura; species Alectura lathami. The sequence continues at coordinate 336 of VXAV01003855.1, forward strand.
ATGTGACTTTCCAATTTTATATGTTGTTTTTTATTTCCCATTTTGTATCCACTAATTTGAAATCATAGATGATGGTAAGAATTTTACAAACACTAAGCATTGCAAAGTTTATAATAGTATCACATACTTTGGGAAATAACCTGGGAATCAACATCCATAAGACAAAATGAGGTCAAAATATGTCTTTCTCTTCATGGCTTCCTGACAATTTGACTTATGGTGACAGCATAGTCCTGAAAGTCATCTCAAGTGAACAATAAGGTCAATTCAAATTTGCAGAGCAATTTCCAGTAACTGAGGCTTGCCAGAATGCAGGCAATAGCTGAGAAACCTTTCTTGCCTCCAGGTCATGATCCAACAGCCATAAGGAGGCCATGTAACTATGGTCCTCTATCCCATAGAGATACTCTGATGTGACACAAGCAGGAATGTTCAGGATCACTGTTTGCCATTCAAAACACAGTTACAAAAAAAATCGAAACACTGACATAGATGTGCCCTTCAGGTATTCACATTACCATCGTATTTATGAATTCCAGATAATTTTAGGGAGTTTTACACCCGAATAATATTTTAGTGGCTACATTAAAAACTGCCACTATATTAAAAACCTTCACTGAAGCAAGAGAATCAAAACTCTTGACCATTTTAGGGGATAATGGGTCAGTGCTTGGTCTTCCAACTTTGCCACCTCATTCTAGTAAGACTGAGGCTGTGACCAGCGATAAGTAGATTGTTTTGATGGCCAAAGATTTCCCTAGTCTTATTTCAAGGAACAGGATTTTTAATGAGAAAAAAAAAAAAAAAAAGACAAAGAAAAAAAGAGAGAGGGAGAGAAAACATTGCAATACCTTCTCAGAGTGCTTAATTCAATGGCACACTAAGAGTAGAATAATCTGTCAATATGAGGCTTCCAAGCTGTTTGGTTTCTTCTTCAGATCATCTCCTTATATTCTTAAGTCAGACTCTATCCCCTCATATAGATGCTCTAATTATCCTTCCTGCCAGCCTGCAAAATATTTTTCTCTGGGAACTTTATTCACCTGAAAAGTGTTATGCTCTCAATAAACTGAAGCAGAGACCAGACAACTTAGCCTGGGTTATCTCAATTCACACTACAAATTTCTTCAAACTTTTCCTAAAAAGGGTGTGAAATCAACATGCATATGAATGGTTAAGCACACAGTTCAATATTTTACATTTCCAATGTGACATCCCAACAAGACAACTAATAACTGATTCCTGAGACACTCAAACACATTTATATAGAAATTACCATAATAATATTATCACTATCACAAATATGCACATGAAAACATCTCAAAGTAAACATAACATTTGCACATAGTAAATATCCATATGTCTCAATAAACACAGTTTAAAACTTTAATATGGCAAGTGCATGGTTCCTTTAATTGAGGATGAAAAATTAAGAAGAAGCCAGTTATAGGGCGAATTCTGCCATTTTCGAAGTATGTGTAAAGCACGTAGTGGGTAGAAAAGCATGACATACCCTCCACATTTGAGTGGCATTGGGGCTGGTCTATCAATGCTCAAAGACTGGACATCAAATTCAAATGCATTCAGAATCATATAGCCCCGAAAGTTTTGTTGTTTCTATTGATCTATTGATCTATTGTAATCTATTGATTCTGTGACCATAATCCTGGTTTTGGCTAACAGAAGGAATATACTCTTCTTGTTTACATCAATGGCAAATATCCCCCATGACATGTCCCCTCTTTCATGTTCTCTTCAGCCTAGTCACTAACACACAATTATGTTCTCTTTCTCTGAGTCCACTGATAGCTACGGATAGTTTTGATTGCAATTTTAGCAAATGAGTAAAAAGTTGGGACATACTCTGAAGAGTGAAGTCTATCATTTGCCATAATAACCAAATACTGTTCTTTCTTCATGTAACTTGGTTGTTTTGCTGAAGAATGGCCTTACAAAACTTTTACATGTTAAAGACAGTTCAACACGACCAAATTCTTCCGTCATCTACAAATTCTAGAAACTCTTTGACTTTAACAAAATGTTGGGAATGAGAACACTGTCAGACTTGCAATGTTTTCATTAGAATTACGTTTCCTGGCCTTGGATATGTATGCTCTGCCATCCTAGCATGGACATTTGTGAACAGAAAACTGTTCTTCCTGGTGCTTGTTTCTGGCAATTTACAACTCTCTCCTTATTTCTTTCTTTTATGCTGTTTGCGAGCATACCAGTTGACTCAGAAATTTCAGACAGCTATGGTTTCACCACTGAAGTCTTTAGCAAAGACTTGGGGTGTTTACATTTTGCATTTCAGATACCAGACTGTGCCTCTACTGCAGACATTTAAGAAAAATTAAAATATCACTTAAATTCTTAACTGAACCAGTACATTATGGATATACTGAGGGAACATAAATATCAGAAAACTAAGATGACATAGAGTTGCTTTTCAGATCATAATAGTCATCACTATATGAAACAGAGATAAGATGGCATATGTTTCTATCTGTTCCCTCTCCCTTTATCACATAACATTGATGGCACTATACAATTTGTTAACACTAGGGTGAATTTAGTCAGGAGTCCTGAATACCCCAAAACAGCTTTTACAGATTCTACAATGGGTCTGATGCCTGGGTTTTTCTTCAAATCCCTCCGTGAAGAATGCAGACTGGGCAGCAAACTTTCTAACTGCGCCCATACACTCATAAACATCTGCAGCAAACCATAATTCTGTTGAATACAGAAGTCACATTGCCATGGCATTTTGGTTATGAACATTAGAGGAGCATGTGGATGTGAATCCCAATGTTATGGATTTTAGGAATCTCAAGCTGAAGCCAGCTCTCTGACTCCTGCACGGGTTGGGTTTGGCGTGTTCCGGAAAACTCTTGCAAATCAAAAGTCATGCAAACTGAACTTTGCTCTGGTGGCAACAGAAGGGTCAAGGTGAGGACAGAGGACAGCACCCCTCAGGAAGGGAATGGTTAAATAGCTGTAATAAAACAAGCAGGCAGGCAGCTACACCACTGTAACAAACAACAAATTATTAACACTAAGCAATTTAGCAGCTCAACTTAGAATAAGCAGCACATTGGGCACTGACTACACAGTGGCAGACTGTCTATGACTCTCTGCTACCAGCCAGCCAGCAAATTTTATTTTTTGCCCTAAAAAGAGTTCTTTCAAAACTCCACTATAATAGGCCATTCTGTGCCCAGGAATAATTTTAGAAGGGCTGAGTCCCAGACTTCCTCTCTGCAGGTGCGAGGCAGCATATTCGCACCTCCAGCTACAGCCACTGCTTCCAGAGCTGCCCAGAGTCGGCATTCTGGCTTCAGCAGAGAAGCAATACCAAAATTCTCCACTTTCCATCACGATTTGAGCCACTATGAGCAAGTCTGCAATGTCCAAAACCAGTCCCCCAGAGGTGTGCAAGTGCAGAAGCACAGAGCCAACGAAAAAAGCAATCCAGATCCCCCGCACGGAAAATTTACCCCCCTCAAGAACAGCAAATTGCATCAGCGTGGCACTATTTTTTAAAAAGACATGCATCTTGATCATACCTCACACTACAAATCTTCTGTTCCTCTAACTACATGACAGTCTGTTAACACTGAAGAAAATCCCTTAAAAGCTGTGTTTGTTTGACCAACAGTGACTAAAATTAGAAAAATATTAAATGAAAGCAGCTGGTCAACTACCAGCCATAATATTATCCCAACTTCCTTCACAGGAAATATTATAATAACATTTTCTTTGTGTTTTTCCCCCTCTTGCTGCCACTGGGGTGTAATATTTCTTTCATGTTGCTGACAGATCAAGAGCACTTCTGTTGGATTCAGGCTGTACTGCATGCTTATATCAATACACGACCCCAGTCTTTAATTCAGGCTCAAGCCACCATTCAGCGATGTAATGGGACAGGAGGGAGAGGAAGAAAAGCGAAGACCAAAATTTCTGTACCAAAATTCCCCTACAACTTTGGGGATGTTTTAAGGAAATCTCTTCAATATTTTGACTGTGTCTCTCTAAAGCTACCAACAACTAGAAATATGCTGCTTCACGCCAAATCTTTGCCTATGTACTCTCTAAGACCACAGATCCAGCACCAGGTGGGATGGACCATGAAATGGTTGGGTGCTTTGTAAAAGCTGCCTCTGAATCTTGAGTCACCTGATTGTGCTTGTTTGCTTGTTCTCCTGCCATGCGGGAAGCACCCTCATGCACACTTTTCACCTCTCACCCCATATATACACTTTCTCTACTACCTCAGCCTTCCTGCTTCTCACTGCAGTCTCAACAGAACAAGCTGAGGGCACAAAACAAGGCTTTAAGTAGGTGATGTGGGCCATCCGTGTTCTCAGACCTCCCAGAAGTCCCTAGACCTCCAAGAACATCTCATCTCAGAGGGGGTTAATGGCCCCTCAGAAGAGCCATGAGGGCGGCTGCAGCAGTAGGGCTGCGGCTTACCAAAAATAATGCTGTCTGCTTGTTCCTTCATCCAGAGCCTCACAGAGGAGGACAAGGAGCCCCAAACTCTTGGACTGTCCCCAGACGTTTTTGCATATTCCTTCTCCCTCAAGGAAGGGTCTTTGTTTCCCTGCTGTCATGATGGTTTTAACACCCCATTTACATAATACCTTCTGAAATGGACCCTGCGGCCTAGTCAGCACTAGGAAGTGTTTGTTAGTGGAGTTCCACCAGCAACCCTGCCTGCTGTCATTGCACTTGTGCCAGCAAAAGGACACTTCTAGTACAGCTTTTGCCATTTCTTTTCATAAATTAAGCTGCATCAGCAAAACCATAACCCACCACAAAAAATACCTTTACAACCTAAACATTTGCCAGTAACAGACTGTTTTTTAGAAGATGGCATGCTTTTGATTGCTCTTTGCACCTTAGCTAAAGTTTTTGCTATAGGCATAGCTTTATGCAACTGTAGTTACGCTTTAACAACATCAGTTTCAGCATACCAGGTATAATCAGTTCACAGGTTAGTGATAGCTCTTTTTCCTCAGCACATGCATTAAAAAACAATATGGCTTTCATCCATCTTCAGTAACCAAGGGTTTGTGCATATGGAAGCCATATGGAGTATAAGAGATTGCCTATATCAGAAATTATAACAATATATAGTAATGTGGGAATTTAAACCACTGTAGTTGGAAAATATAACTCCGTTTTTCTGCCATAAGGATGTGAATGTGCATGTGCATGTGAGTAAAATGAGTGTTTTTATCCATTTTAGCTTCTGTTGCTTTGAAAGCAGTTTACCTAAACTGGAAACAAAGAAAGTGTTTACATCTGAGTAACAGTGTCCACATGGAGAGTCACCGTGAAATAAATACAGTATTTTAACTATACAAGTATCATTTGTCTTTCCATCAGACACAATTGGTTCTAAATCAAAGTCCTATAACATATTTTTGAATATAGCTTCTTGTCACTACCAGCATTTGCATTTTAGCAATTTGCATTTCTTTTTGCAAATTAAAAAAAAAAAAAAAATGTTCAACTGAGATTTGCAAATGAGCAAAGGCAGCCAGGTGAAGGGAAGCAGGAGAGAAGGGGGAGGGGTAAAGTTGAGGGTGAAAGCTAGATAAACAACAACAAAATGTCAGGCTTGCTTGAAAAGGTTTGGGTTTTCCTCCAACCAAACTTGGTACATTCAAGTTTGCACCAAGAGTCTCTGCAAGGTGATTCTATTCAAGTGGCATCAATAACTCACTTTTAAAAGCAAATGCTTATTGATTTCAGGGTATAACATAATTAGGTCTCATATTACTCACATAGGCAGTGCAGTTCCTGCTGTAAACCTAGATATTATTCAGAAAATCAAAGTAATCTCTTGTGGGTATTAAAATAACAATACATTTGAGAAATGATTGCTACCACTTTTGAAACTGCATTAATGTTCATTATTTATGTAATATACAAGTTTAGAAGGGACTGTTTTGTTGTTTTTTTTTTAAACTTCATTGCTAGTATAAAAAAAATCTTTCCAGTTCTTGGAATCAAATGAATGCAAGTTTCCCTTTTTGCATAGGCTGATGAAGACAAATGTATCTCTGCACATTAAAAATACATCGCATATTTTATACATTTACGTATGTGGTGCTCTTCATGTTAAAAAAAAATCTCAGCGCACTTCAGAGAATGCACCCAGAGACAGAACCATTGTTGAGGAAAAGCCAGATTAAACAAACATGCCTGTATTCTTGACTTGGAGGCATTTATGGAATTAACATTCTGAGTCTCAGCTGGCACCATGCTCCAAAGCTGGGGGCAGAACATGCAAAGCCTTTGGCACCCACGAGTTTTCACTGATATTCCTGTTACAGACAAAAGCCCAGCATTTTACAGAACTCAAAGTCATTCCCAAACACGTACATTAACGGAACCAAAAGTTTCAATTAACATTGAGGGCCTTAAATTACGTGGTGCTTTTAAGACTGTTGAAATTGCCCTGACATCACCAGGCAGGCAGTGTGTGATGTGATCTTAAAACAGAATTTGTCTGGCTAGTCTGGGCTATTAGTATACAAGGACATCTTAGTTTCCCATGCAGTGCAATTTGTAAAGATATCCATGATCATGGATTTATGGTAACCTAGACTAAATATGACTAAACAGTGGAATATTTCTGCTTTTATCTGGGATTGCAATGCTCCCAGTGCTTTGGAGCAAAGTACTAGGATTTGTTCATTTTTCATGCAAAGTAAGATGTACCTGATCTTTAGCTCTGGCTGCCTTCACCACCATCTTTCATGATATGTCATACTAACACCAACTCCTACAGTCCCTCCACTTCCTGAGACATTCCTGTGTCTGATGCTATTGCTGCTACCCAGAAAATGCAGGGGAAAAAAAAAAAAAAAATGGAAAGCACAGATAGGGACTTCACTCCTTGACACAACACATTGTTGGAATAAGGCATGTCCACAATCAGAAGCAGGTGCTACTAACTGTTGTTAGTTGTCAATTGTTATCTGTGAAACACTGACTCTTCACTTATAATGGTGTGCCCCTACCTGTATTAATACTTCTCCTAAGTCAACATATCAAAATCCAGCTGAGACGGGTAGAAAGTATCAGATCTCTGGAGAAAAAAAATTCAAAGGCACAAAGTGATGCTTTATTAGTCAAGTACTAGTGGCATAGACATGGGCCTGGTACCATGGAAGAAGGCAGAGCAACCATCTCTCAGCCAATGATGTTATGCTGATACAGAAAAAATAACAAATCTCATTCTGACATGTGTTAACCAGAACATCCTGTGTAAGACACGGGAAGAAATTGTCTCACTCTCCTTGTTGATGGCTAGGGCAGCGGTACTTCTGTGTCAGCTCTTAGTGTCATACTTTATGAAAGATGTAGACAAATTGAAGAGAATGAAGAGAAGAGCAGCAGGAACAGCAAGATGTTCAGAAAATGGGATATAAAAGGAACAACTGAATTAAAAAGAGTATAATAAGGAACCCTAACTATCATACTAAGATTCCATAAGGAAGGAACCATAAAAGGCATGAGAAGAAACAATTGGCTATTGGCATATTTTTTTCAGTAGACAATATGCATGTGTATCTATATGTGAAAAAATATCCAGCTCTGAGACCTGGGAACTGTGTGGTACCCTCTGTGAGGGAAGGAGGATTTTAAGAATGTTAGACTTCATGGGGGATGGTCTAGGTGTACTTCCACTTCAGGCAAAAGGAGAGACTACATCACTTCTACAGTCCAATTGGTTTTCAAGATTTCTGAAGCATGGCAGCCTTTTTGTTTTCTTATTATTTTCTGTCGGTGGTGCATGCCAGTCAATTAATTTTACTTGTTTTACTTGTTTTTTTAACTTGTTTGTTAGTCTTCAGCACATCCCCTTTCCACTGTTCAGGTTATTTTTTGAGACAGCTTGCATGGACAGGCCTTTCCAGGTTATTACAACACTGACACTCAATATGGGAATAAACATTACTTTGGCTAAGAGGACATCATAGTTTCTAAAAACTCCAGTTTCAGCTGTGGCTTTGTTGATTATATCCCAAAGAAACAGCGTCATAGGAAATATCTGAATTTATGTATGTATAGGGACAGCACCAGCGAAGGAGCTATGCAGATAATAAAAGTTGTCTCAAAAACTGGACCAAGCAATTCACCTAGGTTTTACCATTCCTGATCCGAGTACAACAATTACCAGGGATGACAGGCTGCCTTACCATTTATAAATCTCATTGTGATGTTTATCTCTCTCACAACAGCATGATTTATGTTCAGTTTGTAATCAATGCTAACTCCAAACTAATTCTATAAAACGGATCCTAACCAACTGCCCCGTCCCGTATTTGGTCAGCTGATATACCTGCTGTGTCGTTGCACTTGCTTTTTTATCCATTTTTTCCAGAATATTTCTTGAATTTGACAAAATAATTCTGAATACTAATCCTGACTTTCAGCATCCTTGTAGTTTCTCAGGCTTCATATCGCCTGAAAATACTGCAAGCATACATTCCACATAAAGGTCATAAATTAAAATACCACATTGAGATAAAGCAAAGCAGTAGCCAGGATTGCTGCAAAATCCTGATCAACATAACCTTGCATGTTGACAGGGAATCCTCCTCTAGATATCCTACATGTGGTCATCCAATCAGCTTTTGTACCGTTGTACAGACATTTCAACCAGATCATGTTTCCATGGCATTCTTATGAAAACGTCCTGTAAGATGGGGTCAAAATCCCTATTAACCATTTCTTGTTATCTCTAGGAATAATTATCAGGTGAACTCCCAGAAGTTACCCTAGAAACTGTATAACCAAGCTATAAACACAATCTTTGCAGAGACCTTAAAATTTCATGGAAGTTTCAAAATACAGAGCTACAGAATTTATCTTTGCTATTTACTTAACTATTCATCACCACAAAGATTTTATGCAAATTGAAGTAATGAACTCAAAAGTGTCTTGCTGGGATAATTAGGTGATATTCTATGAAAATCCAGACTAGATACTCCTGGAGCCATGTAGTGTACTGTAAGACATCTGTATTGTATTTGTTACTCATGTTCCAGAGGGCTGGCATGCTCAGCCTCACAAATTCTTTCTGAAATATGATGGGTTCTGCAATTACAAAGTGTCTGCATGTTCCCAGTAGACCAGTGCCTGACCTCTGTTCCAGGGATATTCAGGCTCCATCACCGTTAGAAAAGTGTTCTTGCTGACAGTAACAGATGCCAATTCCAACTTTGCTTTAGCTTTGCCTAGAATCTAAGAAGTGGTCTGATTTTCTATTTGTCTTTATTGCAAGTGACTCTAAGAGGTAGACTGTTGGTAAATGGCAAAGAGCAATAAAGGCAAAATAATGTTATGAAATGGGAATCATACCAACACCTGACTGACAAAACTGGACTGTACTGCAGCCACACACAGTTCTCTGAGCATCACAATGTTTACCTCAGCATGCAGCAGGCATTGTATGAAAGACCACTTAATCCCTATGCACCTCCCCATCTCTCTCAAAAAAAAAAAACACCTACTGTTGCTCTGCCTTCCCAGAAGGCTGGATTTCCTAAAGGTGTTGTCCAGACATGCAAAAAGAAGGTAAGAAATGAGGGTTTGCAAAATGTGGCTGATCTCTTCTAGAAGCTGTACCAAGTTATGGGAGCCTACATAAACACAGAACTTCACAAAGCATGAACATAGAATTAATAAAGGTGAGAAAAAGACAAGTTGCCTATATAACTAGGGGGTAAGAGAAATAATCCATCCCAGAACTTGATCTTCATAGGTATTACCAAAGCCATGGCACAACGACATGGGAAAATTACGAGGCTTAAAAATATTGGGAGTATCTGGACTTTTATGTTTTATCCAAACTGCAGATTAGTTTTCACTCCTGCATATCTATACATTTTGATCAGATTTTTTAGTGTCAGGATTAGCAAGCATGTAATATTTCTTAGAGTTTTAAACAAGCTATTTTTATGATAAGATAATCTGAAATCAAGCAGTATTTTGGGAAAAAAAAAAATAAATCTGCGTTTAAATTCTGTTTCCTTATTGACATTAAAAAGTCAACATAACTCTGCGACAATGTAGAAATTTAACTTTTGTACATTTTTATTACACCCAGAATACCAAAGATAACTGGATTTATTCACAGAACGGCTGTCATTGAATTCAGTTTTCTGGTACAATTTTCTTCACATATAAAGCCATAAAAAATATGATGGGTGAAACATTAGGACTGCTTAAAGCAGAACCTGATGTATGTCCATACAGAAAGAACAGATAGATTGCAAAATGTTTATGTATTTTACATTTTTTACTGTATTAATAAGGAAACACTGTGATTACCAATCAAAAAAGACTCAGGAGTGCTGCTTGTAAAGTGCACTATTATAAAGATTTATATCTGTATCTGGGGAGTAATATAGAGCATTGATATTTTAAGGAGCTCAGCTCAAAATCTCTTTATTCAATGAAAGCCCAAGAGAATGAAATATATTTTTCCTGGGGCAGCAGTGTGAGCATCATTATTTGTTTCTGATACAAGCTGGAGAAAAAATATATTTTTTCCCACACTATATGTATGTCCAAAATATTTCAGAATTAATTATGAGAGAATTTTCCTGTATTTAACTGAAATATTTTACAATGTGGCATTAGGCACATTAAAAAAAAAAAAAAAAATCAGCTCTGGGTACATATATTTGATTAATTCTGAACAAGAAGATATCTGTATTTACTATATATTTTATGAATCAAAATGTACACCTCAAAATTTTCGGAGAATATGACTGCTTTACATGTATTTAAAAACAGAGACCACTAAGAGAAGAGTAAAAACCAAGATTTCCTCTGGGGCTCACAGAGAGAATTCAGGGAATTCACCTTTCTTAAGGCACCTTGTTTTGTTGGTCTCATTTGTACATACTTTTGGCCACTTTCTGCCAACATTTTTCAGGACTTGAACCTTCCTTTTTTCGAATGAACAGCTAGCTCGTAATGCTTACTCACCACAGCATGGAGATGTCTCTATCAGAATAATGTTCAAAACTAGGAGTTGGAGTGTGATAGAGAAACTTAACAGTAATCTTTCTTTGCTAGTATTTGACCAACAGATGCCTTCCAAAAGGTTGTGTGTAACCTAATAAAAATTGGCACGTTTTGTTCATATAATGAATCTTAAACTCATGTGCATGTTCCTCACAGCATAGTAACCTGTGGTAGTGACGTGTTTATAAAATGTTTGCGTTAAACACTACTGGGCTTAATCTGTTAATAGAGTAAACAGTTACAGTTTGTCTTTGGTTTTGGCACCTGCCTTGACTGTAACACGCCTTTTTCTGGAAGAATGAGGAAAAGACCCAAATAAATTATATTTAGAACACACTTTCATAAATTCATTTCCATTCTTCTAACAGCATTTTCCCCTTTTTTGGATAGCAAAATGTCTGCTATCTCCCTGCTTCAGAAATCTTCAGTACTTGTCAGACCAATCCCACCATTCTATTCACTTCAGGTCACATTTTGATGTGTAATCTAAAGGCCACCATACTATACCTTTCCAGGACTGTTTTGGCACAAATAAGTACTTTGGAAGAGAACTATATAGACAATATATGAAGTTCACAGAGATAAAAATTAAAATGTGGCAATAATTTTATGCCTTTCTTCCTTCCTTTTAATTGCTGAAGTTTAATCACTTGGCCAGATTGTGGTCCTTAGGGTATGAAACATATCAAACCCATGTGTGTATAAGGGGATTTTTTTAATGTACTGTGAAAAGTAGCAATGCACTGCGATCAGAATCTAAGCAAGTATAAAAATAAGAGGCATATGAACTGACGGCATAAATACAAAGTTTATCATATAATTCCCAGATCCATGTAGCTGGTCCCCAGGAACATAAAAAAACCAACAGTACAAAGGAAAACATTTTCAGATGTACTTCCTTTTTTTTCTAAAGATCCTGCTGCAGAGGTTATATCTGGCAGTGGGGAGCTTTTTCTCTTATCTTCAGTTCCCACAAGAACCAAGCTTGAACATCAGAGCTCCCTAAGCCTAATAAATGAGAGTATTCTTGTCTGCTTTATCTTTTTTTTTTTTTTTTTTCCCTAGTCATATGATGAAGAAATAAATACATGATCTTGTTTTTAAAAGAAGCTATTGTATTAAACAGAGGTTGTGAGACTAACCCATCCCTGGGGTGCTCACCTAGACCTGGGTAGCAATGTGCAGGCACAGCAATGCACAAGGCAAGGCAATTGCTCTCCTCGGAGCAATTGTTCCTGCTCCTTGGCCTGGAGCTGGAAGGAAAGTGGCCTCACTGCAGCCCACACTTAATGCCGCCACACAGGGACAGGGACAAGCTGCCTCATGTTAACAAAGTCAATCTCTTGCTGATTAGTCCGGTTGAATGGGGTACATATCACAATCCATTTCCATAAATATTCACTTACACCTCTTTTGTCTTCATTTTCTGCAAACATCTGAGTACTTGACTCCTATCCACATGAATGCTCACAGAAAGAGAATTTTAAGCTTACATGCCCTAGTACTTGCAAATAGTACATTTCAAAATGAGTGAGTAGGCAAGTCATGGGATGGGAAAAAAAATATTTTTGTCAGCATGTGGTAGAGAGGCATTTAAATAAACCAGGCAAGTACCTGTTTGTGTCCTTCTCATCTACAACTATGTGCGTACATGGAGCTCCATTTGGAACACTGGACTGCATTTAAACCATAGCTCAACGGACGGGGCATGGAGCAAGAAACATACAGCCCTGAGTCTCTGCCTCCCCTAGAACAGGGATGATACCATTCAGTTACTTTGAATGGTATCTTTGCCATATACTTTGAGAGTTTTAGACAAAAAAAAATGAGTATATTTGTTAATAATTGAATATTTCTTATCTTGTTCTGCACAGAAAAAGATCACGGCCTTTAGGAAGACGAGCTTTCTATATTGTTCTGGAAAATGGCATGGGCTGGCAAGTGTTGTGGTTTAACCCAGCAGGCAGATAAGCACCACACAGTCATTCGCTCACTCTCCCTCAGTGATGAGGGAGATGAGGGAGAGAACTGGAAACAAACCAAAACTTGTGGGTTAAGATAAAAGCTATTTACTAAGGCAAAAAATAAAAAGAGAAATATAGAAACACAAATGTAATTATAACAAAATATATATATGCAATGCAATTTTTTGCCACTCACTGACAGACACCAGTTAACAATATAACTGTTCATCATCCAGGACCCCATCAGCAACACCATGCAGTGTGATGCAGTACAATGCTATGGAATGCAAGGCAATGGAATGGAAGGTCTCACCACACTCTGACTGAGACCCAGAAATCCCTGAGCAGCAGCCAGCCCCAGTCCACTCCTCCCACAGATTTATAGTCCTCCACATGGTGTCACATGGTATGGAATAACCTTTTGCCTGATTCTGGCCAGCTGTCCTGGCTCCACTCTGTCTCTTGCCACTGTGCCGTTATATCAGTTGCTCTGTCCTGCCTAGTGGCTTGGTCCAGCCCTGGGCACTCAGCATCAACCAAAATATCAATTTGCTATTGACGCTATCTCAGCTGAAACCAAGACAGCAAGAAAATCAGACAGTCAAGAAAGCCAAATATTTTTCAGTGCTAGCAGTACTTTCTGGATGTTACAGTCCCTGAAACACTAAAAGTCAGAGTCTCAATCCATTCTGCCAGTCTCAGTTTTTCTGTTTCCTTCAATGGGGCTCGCACTCTGTTTCTGGTTTATTCAATCTTTATTTTCTAAAGTTTAGAAAAGTGGGACAGATGAGATTTGGACAAAGGCTGGCAGAATTCCAGATGGAAGAAGAGAGGTTCATCAAAATGGAAGATGTTATAGCCAACAGAAAGACTGAGAAATAAAACATCCAAAAGAATTAGATCCAACATGGACACAAGGGACCAAATTTGTCCTGGACATAACTCTGCTCTATCAGACGGGGTGGATTAAGCTTGCTATTTGGTTGCTGAGCAATCTCATCCAGCCCAAGAACCACTAGGAATGGAGCATTAGCAATTTACCAAGAAGAGGCTGTGTTTGCTCCTAGTTGTAACTGATTCCACAGACTCCACATAAAGGAAATCCACATCAGTGCATGACAGTTCATTTCACACTAAGCCAGCCAACGTATTTTGTTTCTGAACCACATAGAATCATAGAATCATCTGAGTTGTAAGAGACCTTTAAAGGCCATCTAGTCCAACTCCCCTGCAGTGAGCAGGGACACCTACAGCTGGATCAGGTTGCTCAGAGCCCTGTCCAGCCTGACCTTGAAGGTCCCCAGTGGTGGGGCATCCACCACCTCTCTGGGCAACCTGTGCCAGTGTTTCACCATCCAACTCAACACCCAATACCATGCATACATGTCCACTGCAGGGAGAAACGACACCTGGGAGTTTTGCTCTGCAAAAACCTACCCTCATAGTCAGATCTTATTTACAGTCCAAGTGTCTCCGCACCTCTGAGCTTTGCAGGCTGCTCAGGCCTCAGAAGACTGTGAGCAGAAATTGATCCAACAGAAATTTGCAGGAATGCATGCTACACTACCTGGATCCCCTGCCACCTTCAGAGTATCTCCATAGATTTAGGCACAGTTACCATGCAGAGCAATAACTTTACAGTACAAACAGATGGAAACTTGTCGTTTTGGGAACATGATAAGGCAAAGTCAATTAATTTACCATAGAGAGGTGAGTAATTGAGTCAGGAGTATTTTAACAGGATATTCCTGTCCGGCATTTGCATTTTCAAGCTGGTAAGTTTGAGTTTCCAACTCCTGATCCAGAATCCACTGAAGTCAATTTAAAGACTCCCCTAGAGGTTGGGAGCAGTCACTCCAACTTCTTAGATCTTGTTGAATGTTGAATATCCAACACGAAAATGAAACCTGGGATCTCTCACACACTTTTTTTTTTTTTTTTTNTTACATGTAGATCCACAGTGGCATAGCCCAAACTCTCCTGGCATACACATTGGATTTTGCAAGGTACCTGCTTGTCCTAAACAAGCACACACTTCACTCCAAGTCAGCCCAGTAGCTACAGTGAACTCAGCACTAGCACCTCACATTCTTAAAGTCTAGGATGTTTTTGGAAAGGAGGACAAGTTTCTGTGTCAACGTATATAATCAATAATAGCAGGACTCATTTTTGGAATGCAGTGGGAGTATGCATGCTGAAGTTATGATCAGTTTTTAGAGAACTACAGTGTATTTCATTTTTTAAAAGTGGAGCCGTGCAGACTGTGAAACAGTAGTGCTGTGGAGGAAACCATGACCCATTTCCTGGCCTTTGGCCATGCTGTGTGTGAGCATCCCTGTCCTGCTTCCACCTTCAGCTCTTATTTGTTTGCAGCTTTTTCCTTACTCACCAGTATTTTCAGCAGCTGTCAGTGATTCCAGCTACAGTTTGATGCTAAATACAGTAAATATCTGGGAATAGTAAACATTTGCCAGTAAGACAGGAAAAAAACACAGAAAGATTTAGCAAAGAACCCTTAATGAGAACCATGGGACATGTTACAACTCTGCTGAGGATGAATGTGCTTTGCAAAGTCATTTGCATATTGTCACTCCTCCCAGTGTGGCTATTCCCTTAACCTCTTTTTAGATTGCAAACACAATAGGACTGTTCAAAATTTCATTGAATCTCATCCCAAACTGAGGATAAAATGATAAATGACTAAAACATGACTCAGGCAAAGGAGACTTAGGGCCTAATTTTCTTCTAACTTTTAGTAAATTTATGCCAATGTAACTATTCTGCTGGCTTCTGTGGTGGTGCTCACTGTACAAATGTAAGTGAAAAGAGAAGCAGACTCCTACAGATTCAAACTCATCCTATGCAAGAAGTCAAAGCCAGGAAGTGTGTTCTTGTTTAGTCAATAGCTGAATCTGATCCTCGGGTTTGCTAATAAGCTATATAAAGCTGTATAAACTATGTTCCTATATAAACTTTATGCAAAGCTCTTTGAAGCCACTACATATGTTGCCATTCAAATGCCATTCATGGTGTTAGTGGAATAAAGGGGACCAGAATTGTCAGTGATGTAACTCAGTTGTTGAATATGCCTAATAATCACTAAAATCACACCTCACTCCCTCCTGGTTGTGACTCATAAAGAGCACAGGAGGAAGAGGAAGTCTATAGCCTTTATAGGAACACAGAAAAAAAATGAATAGTGCTTATAAATAATGACAACATCACAAACTTTCCTAATGTAATTTACTTAATTTACTTGGCAAGAGTTAGAGAACACCACACAAAAAATCTTTAGAAGTGATGCCATGTTATTGATAAGTAGAAAGGTATCACTCTGCATTAAGCAGTTGCTGTTCAAATGTTGTGAGAGGTT
This sequence comes from Alectura lathami, assembly GCA_013399715.1. Lineage (NCBI taxonomy): Eukaryota > Metazoa > Chordata > Aves > Galliformes > Megapodiidae > Alectura > Alectura lathami. Next base: position 16,728 of record VXAV01003855.1, read on the forward strand.
TTCAAAAGTGCTGCCATTAGCTAAGGGAGCCCAATCTGTTTAGTTTCCTGAAAAAACAGGGAGGAGAGGAGGACTTCAAAGACTGAATCAGGACAGGGTGATTTAAAACTTGTAGGGCTCTGAAATGTTCATAGGAGGCACTGGCAACTTAAAGATCTTGGGAGATCTAGTGTCTAAGGCTGGTGTTTGCGAGAAGTCCACACTGCTTAATGTACAGGGGTTAACTCGAAAGAGGTTAAACATAGGCTGTTTTACATAAATCTATCAGCAGCACAATGTGCATGGAGTGAACTCCTGGCTCCAGGGAAGCACACGGAAAAGCTTTTACTAATTTCAGAATGTCACCTATTTCCTGCCATATATTCCACTCTAGTGCTAAATATACCTTAAAATATATACACATTTTTTAGTACGCATCCTTTCACATATTAGCAGAGAAAATCTACCTTCATTCCTTTCTTATTAGAGACCCTGGAAGCACAAATCAATTTTATAGGTTTTCTGATGATTGTCTGAGATTCTTATCTTCTTGGCTGTGGGACTGGTGACACTCTTCCATTCTTCATTAAAATTCTTTTTATTATCAAATGAAATGCAACAAGTTCTCACTGCTAAAAATTACTTTTATGGCTATCAATCAGAAGTAAGGTTATTTTGCTGTGTATTTGAAAGTATTCTGGGAAATCAGATGGTAATTAGGGAAAGATGTCTGTTAATACACTTATAATGTAATTATTTCACTGCACTGAACGACAGTGAAAAGCAGTCCTTGTAGATTTCTGCACACATCTGTTTCTCCGTCTTTTTTGTTGGAAAGACCTTTCGTTAATAATACAAAGTTTTTGTTTTAGGCCCCTCCCACTCCCAGATACGTAGTTTGGTTGAAAAATGGCCCTGTATTTTGTGTTGAAGCTTCTTAGAGTCTGGCTTTAGGTATGTCTCCTTGAGTAGGTAAACATGACAGAACAAAAGTGCCTGGAAATGCAAACAGTCCCTGAATTATTATGCCTATTACTTTTTATTAGTAGTAAAAACAAAAAGAAGCAAGGAACAGTTCTATTTATGCAAAGCAGCTAGAACATAAATAATAATAAAATGTTAAAACTATAAAACTACTTATGCCATATTAATTTAATTCTAATAAAAAGTAGGTTTAGGTCTTGCCTCCGTGACAGCAAATGTGGTGCAGCTTTGCTTTCATCCAATATTTATACTAAAAAACATTTTGATTTAGGAAATAAACTAGTGATAAAAAATTACAGTCTCAGAATACTGGGCTTTGACTAGTCCCCTGCTGCCCTTTGTATTATGTTTCTGTAAAATACAGTACATCTTGCTGTTTTATTTCATTGTTTGTGGCCCATGCAAAATCCTATTGTCCAGCTGCCCAATGTAAATGAACAACAAATCAGAACAACCAGAAAAGCACAGTGACTGATTAAACTAGGTCAGAATTTTTGCCTGCACTGCCAGAAATGTGACTTTAGTCAGATTTTCGGTACATGTTTACATCACCTTGAATGGCACTGAGGAAACCTGCTGATGGAGCATTTCATTTTTAAGAGCTACAGACTAGCAAATTGTGCCAGCTCTCCTTAGCACATATTATCAAGTTGTTTAGTTCTGTTTACTATTTTTTTTTAATTATTCCAAATTAGCAGATTTTTCCTGCATGGGATTAAGCACAATGTAAGCGAGCGAGGAGTACAATTCAGAGCAGACATTCTGCTAGAGGATATTGCCTGGCTGATGTCCACCATTACCTCCAAGCAAACTCACTGCAGCTCATGGGTACCTCAAAACAAAGGGGTCCCTCCCAGCAGATACCTGAATGCTATATGAATGTTGATTCCCCCTCCACACTGCAGTATTTTGCCATCAGGCGCAGCTCAAGTCTTCCTGACCTGTGTCAGCAAACATATGAGCTAGAAAAGGACAGAGCCTAGATAAGCAGACTGTGGAGGCACATAGAGATGAGCACACAGATAGCTGCTTTTCTCATGTACTTTCTTTGGGGTGCAGTGGTACAGAGCCCAGAAGATGGGATACCTTTGGACTAGGCTTCTGTGTCTGTTTTTCTGCAGGGGGTTAGAACTAACCAGATGACATAACAAAGAGTCACAGCAAGTGGACTTCTGGTCTTCCCTTTTTACTGAAATTTCCTGGACTAAGCCGTAATTTAGACCCACATCTTAACAATGTTATCATCTCAAACCTACAAAAAATTTACTTTACAAGCTGAAGAACTAATGAAACCAGATTTTATACATATGTATTCTTATCTCTCAAGTCTTCTCCCAGCAGCAGAATAACCTTAGGTCCTCTTATGTCCCCTCTTCCTACTAGTCAAGAGGCAGCATTTACTCTGTCTCTGTGTATCTCTTTGATGCCAAACAGAATACTGGCATTTTACCTTTCTTGACTTTCATCTCAGTGCAGTCATTCAGCTGTGGTTTCTCTCCAGTACCCAGACAATTTCCATGACTTTATAAATGCAGTATCATTTGAGATCTACCCTTCTATCAAATTTGTTTGAAACTGGCAGCAAGCTTATAGGTCATTAGGAGGCTACTGATACACAGACAGTAATTTCATTATTCAATTAGCTGGAACCCTGTAATCAAACCCACTGCACAACCATGAGACTTGTTTACAGATCATAAGACTTCAGAAAACATAGACTGTGTATTCTTTCTGGTTGCGGTGTGGGTTGCAACTGAAGACAGAGAATATACTGAAATTACGAGGAACAGCTAAAATGGCAAAATATTTCAAGTCTTATTGCACTAGCTTTAGAAAATATGTGAACTGTCTATTAAAAAAGACTTTAAAAGAATATGGAGAAGCTGGTTTGGCTTAAGCAGCAAAGTATGAGAAGTTTGGAAGGAATATATATATACATATTCTTCAGAAAAAAAAAATTGAGAAAAATAGAAAATGGGTTAAACTCTGTCAAATTTCTTAAAGGCACAGTATTAAAGCAAGTTTGTTAAATTATAGATAACCTGTTCCCATTATCAGGCAATGAAAAATGACAGCTCTGATGGCTTTTTAAAAACTTTTCCAGGGCAGACTTCAGAGAACTATAGCATCGAATTCTGATGTTGTTGAGGGTTAGACTGGTAAAATCAATAGTAAATAAAATGGATAGTAGAGGTGAAAATAAACACAATATATTGAGATAGCTTTTGCAAAGGGAAATCATACCTCACAAATCAATTAAAATCTTGTGAAAGTTTTACGAACATTAACAGTGATCCAGAAGATTAAGTCTTTTTTGATTTAAAGAAAGTTTTAGAAAGATCCCTTAAAGGCATTAAATCAATGTGGAATAAGACTTAAAGACCTCTGATTACTTAATAATTGGTGTAAAGGCAAGAAACAAAGAGTTAATGCAAAGTTTTTTTTGTTGGAGGAAAGTTACTTGCTCCCCAGGGCACTGCATGTAGACTTGCGTGCTGCAACATATTAAAAGTAATACAGAAAAGGAAGTGAATGGTAAGTTCAAACTGATTACACAAAGCTTTTCAGAGTCCTCAGAACTAAACCTGAGCAAAGAGTTATAGAAGTATCTTTCAGTGTAGAGGAACTGCACTGCAAAGTAGCAGTGAACAAAGTAGCAGTGAACAAAGACATGAACACTGAAAACAAAATAAAGAGAGAAAAGCAAATTCTAACTAAGCAGACAGAAGCATAGGCTCTTCACTACTATTAATACTTGGAAAGATTTCTTGCAGTCATTTAGAATAATATTTCAAAAACGTCTGCTCAACATTCAGCAACACTCAAAAAAGGCAGTAAAATATTAGAAACTATTAGGAAAGAAATAGAGAAGAAAATGGGAACATTATTTTACCGCTGCCTAGTTCCACTGTAATTTCAAATACTGCACATATCGAATATTTTAAGCAGCCATCTCAAAAAGGTTACAACAGATTCAGAAAAGGCATTGTGGATAGTGACAAAGCCAATCAGAGGTATGGAGTGTATGCCATAAGAGGAGCGATTAGATAGACTAGGATTCCCCAGCTTGGAAAAATAAATGACTGAGAGGGGGAGCAATAGAAAATCATGAGCAGAGTAAGAAAGGTGAACAGGGAAAGGTCATTCACTATTTTTCATAATATCCTAAATAACAGGCACTGAGTGAATCTATCAGGCAGAAGCCGTAAAACAGCAAAAGGGATGTGCTTTCCCATGCTTAGTTACACTGTAGAATGCAATGAGGAAAACATAAATGGGTTCAAAAACCAACTGGAAAATTAGTGGAAGAAAAGTCATCATGGAGATGCAATCTTCTAAAAAATTCACTAAACATCAGACAGAGCTTCCCTTCTTTTATATCCTTTATGACACTTGCACTCCTGGATATAACCAGAGCCAGGACACTGACCTGTATGGTATTAACTTTATGCTAAACACCAAAAAGTAAACATCCACCATAGAAAACAACTCTAGGACTCCTGAGTGTCTCAAGACACCCTCTTACGTTCTCATTTCCAGCAGACCACCCACAGAACCATCTTCTCCTCACCCCCTAGTTAGCTCCTAGAGAAGCAGCAGCATTTTTCACCTGGATGGAGAGCACTGTGCACGCTGGTACTAACATGAACTTCTGTCTTTGTCAGACACCAATCTTCACAAAAGTTGGAGGAACACACTTACCTTAAAAGTTCTGCTCTCTGATCACCTTATTTTGTGCCTGAGGATCACATTAGCAAGCAAGAAAGAATAGCCATACAAAATCATCCTAAATACAAGGTGAATGTTTAAAAAGCAAGTTCCTTTATACTTCTGCATGCTTTTGAAGAGCAGAGCATCAGATATGCCGTTTAAAGTTCTACCTCTGGTCCTGAGCAGAAATCTCTTCCTTAGTCACAAAAATCAGCCCATAGCCCATTTTGCCACACAGAGATTTTTCCGCCTGTTCAGTTCAGCCCACTACCTATGGAAATGTGTGAGGTTTTTGGTCTGCATCCATGTTAACTTGGTACAACTACATTTGTGCCAGCTTTCTTGTGGCAGGTGTTTGTGCACTTGCTGACGTTACCAAAGATGAGTGGGGCTCTTACTCCAAAACACAAACGTACGGATCAGTTTCTGAGGTCTGCCTTACTGCAGACCTGTAGGCAGGATGCAGGCAAATGCATCAGCAGCATTGCGGACAGACAACAGTAAGCCCTTGAGCTCCCAATGCACCCCCATCATATATTCTTCAGGGATAAAAAGCCAAAAAAAACCCCATGCAAAATCTGCAAACCTGAGGCTTCGTTTTGTGACACTAGTGCTAGTTCTGCCTCTTTTCTTGTGTTGTAGGTACACACAGCATCATTTTCATGACATAGTGGAAATTCCCAAGTTCCAAGTAATCCTATTTTCTTTATCTGTCCCTTTATATTTCTGCAAGTCCTTTGGGATTCTGACATTACTTTCTAACAATGTAGGTATCCCGGTTTTCAGTTTTCTACTGAACAAAATGGCAACAGATGATAACTCATGCTTAATTAGTTACTGCTGTTCTGTAATTTAAGAGTGCTAAACAGAGATGAGATTGAGTACAGCCTTCAGGAATTGAGACTCTTCAGTATTTTGGTTGTGGTTTACTACCAAACTGCTGGATAATGGGATCAGTAGCAATGCCTCTGCAACCATATTTCAAAGCTTGAACAATGTAAATTCCTGTTAACTATCCTATATCCACTATCAGACATTTAAGAACTGTGTTTGAAGTATATAGATCAGACACGCAGTCACCTTTCTTTCTTTAGTACAATACCCCAGAGAAATGAAACAATTGAGGACAGATACAGGGAATTTTCCAGCCAAAGCAAACAAATGAAAGCCAGGTTTCCCTGTGTCACAAGCATTTCTTTTTTTTTTTTTTTTCCCTGTTAAGAGGAAAGACAGAAAGAAGTTTTATGGCTTTATCAGTTTACTGTAAGTCCATTATAAAAGTTCATATCAAAGTTCCCTCTTTCCCAATATCCTGTCTACAATGGATGAGATGCCATCAACTAACTGATGTCCTGCTATTCCTTGATGGATTCCATCAGAAGATGGTTTAAGGACTTACTGAACCAGAGGTTGCAGGGGATCAAGTGATGACACTATACATTTTTTAACACACTTATTCTTTTGACTTCTGTGGCATACTGTAGCAAGGACACAAGGCCAAAGTAAAATGCTCTAGCCATCCTCTGAAATTCTTCTTATCTCTAAATGACTTTTGTGTAGTCTTGGTAATACATATTTCTGGACTTTAGGAATCATCTTCTTAAAATAATAATACCCATAATATAAACTAAAAAGTATATCTATTTCTCTCCTCTCCTCTCCTCTCCACTCCTCTCCTNAGGCAGTGTTTTTCATTCTGTGCCACATTCAGCACCTCAAAGCACCAATCACCTCCCATAAGCTTCCCTAAACTATTAGGACTGGATGGATTCCCTTGCTTAACAAGTCTGAATAGTTTTGTCAAGGGTTAGTTTTAGGATTTCCCATAACGTCTCTCAAAGTGACTTCTCTCAGATT
>VXAV01003855.1:29227-48416 GCA_013399715.1 Alectura lathami
AAAAAAAAAATCAGGCATGATATCTATAGACCAGAAAGTTTCAAAACAGGCTCCCTTTCAAGGTCTTTTAACTGGCTTTTCCTGCCTTTCTCAACATACACATATATGCACACAGAGACCTGGAGCTATATTGGTAAGTAGATAAGGTAGCATGGACTCTAGAAGAGAGGAATGTCCTTGAAAATCAGGCTTCAGATCAGTGGTATGTCAGAGTAGCAAGAGCGTGATCAGGAAGTGTAGTGACAGAACAAGGGGGAACGGTTTTATAGTAAAAGATGGTAGATTTAGATTAGATAGAAGGAAAGATATATATAGGAGAATATATATTAAAAATTAAGTCTTGTAGGTCCTGTCGTCAGAAGAGTTAAAAACTGTATGTTAACCAACCTAAAGAGAAGAGTTTGCCGCTTTGGGCTCAAACTGGCAGAGTTTCTGTTATCCTGGAAGGTGCACTGCTTAAATCACCTGCTAAATTTTCTGAATGTCATAGCCAAATGCCCCAAATGAGAAACAAACACCTCGTATTGCTCATCTGTAATACTTACAGTGGATTAAAAATCAGCTAGAACCCAAATGGGATCTTGCAGGCAAGAGGGCTGACACAAAGCAGTGATGGCAGCCTTCAGGCCTCCACTGCAGCCTGGGGCTTGTCCTTGTAAAAGACATACAAGTGTGTTATCACATTTAACTTGAAAACTTTCCTGGCTGCGGTAAGGTGGTTGGGTTTGTGTGGCTCAGACAAATCACATTCTGATCTAAAGCAGAAAACATACTGTGCCAAAGAAGCGGAACACCCCTTTTCAGCCATCAGACAGCACTACCCAAGCACACATCTTGGGTGGAGCATGCGTGAAAGAAACACATTCCTCATAATCAAGGGTAATTCGCAAGGCAAACAGTAACCAGAAGAGCATGCTATCCAGCAGAAGACTAATCCTGAACCCAACTCCACAGACGGTTACACAGCCTGCTGCAGTGCCAGGACAGATGCCAGGGAAGAGACCAGCCACAAACCGAACAGACATACAATCCAGAGCTTGGCATCTGGGTCCTTCAGCTGCCAGCCTTGCCTCATGAGTAGCCACAATGGTTGGCTCTTGTGCAGAAAACAACAGAGGAAGAGGCTAAAGAGGTCTATGTGCCACACTGCCAGCACTGGGAACGAGCAGTGCCAAGTGAGTATTGCAGTTTCATGCATGTGCCAATGTGCTTTGGAACCGCTTTTACATTGTGAAAAGTAACAACAGAATTCCTGCATAAAGCAAGACAAGCTCTAACATCAAAGACAGTTTCTTTTCCTTTTTGAGACTTTCTTTGTATGTAAATTTCCTTTTGACTTCATTTTCTTCTCCCCATATCTACACTTTAGACAGATGTGGCAGAGGAATGGCCTCCATACCTTGCACTCCACACTGATAAAATACTTGAATCTATAGGAATACGTGCACAAATTAGTTAATTTCATAACCGAATTACAAAGCCCCAGCTTGTAAGCCTCTGTTGTACAATGTGAGCAATTACTCCAAAAGGTAGCTGCATGAACCCATGTGTCACTGTTTGCTGTGAAGCAGCACAGCACAGTAAGCGAGGGGTTCACCTTCTTGTCTTTAAAAGCTTTGTTCAGCCCTATTTGCACTGAATAGTCTCTTAACACAGAAGGAAAGGTTTTTTATATAAATCACTAGTCACATTTATTTTGTTTTGGGAGTCCTTTAGGTTATTAATTTGCCAAACAAACATTTCTAAAAGTGTGTGTTTGTACACATCTGTATGTGCTTTCCTGTGTTTGTAATCCAGCAGAGTTGTTTAATTCAGATGTTGTTATTTCCCAAAAATGCCTGAATAAGTGCATTTCTTTGGGAAGCTTTTGTCTCACATCAGGATGGTGCATTCTATTGTCTGTATTTGAGCAAACAGCCAAAAGAAAGTATGATGAGCAAGAAGCATGCAAAAGGGCTGGCTGAGCAGATTCTCCAGTGAAGGCTGCTGTTTTTTTCTGGAATGTCTTTCGAGATACAGATCCCACTCAGTAATGGGGACATCTCTAAATACTGGTTACAGACAGAAAGTGATTATTGTGAGACCTCACAGTAAAAAAGAAAGGTATTCTGAATACTGCTGCATTGCTCTGGTGCTGCTGGAATGGGGTCTGCATCCAGAGGTTGTGATGAGGAATTTTTTGGTTTGACTGAAATGTTAGGCAGAATGAAATGACAAGGGAGGCAGGGTAACAAATGGCCAAAGCCCTTTTTCTCAAGTGAAGCTACCAGAAGCGGAATCAGTCTTTCTTCTGAGCTCTGCTAGGAGTTACTTCTTCATCCAAATAAGGGTATCTACAGAACCTCCCTCCCCCGGCATTCTTTAGCCTGCCTAACCACATTTTCTCTTTGCAACTCTGAGACTCTTTTCTTCTCTTAGACCATGCTCTTGCCTACTCCTTATTTTCAGAGACAAATTCAAGCACTCTGTCAAATCGCAGCTAGTGTCCTGAGCCATGTTTTACATTTTATCAGCAGTATTGCAAGTGCAAATAACTGTAAGTTAACCCTCAAGCAATTGCATATCATGATGTTAGTGCTTTTCATTGCTGAAAATTTGCCTTTTTTCCCATTGTGCCAATGGTGGAAATTCCACTAGTATCACTAGGAGAAGCTTTAAGAATATGGATCTTTGTTTTGAATTGGAATAGAACTATTCAAACTTGGACAGATCCTGCAAATCCAAACTCTTGACTGACTCTAGATAAGTAGCAATATATTCTGAGTACAAAGAAAATGTGAAGGATTGTACAAATTTGACTTATAATATTTAAAAGCAAAATAAGTTGTGTATCCTGGCTAACACATAATATATATAGCATTCTTTATCCTTACAAGATATGAGCTAGTTGCAATTTGTTTTCTATCCCTTCATATAAAGTAATTTTTCATTGCCCACCTTTTTGTAGCTGTTCTTGTTTCATTATTTATTTTTCCTTCAGTATTTGTCATATAATACAGGAAAAAGCAGATGCCTTCATCGGCCCTTAGTGGAAGAATTTGATTTACCAGTTTTTAGTATCATACTTAAGAACAGCTATGGTGAATTAATGTGAAACCTAAAATAAGATTATTATATGTATTTCCTTATCAACTCACTTCTCCCACGTACAGTAAGACTCAATTTAGCCCTGTGATAAGTAGAGCCCTAATGCTGCCACTCATACCAAAGACTGCAGTGCTGGTACAACCAAGATCAAGTTCTGATCTGCTTTTGAACTGAAAAATCAGTGGATTTCTATTTATATGTGTGGACTTGATTTTTCCAGCTTTGGTAACAAACAGCATCAGACTAATTGTCTCTTGCTTTTGTTGGTTTATTTTAGTTTTCTCCCTCTGAAACCTTAGGTACAGGTCACTGTCACAGGGCAAATGTGGAACTGGCTAAGACAGAGTTTTGCTCTGGTATTGTTTAATCAAATGTTCCTAAAAATCTAGGTCCAAGTCCTCAGCTGGTGTAAATTGCTATAAGTCAGTTTATGGCGGTGGCACCATGCCATTTTACAACACCTGATGTCCTGACCCCTGTTTCCCAGGCATAAATAGTCAGCTACAATGCTGCTACAAACATGGCCTGCAATGTTTTCTCATTCATTATATGTGTAAGTGGGAAAAGTGGGACAGGTCAGAAGGAAATACTTCACATCATCATTGACACACAGAACAGGTTTGAATATCTAAAACTTCCTCATGTCCAAAACCAAAATCTTGTTCCTCAAAGTGTCTTCATTACAGTGCAATCTGACAGGCTTAACCATGATAAAAGAAATTAGGGTGGCTTTTGTGAAGATAACATGCAGCTCTGCACTCCTTGGGTTATGGAGAATATTTTGAACTTGAAATGGACTGGATACCTTCAGTTTGACTGCAGTGGGACTAAGGAAGAAATTTATGAGGAAGAGACATGATGAACTATTCTGTCCTGTATTATCCTTAGGGAGGCCACCTCTGCCTGCCTCCTCTTTGGTTCCCACACCCACTTCCCTCCACCACAGTAGCCCTGCATCTCTTCTTTGAGGATGGCTGCTGAAGATACCTTAGGAATACTTGTCCCTTATGAGGGACATTCCCCATTCCCTCATTTTGCCAATGCTAGAGTGGCACCTGCCAGCAAGCCTTCATAAACGGAGAGACTGTAGGGCTGAGCACCTCTCATCTCCTTCTGTCCATTAGGCCAGGTATTGTCACTGAACATGCAAAAGCTGGGGTGTCTTTCTCCACTTCCATGAACATGCATGAAAACTTTATCAATGTTATAGTTTATAAATGTCTGGATTTTTTTTAATGCACTCTTTTCTACACCAGCCTACAGCAAAGTGTGCAGTACTAGAGACCTGCTACTATAGCCAACGGGAAGTCACACAATATAAGATGCAAATCTATGAAAACCATGTCGGAGTTTGTTCTCTTTGTAGCTCCTGAGCCAAACATTGCTCTCAGCTACATCCACAGAATGCCCTTTAAATTCAGTGAGCTGAATCTAGACCACGAAATGCAGAGAATTATACTGACTTGGCAAATCTGAACTAATTCTACAGAATAGTAGATACCATAAGTGACTTTATTTGGAGAGGTACTTCTTGTCTCCACTCTTACCTGAAAAGATTGTTAGGAGATTCACACTTAGTGATTCACGTCTAAAATGCATTGAATAAGGTAGCAGTTTCCTAAAAAGCAGAACTCCAACAACCTGCTCCATTCTGAATTATATTCTTCTGATGCATTTATTTCTCCATTTTTAGCACTTCCCTGTGCAAAATCAAAACCTAAATATTTAGCTGCACTACTTTCCATGACATTTTGTTTATGATTCCTTTCTGCTCTCACTTGTCCATCCATAAATATCTTTTCTTTCCATTTTCCAAGCCAGCTATATAACTACTTACTGTATATTTCATCCCATTGTTTCAGCACTTCCCTAAATATTCAGTCAAATACTTTCATTGACTCTTGTTCACTAGTATTCCTTTTATTCCAGCCTTTAGTTCTCCGCTTGCAGGCATTCAGCAATGTTCTTGCTAATGACCTAGTTCCTAGTGCCTTCCTCTTTGGACACATTCTTTGGACTGAAATTTGCAAAACGTTAATGTTTGGTTGATCTTAGGGGCACTTTTCAATGCTGCTCTAAAATTTGGGGTGATTTGATCACTTAATAAAGAAATGATGAGGTGGCCCTGTGACTTGCTTGGCCCATTTGCCTTTACTGCAGCACTGGCTGGGACATTTGAGCTGTAGTGTTTTGTTTCTATTGTTTGGTTGGGTGGTTTCTTGGCTTCTTTACTGACAGGCTCTATGTGGAAAGCTGTTGTGTTTCAGCTGCAGGTATCTGATAGAGCCCACGTGCACATTGACTGAAAGACTGTTCCATCCCTCATATTTTCAGCCATTTTCCATAAGCTCATGCACTGCAGAGCTGGTTTGCAGCTCACAAGCACAAGAAGGAAGTCAGCAGCCATTCCATCAGCCTTCCAACGTGCAGGCCTCTGCTCCGACCTTGTGCCGTGGGCCACAGGGAGCTCGGGCAGAAGCTCGAGCAGGAGCTCTGGCCCTCACCAGGCCATCAGGGTCTGGTCAGTCTCATTACACACAGGGCTGGCTTGCTCAAGGACCATTTCCACCTGCATTACAGCCTTTTTCTCTGCTGTACAAGAAGGAGGAAGAGCATTAGTGTACCTGATGATCAGTCCTATGTGGTCATGCATAGTATTTTGCTTTAAAAAGGAAACCCACACTTACCACCTTGCAAATATCTTGGTACGTTGTGCAACATAGCGCCCTACAATTCAGGTATGACTGTGCTACCTTCAGTACCAGTCCTGATTGCTGTCTCCATGAGGAATGATTCCACTTCCACATGAAGTAAAAATTACCCTAACCTTCAGCCATAACATTAGGGAATCAGTCATATGTTTTGCCTTCACATTTCTGAGAACACATCAAGGTAGAAATAAAAAATTAAAAATATTAGATATTGCCTTTTGACTTGGCTGGTAACACAATAAAGCAGCATCGTAAACTGAATCATGGAAGTCTGCAGTCTTCATTGCTCCCTTTGCTGGTATTACTTCATGGATATTGGAGCCCTTAGGGAAACTGGAATATGAATAAAGATTTTTTTTTAAATCAGCCGTTTTTTCTTGGTTCTGTTTCTAAAAATAATGCAGTTTGCAAAAAAACAGAAGGTTTGGTTTATAACACAAACAAAATTGTTACATTCTGAATGGGTTGTAAGTACCTGATTCTTTGCCTTTTTACTCATCCCTGCTAAAAAAAAAAAAAATCTGCAAATCCATTTGCTAACCAGCTGCACCTCTGTACTGAACAGATAACAACCTGTGCAAGCCAGGCTTTGCTGTGAATCGGTGCTGATAGGCCTGAATCTCATAGCTTTTTTTAAATGCTAATGACAAGAAACATTTCCTAAGCCAAAACGCTCTTGTAGATCTGTCTACTTCTATTATGACTGATATTTGCTTGTAAGTACATAGAACACTTGTTCACTGTGCCTTATCTGCTATGGTGCAGCATGCTGACCTACATACCATTCAGCACAATATGATGCACAAACATCTTCTATATAATTTTTCATTTTCGACTTAAAAACAGTAGAGGCAAAATAGGATTGCTGCAAATCTAACAAAGAGATGGCATTATTTCCAAATAAAAATGTGCATTTTTCCAAAGAATTTATTTGTCTAGCAGCATGAAGTTCATACATAGCAATGCTTAAAAAGGGTGTTGAATTGCGATTAGGAAGGAAGGACTTAGGAAGAAGAACAAACCACATCTTTTCTACTTACACAGAATAATTAAGCTAACTTATTTCTCATCACAATTAAAAGTTCAGGCTTTCTGAACCATGTTTTCGCAATGTCACTAAATGCTGCTGATATAAGAATGCTGAAATAAGTACGATAATAACAATAAAGAATGATGGATAGGAAAGGATACAGTAGCTAAGGGAACAGAAATGATAGTCTATTACCTGCCATTGTCAAGCTAAACAGAACTACAGTATTTATGATTTTTACTGTGATGCCTGCTATGTTCTATAAGCCCAGCCTTTATGGTGATACTTGTCTACTGAATGAAATAATTAATATGTCAGTTTTTTATTGTAAATAAATATATGTCTATCCAGTGGCCAGACATTATTTATATTGAGTAACAGAAGCACAGCCACAAATATATCAAAAGCTTGTAGAGGAAAATGTACTATAAGAGCTAAATTTTAAGAGCAAAACAGAACATCTCCATCAATTCAGAACCTTCCTAATCAACTTATATTCTGAAATGTTAAAGAAGGGTGGAAAAAAAATAGTCTTCTCAAACAATAGGGGAAAAAGAAATGCCTTGCCTTAGCTGGATACAGTAGTCTTAATTCTAAAATGTGTATAACTGTAAATGACTTCTACATAGAAAAACTGTGCAAATAAACCTAAATTAAAGGCATTTTTATAACAATCTGTTTTATACATGCACTGAATTGAGATATATTTATTGCCCTGTTATTACCTCTAGATGAAAAAAAGCAAACAATATACAAATTAGAGGAAGCATGAATGTTTAATCCTATAAGAATTTTAAATGAATGACACAACATGTATCTACTATTTATTAGTTTTCTAAGAAAATACTAATTTTCCTATCCATAGACACTATGATTTTTTTCTTTGCAGTGGAATGCAGGAGAGGAATCAGCTTGAGTTTTAAACTTCAAAAATGAAAATAATTTGGGGACTAATCTGAATGACAATGAGAGCAACAGAAGCTTTTCCACTGATGCTAGGAAGCCCTTGGTCAACCTGTTGGCTGTTTCATCTCAGGTTGTTTCCCTGTTACCGTATTTTAGAACCAGTGAATGGTAAGACATTTGGTAACCTTTAGCTGTTAGTGTTCTGTTTTACCCTAAAAATATGTCTATCCATAAAACAATAATGTCTGAATTGGTAAGGACTGACTGGTATTTTTTGTATTTCATTAATTATCTTCATGTACAGTCTCTGAAGACACAACCTCTCAGATGAGCTACTGACTTCACTACTACTAAAGTGACAAGCAATGTCTCAACTCACATTGCTTATGTATCATTAATGATGATAACATCTTTAAAATCCTCAAGTAGCTTTATGAATCTAACATACAAAGGGTTTGCTGTGATGTGGCTTTCTGAAATAGGTTTTTAAAGACATCAATACATCTTCTGACATCACCCTGCTACCTATGCTGTTTTTAGTTGATTTAACTCTGTGAGTAAGGTGGATTTTCCGTTCATGTATCAGAATAGCTTTTCAGGTTTCTTTTGTAATTTAGCAATATCTGTCACAAAAACTTTGGGCCAGGTCTGCAACTCTTATTCACTTATATAGTTATTGTGCTCGGCAGTTACAAGCTCTGTGACATTAACCGTAGCACAGATCAGAGATCAGACTTAACTATGCCAGACCCATGACCGACATGTTTTCCACTGAAACCACTGGCTATTAGCCTAGCTCTAAACAAGGTTCAAAGCATTCACTATGTTCAGAAGCCAAGCCTGGGAGATCTCCTGATGGATTGGGCTCCAAAACGTTAAAGTTCTTAGTGTCCAACCCAATGCTCAAGGAGAGCATGGACCTAACCTGGGATGAAGTGCTCAGTGCAATATTCTGGCTGGAGTGTTTCCATTCGTGCATGCTTACAACCTTGCCCTGTGGTGGCATATGAGTTCATGCTCATGTGCAAACAGCATGAGCAGTGGGCAAATACGGCTTGCGAGCGCCTCTGACCTTGTAGCCATTGGGACAACTTTCATGATCAAGAACAATATTAAAGCAATCTGAGATCGCTATGTCCTGGTATTTTGCACCTGGAACAGTTTTCCAAGCACAATAAGGCTTGTGTAGCTTTTAATTTTTTGTTTCTGGAAGGAATAACAGAGAGAAATGCTCTAAGATGCATATTGCTGAAGTTCTTTCTCACAAAGAATTTGCTGGTGCCTTTTGAACACAAAGATATCTGAAACAGGGGCTATAGTGACACACTTTTAACAGAAGAGCATGGCTTGTAAGGGTTACATGCTTTATTCAAAGTCTAATGGGAATAATAGAATAAATTTCAGCTCTTTTCTCTCTTCATCTTTGTTGAGACCAGTACATAATACAGATTAATCTCTTTTGGCAGTAATTTCTGTAAATATTTGCATTACCCCCAAATTTTTAAAGGACTCGTTCCTTACCCTCTCACATGGTTGTGTGCAAGGAAATACTGCCATTCCAAATGCTGAATCTTTTCCATTAGCTAGCATTTGTCATTGACCAAATAAACCAAGTCTTCTAACACAACACTGGAAACACAGCTAGAGTCTGCATATTAATTAGCCTTCCTGACCTGAATAGACTATTACCTAGGGCCCTGGCCTTCATTTCCTGAGCACCCTAAACTCCACTGCAATGAATAAAATGAAAGGCAAGGCCCTTATTTTGGAATTACATCATATGAAAATATTGCTCTTGCCTATGAGATGGGATTTCCGAAAATACCATGGAGAGTTTCTGCCACTGCATGAAGAACTGCATTGTTTTGTTCCAGAGGAGGTCCTGGGTCCTCTTAAATGGCTGTCACCCAATGTTTAAATCATTCTTTGTGCCTTCAGAAAAATACTGAAAGTATGGCTGGGGTTCCTGTCATTTTGGCCAAACATATGTGTAACTTTAAACTGTTCCCTATTTTAATAAAAGAAAATGAGGTAATACTGTAAAAATAGGTTCCTTTGATCCTAGAAGCACTTTATTTCAAGGTTCGCAAGCCAAGTGGAATAAAAAACTTTTAAATAAAAAATTAATGCAAAAAAGCAAAGCTGGGAGATAGCTAGATTTAAGAAATACTGCCTTTTTTAACTCAGAGCTTCTGCAAGAAATATTTTGTTTTTAAAAAAATATGATTCCCCTTTCAACTCATTCCAGACACAATTTTACAGGTAGACTCTGTGACTCATTATACTCAGCTTTGAAGATGCACCATAACATAAAGTATTACAATTATCATATACTCTAAAAGCCTGTTTGGCATCTAACTCAATAAACTTTATTAATGATTTCAAAAAGGAGGTAAATTCACACATGATGATTAACTGGAAAGTACAGGTAGCAGAGAAGATCATAGCGACTGAAGAGGAAAGAATTTATCAAGTTTTAATCTATAAAACAAGAAAGCAATATTAATGAATCTGACTGATAATTATTGGAAGCTTTGCCTCTCAGAACTGTTTTTTTTTTCTGTAACACACTGTTTCCAGACATACTTCGTTACGTAAGTCAAATGGACATGTGGAAAAGATTCCATCCTTTTAAAATTACAGAGATATCTTCCTGACCTTTGCATCAGGCGTTAAACAATAAATATCCTCCCCTACCCTGCCTCCACCCTGGGAATGTGCTGAACATAACAGTGAGTGCAGAGGCAACAGGTTAGGCAGCATTTGACTGAACTGAGCTTGATAGGAAAAGGGACAATAAAGAGTATTTTAAAACTTCATGTTAAAAAAGCATCTAATTTTACAGGAGGAATTAATAGGGAAATAGCAAAGAGGAGGGAGATTCAGAAAGGTCTATAATGTTCTAGGGCATGGAGACAATGGAGTGTAAAAGAAAGTTAGAAATGAAATACACATATGCATCTTGCTGGCTTAAATGAAAACTAAGTATGGAAAAATAGGACGTGTAAATGTTTGAAAGCTGACTGAGGCCATATAGGCTATGAAGTCTTCCATAAGAAGCCATGCAAACCCTGGTTTTTGTGATATTTTAAATAAGACTGTCCATGGATCTAGAAAATGCACTCTGAGGAACAATTTAATATTACAAGGAGTCAAATTAACACATCTGCAAGGTTTCTTCCATTTCTTATTTATTTGGTAAATCCATTGTAAAAGCATCATAAAAATGTATATCTTTCCACAAGTTATACAGAGAGGACTTGTTTGGGAAGATACTGAGCAGCTGTTTGGAGGGCACAGGTACTCTGTGTTTCTAATAGAGTCATGCCAAGTCAATGGCTAGCTCCAAATTACAAAAGAAAGAAAAAAAAATTGAAGAGAGTGTCTGCCAGTATGCCATGAACAGAAGCCCATTAAAACTATGAGTACATTTGCCTTTAAATGGATGGATATCATTATGCATGCAAAACTGCCCAAAAATAAAAAGGCAGAGTGACTGCATTTCGAGGAAACAGTTGAGCAGCAGCAACCATTACCTTAGCAATTGCAGCACACGGGCTCTCTGCTCTGCAGTCTAAAATGAGGACATTCCCTGTGCTGTGTGATTTACTTTGAGTATGCCGTAATCTTCTTTTTCCTCAGGTAAAATGTCAGCGAAAAGTGTCCCCAATGTTCTCCCTAATCTTGTCAGGAGCCACTTTGTTTCCACAAGAAAAAACTCTTGTGCTGCATTAACACTGCACAAAAACTTGCCCAAAAGGAACTGGTGTCATATGAGAAGCTCATGCCAGGCAAGGATCACGCTGGACTGCCGCAGTGCAAAGAACGGATCCAAATCAGCCTTTCCACAGTCTGAGCAATGATGCATGCTAGCTTAGGGCCAGCATGAAGGCTGCAATGCCTCTCTATTACATTGGGAAGGTACTCCAGAGAAGGAGGTTTCCTGAATGAAACTGAGTGAGGACAGTAGGATTTGGCCCTTAAATTAGGTGGCAGAAAAAGATTCTGTATAGCTACGTAAGTAACCTTGGCAGTGGATGGACACATGGACGGATGGACAGAGAGACAGCTAGATGATTTTAAGACATCGCATAATGTTCAATCTTGAATTAAACAAATATATACAACTAAATATGTATTATTTACCTGTATGACTTGACCATATCCCTGTGTATTCATTTCACCATTTGTAACTACTGGACTGCAAAAACGAGCCTCTGTCATGGCAAAGTGTAAAATGTAGAAGATGGAATTGTTTCATTTGGATGCAAAAAGTATGAAATAGCAGATCTGATCTGAGATCAAAGAAAAGTGCTGCCTCTGTCTAGTTTAGAGACTCTTCCCCCATTTGTGCATTAACCCTCACTGCAATAAAAAGGAGACAAATGCTAAGTGGCCCCTCTGCATGCATCTGCTGAAATACGGCTGGCATGGATTCAGGGGAAGTCTGCACGCCTGCAGTCCACTCAACCACCAGCACGAACCTCTGCCTCCCATCATTCCCACAAATGTCCCCTTGGTCCTTTGGCTACAGTATGGTGGCACCACCCAGTTATTCAGTGTCTGTACCATTGTTTACATTATTCACTGGTGGAGATAAGAGAGTTATATTTCCCTTCTCCATACTCTAAGTAAGGCTTATTGTATGGGGAACTAATGGGACACCCTTAGCTAATAGATTATCTATGTTTCTGAACCTTATGTCAAAACACAGACTTAATTCCTATTTTGAGAGATATGGGAAACTGTACTTTTCAGAGGCTCCCAAAGTTGCTTTGAAATGGATGTTGTGATATGTTTTATTTTCAGAGAGCTGCTCAGTTAGACAACTAGTGTGAATGAGTAGGTATTCCAATAACGATTGCTGACAGGCGCATTCCCAGGTCAGAGATTTTGATGGGTCAAAATCCCCATTCAGTCTGCAGGAACAGGCTTTCTCATGGAAATAAGAAGAAGAAAAGTCCAGGAAGACAAATCTGTCGGATTTAATAGCCCACATGTGGAAGTCAGAGGTATATTTGTAGATCTGTAAATCAAAAACTGTATTTTAAATATCCATCTTGATGCTCAGTTCCTGAATAGAATGAAAATAGAGAGACAAACAGAGTCTAAAAAGGACTATAAGCTGATCTATTGATGCACCAGCATGACAGCAATTTATACAAACATCTATTTAGTGCAGATATGCAGTAGGGCCTACAATCTCATTGTAAAATTCCAGCAATCTCAGGCCCTCTCTGAAAGGTAAAGTACATGAACAGAACCAAAAATAAAGAAAACTCCCTGCTCCATCCTGGACATTTTCTCATCTGTGATTTTCCATCAGTGATTTTCCATCAGCCAGCAAAGAGGAAGGTCATTTTGGAAAAGACAAATGAATAACGTGGTGTACCTTAGTAGTTCAATGTACCCTATTAGCTCTCTTTATTTCGTATCACCAGTTTTATAGTTAACAATGCAAGCATAAAAGTCATGTTAGCACATTATCAGTAGCTTGCCTGTGCATGTATTTAATTTTTAGGTACGTAAGTTCTTATCTCCACACAGACCAAGAGTGAATTTCTGTGTTCAAGAATAGAGCATTCTCTTGAATGCCATTCACACAAAAATATACAGCCAGCATTTCAGAGGCTTTCACTGCCTTCCCTAAAACTCTATCTACCTCATTTTTCATTCTCTCCACCCACCTAATGTAGGTGACCGACATAGCAGGCTGAACATAGATGTCTGAATGAGATGGAGAAAGCATGGGCCAGTTGCCCTGGCACATACTTCCCAACTTTCACCTGCACAATGGGAAAATCCTTTCCATGGGGTAATGCCACCTGGGCAGCAGAGGCTGGGCTGCAGCTGGGGTAGGCCGAAGCCCAGAGGGAGTCCAGCCTGGGAGGATGCTGGCTATGAACAGTGCCAGCATCCCCTTCATCGAAGAGACTTCCAGGGCCACATGAAGGACACCTGCAGGCAGAGGATGGCGGGATTGAGTGTCTGCTGCTGCTGTGGCATCCTTTAGTTTCATCACTACAGCAGCAAGCAGTCAGGGTTGAGCTCAGAGGCGTCCAGCCCCTGGACCCTCCAGAAGAGTATGTCTGTCATTTGACTAGTCCATAGAGAAACATTTCCCCTTAGGCTCAACTAAGGCACCAGAGATAAATCTGGGGTAAATATACAATATCTGTATAGGCATAAAGGTAACTGAATTCATGGGAGCATGCGTTTTTAAGGACATACTGCAAATCTGAATAAGTGTGTAAAGGTTGAACTTGAGAGAGGCTAATTTTTATCACCAGCGGGCACAAGAATTATGTTATCAAAAGTGTTAAATAAGAATTGTATTTCCATAAAATTTGCAGCCAGGCAGCCGGCACAGCAGAAAACATCCATGCAGATGCCGGGCAGAACTTTATCTGTGGCCCCACTGACACTGCAGGGGCTTTTGCTATATAAGGACATTCTTTGTTTCTATGCAGTTTGGAGATGGTCACCATGAAAAGGAAAGGATTATGAAGGAAACAATTGCATCAAAGCAAGCATAAATTTAGACACTATTTTACATTTATCAGGAAGACAAAGAATATACACTGAAACCAACTAGTTTATTTGGTTATGTGCTCGTCTGTGCAAACACTATAAATTTGGTCCCTCTGTTACCCAAACAAGGAGCATCAGAAGAGAAAATTCCATGGCAAAGCCTAGCAAGGACAGAGCAGAGCCTATGACGAGTGCATAACATAGGTCCTCATTATAGAGGAAGGCAGGATTTCAGCTTTCCCTGTACTTGGAGGCAGGGGCAGGGGGGAAGAATCACACTTTGTAATAAAATACATTGGGAAAGGTGTTCACCACACCATGAGATGCAGAGCACCAGCAGACACCTGGGCTCTGGGTAGGCAGGTATGGAGACAGACTTCCTGTCTGCACAGCTCCTAATGCTGTTGCAGCAAGGTACAAGAGGTTGAAGGGGAACAAGCCTGGACACAAGTTCACATTTGGGTGGGAGAGTGCACATGGATGGTTTCTAACAAACCGACAGAAGAGATGCTGACTGGGCTTACATGATCACATGGGACAGGCTCAGTGTGCTATTTGAAACTGAATACTGCTGCTTCTCAAGTTTAATGTGATGAGGAGACTGGGTAGGGAATGTCTACATATATTTCATTTTTTGACTCCTGCACTAAAGACTGTGAAGTGAGAAATGAGAAACTTCTTCATTCTTTCATCCTCTTTATTCCTTGCCCCTCAATATACCTGCAGCACGTTCTCCACCCTGACCATTCCTGCTCCCTCCTTCTCACAAACAATTGCATAGCTGAGTGATTACGTTTTGACAGTAATCCTAGTTTCTAAATTTGAGATCCACCTAGAAAAGAACAACATTCCCTTATTATAACAGTATATCACATCTCATCCTCCACTTTCAACACAGCATCCCAGCAAGTTCCCACCACCCATCTGATGAGGAGAGGAGGTAGGTAACTTCCCGCTGAAAACAACAGCTCTCTCGCGCCTGTTTGCACAGTGACCCGAAGCAAACTTTTTCCAGTGCACTTCTCAGAGGAGAAGGCTGGAGCCCTAGCATCATGCAGCTCTGTCCTCACACTGGAACTGTCAGCTACAATCAAAGCATCCGTGTATGGTATTTCCAGTGGAAAAAAAAAAAAATGTACACAGATGTATAGTTTGCATTTATGTACTGTAGGGACACCCTTGAATCGTGTTAAAAAATGTCAGTCAAGACATCTGGTCAGCTGTCCTAATCCATATTGGGGTTTTTAGACTACTGTTATGCCCCAATATGCTTTGAACATTGCCAATATGCTTTCTCTGCAGTAGCAGCAGTGTGTCCCCTTTGGTTTCACAGCCCGTCCCCAGCATTGTTTTTTATAGTGTCACGTACTGAGCAAAATGAAAAACCACATACTGTATCTCGTGTGTCTGGCTAATGAAACTGGTAGGACAAACCTTGTGTGATTAGGAACAGGGACGGATTGGCTTAGGTCTAGTTCATCTTACGGACTGCAAAAAGAATCAGCTGTCACTTGTGCCATGCAGCAGATGGACAGTTTGCATCCGATTTACATGCAGGCGCCAAAGCCTTTAGAAGCTTTGGCAGCCCACTTGCCATCAGGCAGCAGACTTTGATGTCCTGCAGATGGTTACAGCAGCCATCTTGCGCTCGCGTTGCGTGGCGCTGTCGTGCCTCCTTGCCGGCTCCATCCGGCTCGCTCTCTGTGCCTTTGGAGCCGCTCGGCCACGCAGAGCTACCCAAGGCTTGGGACCCTTTGGCCACCACCTGGGCACAGCTGTATTTTCATTTCAATGCAAAGCTCTGCTGTGTTTTTGCTTTTATGGCAACTGCGCTCTCGCACCCACATTAAAAACCCTTAACGGTGCCCACTGCAAGCTGTCCCCATGCTCCCTCCGCCACACTTTGCTTCATTTCACATTCCCCACCTAGAACCCGGACAAATCCACCGCCCCCACTCCCTCAGACCATAATAGCATAATTTCAGAATGATCGCTGATCCAATTTCTGTACGAATGCAGCTCACCAATGCAGCTTTGCCATGGCGTGGTTCAACCCGTCCTAGGTAATGACACGGAACAAAGAGTTTTCTTCATGGTGGTCAGGCTAATCTTGCTCCATGAATAGCCCAGAGTAATCTGTCAGCAGTGGAAAGCTGTGGCTGGAGGTCTTCCAAAATCAGCTCTTTCGCATTTGGTAGGAGCAGTTAGGAATTCTGACTGGCACTATTAGTCGGGAGCCGTGTCACTGCACTACAGAAGGGACCGCAGTTGTCCCCACTAGGTAGGATCAACCCAGAATATCCTACCATGCTTTTACATCCCTTGAGTGTTACTGGAAGTTCAGTAAAGAGTCTCTGATGAGGCTTTAAGAACCAGCCTAGAAGAGGAAAATTCAATCATGTGTGTTTTCCAGGCAGTTGGATGCAACAGAAAATATTTGGGAGGGATAGGGGGGTGGAATATACATCTATATCTATACAAACACACATATAAATTGACAATTAATGCAGACTGGTTACAGCCAGCAAACAAGGAGAAAAAAATAAACAGTTAATTAGGGCTTTTCGAATCATTGTTATATGTACAGTGCATCATTTGCAGGTGCTACAAAAGTGAAAAATAACCATTATAATTACTAGTATTCAAAGATTCATATTTTCCCCCATGTAATTGATTTAGGATTATCAGTTTTCTTGTAGTTATACAAAAGGCCTGTCAAGGTGTTTCCACACGTGTTTGGCTCATGCATGTTCCAAAAACAAGTCAAAATGCCATTGTATTTTACACAGTGCAGTTAAAGTGGCTCTGAAAAATAGGCCAGGTTTTACCTGGATCGTTATTTTAGTTAAATTATCTTACATATGTTTTAATTTTTTTCTTGTTCATCCTTTCTTTAGCTTTTTTTTCCTTTCTCTTTCTTTTTGTTAAAATACATCTGTGTTTGTTGACTGCCCCAGATTATATCTAAGTGAGGAGTGGGAGTACTTGCACCTGGTACAGTATATGTAGCTTAACAATACATATCATTACATTATTTACAGCTCATTTTATGTTATTCAATAGTAAACTGCATATTAACCCTTCAAGAACTGGATGAAGCTGCTCAGGGAGGCAGAGAAGATCTGCACTTTCCATGGCTGTGGTCTGTAACTGCATTCATGATATGGCAGTGTGTTCATTACAGCGGAGATCGCCACCAGAGCCAGCTAATTCCTCTCCCAGGAAATCTCCTCCATAATCATATTCCTCGCCACACCACACTTGTACTTCTGCTGATAATACAGGTTACAAAAGAGAAACAGTCAGTACTGGAGCCAATTAATGAACTGGCTTTTTAGTCTCCGTTATTGGAGTACATTCGGCACCGATGGGACCTAATGCTGTGCTGCTGGGAGAAGGGCCCAGGCGATGCCATTTCAGGCTGTTCCAGTCCCATCTCTGATTCTGAGAAGCATCCTGACTGACCTCATTCGACACTGATTCAGCAGCCCCAGCACCCAGAATTCAGCTGAAGCCCAGAAGAAATGCTTTCCCCACCGCCGAGGCAGGAAACATTATCTCCAGCCAAAGGACTGATGGATTCAGGCATCACCTGCACTTCCCGTGCTGCTGGAGTCACTAGAGAAGACCATAAGTCATGAGCTTTTGTTGTGTTTGCATTTGTATTTTATTTTAGTTTTTCTTTTTCCTTTTTTTTTTTTTTTTTTCCCTGGGGAAGAAAGGCAGTGAAGTTGCACAAAAGGAGGCAATATAAAACAGGAAATCAAAATTTCAGTGCCATGCCTGATGGATGTCTGGAGTGGGGGGAACATGGCTACTCAGTGCCCTGTGTTTTAGCAATATTTGGGGTGGTTACAGCATGCAGGGAAATGCACAAACTGGCCTTTCCTTGTTCCAGCAATTTGTTTGGCATACAGCACACGTCTCTGTCAAAATGTTGTAGATGCCACGCAGAGCTGAAATAATTCTTCTTAGATGGTAAGTGCAGAAGCAGGAAGGGAAACCTGCATCATAACACTCCTATCCCTAACCTTTAAATACTCATCAATATCTCAGTTGCTGAAATAATCAGTCTCAAGATTATCAGCAATTTAGTTGCATTTTGTTGGTAATTAGCTTGATAAATTAGCATCTGCAATATAAAATTTGACATCTTATTGTTCCCTCAGTTTTATGGTACTTCTGAAAAAAAAAAACGCAGCTTATTTTAAAAATGGTCATTTCTATTACAATAAAGACAGATACAAAAACTAAAGTTTGACAAGCTTTGCAACAGACAGAAACAAGCTCCACTGATATCCGCTGGGCAAAATATCAAAGATAAATAGCTCATAATGCAGACTTCAAAAGTATGGTTTAAAAAATAAAATTTGAATCCACTCACTGTGGGCAGCTGCTTCTTGTGAGTAAAATAAAATAAATGTTCAATGAATTAATTTTCCACATTTTCTGCAGAAAGGCTGGCAAATAAACTTTGAAACATGGGAGAATTGAGAATTGATAGGAAATAAATGTATTTATTATAGCAAGTCCCTCAGAGTTATCTGAATTTTCTCAAATCAAGTGAAAAAAATAAAGCTTTTCTTTGCTCATTCAGGTGATATTGCTGATCCTTATGTAGATCCCCGTGTGCAGGACACTAACGTCTCTTTTTGTTTGGGGGGCAATTTACAAAAGGGCTGGTGAGGCTTTTTCCCAAACAGCATTCCAAGGCAAACCTGTTCTTCCATTTCCCTCTTTTTGTGATGAAAGGAAAGAGAGGGTAGGTACCTTCCTCAGAAAACATGTTTAAAATACAGTAATTTGCAGTACAGATGTGGTATTATAAACTCTAAATTCCTCAGCATTTTGTTTCAGCCATTATTGTATTGTAGAGAACTGTACTAATAGAAACATTCCTATTAGTCTGAATTTGAGATATTTC
>VXAV01003855.1:59040-71490 GCA_013399715.1 Alectura lathami
TCCTTCTCTGCTGAATCAAGGAAACTGCAGAGAACAGAGTGGAGTTGCACTGTCTTCCTCCAGTTACTGCAGTTTTAAAACATCACTAGGCCAAAGTGATGTTTTTCCATGGTGGCACATAGACTGTCTTAGCTCAAATATACCTCCAGGATGGATCGCAGTTATGGAAAGAAGTACCTCTAAAGGGTGTAGTCAGTGCAGCACAGAAGATGTGGATCAAGCTGGACAGAGAAAGCTCAAAGAAGCCTCCGCTTCTGTAGCCAGTCCAAGAGGTAGAGGTAGGTGATATGAAGCTCCTTGCCATAGGCTATAGGAATTTTGGCACACTGTTGGGAGAAGAAGAAGGAAAAGCAATAGCAGCTGCAATACTTTCTGCCCTCTGTTGTGGCGACATAACTTTTGAGAAGTGAAATATGAATCTGGAGCATGAGCTGAACTTGCTGCATACCAGTAAGCTTGGATTCATCGCAGAATTCTGATACATATTCAAAGCATTCTACGCATTATACATATATAGTTTGTAAGAAAATCCTCAAGATAATGTGAAAAACCCTGTAGCTTACAGTAATACAACCTGTGAGAGAAACAGATGTGTTCTGTGAAGAAAAATTCTATGTGTGCAAGCAGAAAATGCATGACACTAAGTAGCCTTCTTAAACAAATAGCCATTAATGGAACAAACTTGTTAAAATAATTCCTTTTCCATGCACAAAGGTTATGGGTTTAATAGATTTTTACTGTATTAGCACAGAACTGTCCTTTCACTTTCCGTGGCTAATCTTGAAGGAACACACATTAATATACTGTATTTTTCTGCTGTATTAATGAACACTACAACTAAGACAGTATTATACTCATTATGAACCTAATAACTAACACATGATCACAAAGCATTATTATGTTAACACTTTTCTGCAGAGATGTGAAATGAATAGTACCTCTGTTTGGATGATTATTAATAAGAATCTTGCATAGTAAGAAAGGGGAAACTTATATAATCTTTTCTTTCTTTCTCATTGCTCAGAACATATCTGATGTCTTGTACCCATACTGTGAGCCAGCTCTGCATATGAATTAATTGCAGAATCAGGGATTAGGTATTAAGATGAGAAGATTATCAACATATTTTCCATCACAAAATAAATAAATCTGAGACAAAACTACTGAGGTTCATGAATCAGCTCCAGGATTTCATTTGGTCCATCAATTCCTTCCGAGCACTAATGGAGTGTTTGCTAGATTTGAAGAAACAGATCAACATCCTTTCCAGTAATTTAGATGTTAAAACACTGAAAGAATGTCTGAAAGATTAATTGGCCAACAAGTGTCCTCAGAGGCCACTTTTATGCATAATTAGTTGTTAGGAGAATAGATTGAGATGGTCTACTAGAGCTTGATCTGTACTTGATCCAATAAGTTTATAAGTTTTGCCAGATCCAACCTGAGTCTATACCTCCACTCTCCTCACAAGTCCCCAGTCCTCAGGGCACTTGTTGACAACCCCTATCATAAATAGCTGTTGTCATTTCAATCCAGCTTCTGGTATCTCCTTGTTATCACCTTTTCTTTTTGCTCCTCCCTTTTATTTTTTTTCCTATGAACATACATAACCGTATCTACAGATTCTAAATAGTACCAGGGGCTGTTGGTGACCCTGTGTTGACAGCAAAATTCACAGTTTTGCTCTTTTTCCCACCTGGCAGCAGGAATCAGAGGAAATATTCTTTCCTCACCCTAAATGTTTATTTTTACTGACTCCATTATCATCTTGTAAAAAGAGAACACACATGGCTCCTGCTGCACCTTCCTGATTTTCCTGTTTTAAATACCAGTCTTGGTGCTACTCCTTAGCCCTATTTTCTAGACATGATGCACCCATCCTCTTTATGCTCTCCAAATCCAACCAATGGCTTTCAGTCAGTAAGCCTCCACTCAACTAGTTTTCCAGCTAGTTGTAAAGAAGCAAGAAACAAAGGAAGAGAAACACAGAAACAGTATAATGGATGCAAAATTACCTCCCTTCAAAGTGTCTCCACATACCTTTCTGCATCTTGATGACTTAGGTCTGTTTCACAGGTTTAAATCACTGAAAGTGCTACTCAGGAAAATGTCAGGATTGCAGAAATGGAAGAGCACTTGTGCAACATCTCTGGGAATTATTAGACTGGCACAAGAATTAACATCAGAAGAGCACAAAGAATACCATTACATCTTACCTCAGGCCCACACATGACAGGTGTCTCATGCAGATGACATACTACTGGTAAAGACCCATCAAAGAAAGATCTCGAAAGTTATCTATAGCTACCCACTAAAATCACAATGGGTGTGCTAAGGCATGGTTTTGCAGCAGCTTCTAGGCTGTAGCATAGCTAGTATTTTTGTCTGCATCAGCAGCTCTAGGTAAGTCATGTTGAACTAGAAGTCAAGTTGTATTTGGTTGCAGTGCTCTGGTAAATTGTATTTTTCTTGGCATATAATATGTATTTTACAAAACAAGATTATCATCAGCACATAGAAGCTGGTTTCTCTGATGTTTTTACAGATGATATGAAGATATTCCAAGTAATCCTGGAAAGTATTCTTACACCTGTCACACTAGAATCTTATCAACCATAACTGTTTTCTGATTTAGGGTCTTTTCTCTTTCCCGTATACTTTATTCCAAGTATTTCTAATTCTTATTATAAGGTATAGGTGCCACAATGAGGATGTTACTGGGTGAAGAGAGCTAACGGAAGATTTTTCCTAAAGAAAAAAATATAGCAATCTTTGTGGAAATAAGCACGCTACTCATCTCCTCCTGGCACTTCTGCCCTAGCCAAACAGCCTGCCCAGTTTGCAAGTAGGCACAACACCATCCAAGTACATGGCAAGTGGTGTAAGCAGCCAACAAAGAGCTTTCAGTGGTGAGCACTGAAATCCCAGCTGGGAATGGCCAAATGGCTGTCCTTTTTCAGGTTACACATGAATGGTTAATGGAATATGCCACTGCTAATCTACAGTAGATCACAATTGGAGTTGGTTCAAAAAAAAGTTTAAAAGCTTCCAGAACTATGTCAGGTGTAGTTGCCTGGTAGAACAAAGTAGGAAAACGGAGACAAGAGCATAGGAGGGAGGAAATTGCACTTACTGTATTTCTCTTTTGAACCTACTCACAAAAGACAGTAGAAGCATACTTGCTCCAACTATATTCTGAAAGTCAGCAGTGCAGAGGAACAAGCACTGAAAGAAGAGGAGTGGAGATCAGCACAGATCAGCAGAGTCTTCTCCTCCATGATTTATGCAGGAAAGGTTTCAGGATGGTGGTTGGAATACATAGACATTGTTCACATGTGGCTGTCTCTTAGCCCATTAGTTTCCATTAACATTGGTAAATCTGAAAGGTCTGCCACAGACTGCTTTAACCCCAGCTACTTCCACAACAGCTCTGCTATTATTTCAATTCCATTTTCTTTGGGATAGCAACTTTCTTGAGCTGCCTACAAAAATACAGTTTTTAAATGTTATGCTTTATCCTGTTATTCTTGGCTTTTTAAAGGCTTGGAGGGCAATATGAAAAGCTTTTCCTTTACAATTTCATTGCTAAATTCTCCTGTCCTTCATCCTCCCCAACACTCTGCTACCCTCTGCGAATGGGCTGTAGAAGAAATAAATCTGAAATAAACCCAAACTTCAAAGTATGGATCTTTCCCTTCAATTGTAGAATAGTATTAATGAAATATCTTCCCTGAAGAACACAGATCCTTTAAGTACTGCAGGGGCGTACTGAAGTCATAAAATCGTAGAATGATAGAATATCCACAGTTGGAAAGAACTCACAAGATCATCAAGTCCAACTCCTGGCTCCACACAGAAGCACCCAAACACAAAACCGTATGTCCGAGAGAAGTGTCCAAATGAGCTCTTGAGCTCTGGCAGCTTGGGGCCATGCCCACTGCCCTGGGGAGCCTGTTCCATGCCCATCACCCTCTGGTACAGAACCTTCTCCTAACCCCCAGCCTGACCCTCCCCTGACGGAGCTACATGCCATTCCCTCGGGTCCTGTTGCCGTCCTCAGAGAGCAGAGATCAGTGTCTGCCCCTTTGCTCCCCTGGGAGGAAGATGTAGGCCACCATGAGGCCTCCCCTCAGCCTCCATTGCTCTGGGCTGAGCAAACCAAGGGACCTCGAACACTCCTCATACATCTTGACCTGACGTGAGTTAGCTACTGCAGTAATACCAACATCCACCAGGGCTGGACTGTTGAACCAGCTGTAGTCCCACCCATATCAGCATCCTCCATATCATCCTACTCATATCAGAATGACATAGTTCTGCAGTGCAGCCCTTGAAAAAAGAAGAAAAGAAAGTACAGGTGAGTTAATTTAACTGCAGAAAAAATCTCAGAATTAATAATCAAACAGGCTATCTGGAAGGCAAAAAGGAAATAACTATCAGACAGCACATATTTATTAAGAATAAATCATGCCAGACCAGTCTAATTTCCTTCTGTGAAAGAGGATCAGTACATGTGGACAGGGAGAAGCAGTCAGTGCTCTGTATATTGACTTTAATTAGTATTCAACAAACCTTAATAGGGCTTTCTCACAGACAAACTAAGGAAATACAACCCTGCAAAATGACTGTAAAGTGGTTACAAAACTGTTTAAAAAATCTCACTCGAGAACCTCACCAATGCTGTTTTATGATATCCCAGAGTGGAGAAATGGGAGCTCAAAAGGATCTGTTCTGAATCCATTTTTTTAATATATTTTCAGTAATGTTTTAGACTCCAAATACTTTTGTGACCTGCTGGTCACACCAATATTACAGCTTTTTCAAGCACATTAAAAGACAGGACTGGAATTCAAAAACTGAAAGAAATCAAGATAAAGACACATGAGAAGACAATCACTTGCACACAAAAGGAGAAAAGATATTTGATAGCTTTTCAGAAAAGGGCACACTATAGCACATCACAAGCCAAACACAAGTCAAAAATTCTGTGCTGTTGCAAAAAAGTCAAGAAATATACAGGCAGATATAAATGGAAACAAGTTTGTACCTGTCAGCGCATGGGGCTTGATGCAGTGCTGCTCTACCAATGTTTGGTAAGACTGCAGCTAGAAGTCAGCTCTGGTACCAGTGAGACCTCAGTTTTGCAGGGCATACTTCAGGAATGATGTGGGCAATAGAAAAGCCCATGGGAGAACAATAACAGTGATGTGAGATTTGAAAACTTAATGGAACTTAAGAGAAACTGAAAGAACTGGGAACATTTATTTGTGGAAGAAAATAAGCAAATATAACACGAATAAGAATTTTCAGATATATAAAAGGCCATTGTAAGGAGGTATAAAGTAACATAAGGAATACACTATAAAAAAGAAATGGCAAGGTTAAAATGTGACAAGGGAGACTCAAGTATTAAGAAAAACTTCCTGATTGTAAAGATGTCTAAAGACTGGAATAAAGGGCTAGGGAGACTGTGGGATATCCACCGTTTCAAGTCTTCGCCAAACGGCTAGACAAATGTCTATCAATAATTGTATACTGGCAGACTTCTTGATGGCACTAAGCTCAAGCCACCTCCTGTCAGTACCACATTTCAGGGACCAGTGCTGTAGAGGCATAGATGTGACTAATAAGGCAGTCATATTATTAGAAGGCATGAAAGTATGAATCCCTAGGATGGAGTGGGATGGACCTTGACAGCTCAGGTCTGCTTAATCCCCATTGCCTGCAAACCACACATCTCCATCTCCAATGCAGCAAAGCTATGAAAGAGAGCAAAAGCCTGAGAAGGTATAACCCCCGAATAAAGAAAGAGGCCCTGAAAGTCATATTCCAGCTCTCAAGTCAAAGGGCTTTCTGTTAATATATAGCCTCAATACATTTGAAAATCTACCATAAACCCTAAATCTAAACATCTTAACAAAAAAACACTAATGCTAATAACCCAAACAGTAACACTATCAATCCTAAACCTAACTCTAGCCCTAACACTAATGATAAAACCTAACCCTAGCCCCTAGCCACTAACCCTAAAACCCATAACTCTAAAAATAGAACTCCTACCCTAAAATAATCCTAACACTAAAACTCCTAACCATAACCCTAACCCCTGACCCTAACGCTTTTAACCCTAACCCTAAATCTAATAAACCTAAATGGAAACCTAACCCTAAATCAGTCCCAGCCTAACAATAACAATAACCCTAACACCTAAGGTCTAACAATAACCCAAACACTAAAAATCCCTAACCCAAATCCTAACCTAAACCCTAAACTTCACCCTAAACCTAACCATAACAATAACCCTAACACTCTACCTTAAACCTAAACACTAAATTTAACCCTAATCCTTATCCTAACTCTAAATCTAACTCAAACAACACTAACATAAACTCTAAGACCTAACATTAACACTAACCCTAACAACTGTAACATTAACCCTAACACTAACCCTAACAAACCTAACACTAACTCTAAACTTAACCTTTACGATAGCCCTAATCCAACTTCAATCCTAACCCTAAAACTAACCATAACCCCTAACCCTTAATCTAACCCCTAAATGTAACCCTAACCCTAACACATAACCCTGACAACCCTAACACAATCTATAACCCTAACCCAAACCATAACCCTAACCCCAACCTTAACAACCCTAACCCTAATCCAACCTATTCCATGGGTGGAATTCAGCTCACTGCAGTTTACACTGCACAGTGTTTTACTATGCAAGTTGTCCCATTGCAGATCCCTTTGCATTCACAGAGCAAGATAATGGGATTATGTTCAGGTCTGATACAGTAATTTTTATATTAATAGAGTTTTTGTCATAAAAGTGCATAAGCTATGGAAGAGATTGCCATAAGGAAACTGCCTTTCATGGTAGCAAACCCTTAGCAGCTAACAGTATAATCATTAACTGCTGATGTAATTCTACAAGTATAAGAAAATATTTTAAAAACCTGGAGTGGAATCTTTGATTTGAAGATCCACCTCATTGACTGTCTGATTCATTCCTAACGACATAATCATTGGTGAATAGTAAATGCAATTCAGAGGGTCAGAATTCTAATATTAGTCACTAGATTTTATAATCAAAGTGCTACTTTACTACCAGTTTCTCTGCTCTGATTGTCAAAAAGGAAGGAAGCGTGGCTTGTTTTAAATGTGGTGATAGAAGGCATTTGTACAAGCTGAACATTCATAGTTCAGTTCTGGCTATGAATTAGTCCGAAATGAAAATATTTTTATGTCCCTATCCTAAAAATACATAAAGAGAAATAAAGTCAAGCCACAGGCAGATTAATTACTGCATTATCTTCCACATGGAAATAGGTTCTGGATAACCTACTGCATTATTTGTGCTAAACAATCAATATTGTACTGTCCTAACATATTTAACTTTACAAGCACATCTAAAGATCCTTTTCTGGAGAAATTCTAGTGCAATACTGTGAGCATAACTCATATTCATATTCGGGTGAATTAATGGTTCCCTGAAATACACCTTGCATAGGAAGTCATATTTCATCTGCATCTATTTCTCTTATTCATTACCTAATCTTTCAAACCCCAAATCTCTCCACAGCTCCTCATGAATTTAAACAAAACACATTCACAGTAAGTGAATAAATCTGTACATTTACCTTATCATTGACCATCGAGGAAAGACAGCATTAAGATTTTTAAAAAGTTTGCCACCTTTATGTTCAATGCCTTATTAACCAGATGAATATCTACGTATACCAGAATGGCTTCTGAAAGGTTTAGAAAATTAGTTGCTGAACTGCCATTGACTTGTGTGGTGCAAGACCTTGTATTACAAGACATAGCTGCACTAGCCACAGCCCCATCCTCTTCCCTTCGTGTAGGAACATTGTCCTCTACCAAATCCAGCTGACTTGCAGGATTCCTTTGAGAGACCTGGTGAGGTAGTAATGCAATGTAACATAGCAGAAAATACATTTTAGTTGTTTGACAAGATATTTTAATCAAAGTTCAGTATTTTTAATTCACATTCTTGCAAGTGCATCCTCAAAGCTATTTAAAGTCCGACTTGCTAAATGTGTACCTATAAGTGACTGTCCACCACAGAATATGATTTTTGTACTTATGAACAACAGAAAAAACTACAGATATAAATTAAGCTTCCATTGGCAGGCCCAATGATATTCCTACTAAGAACCGCTCAATACAGTCTTAAGATCCTTGTTCAGAAAAGGTTTCATGTACAAGCTGAACTCTAAACAGGTGACAAAGTTTCAACAATGTCAGGATGCAACAACCCACTCAAGTCAATGATGTGACAAGTGTTTTTCTCAGCCATGCTGGCTTGATGAATCAGCTTTCATCACTAGCAGCCTGAGACCAGGTCGATCTCTTTGAAACCCGATAAAGGATCTACCACCCTGAAAGGAATAAAAAACATCACCTTATGTCATTCTTTGCCTTTGATGAAGTTAAACTGAGTACACATTAAACTTTTTTTCTGTAAATACGTTGCTTATTTTTGCAATGTTCAATTGAAGAATAACATTGTATTTTAAAGTAGTGTCATTTTGCAAATGTCACTGTAATTTTCCCCAAAGTATCATCCATTAGTTGTAAAAGGTACAAATGAAAAGGATTTTAAAATTGGCATGGGGGTAGAGGAATAAGGAATAATGCACTAATAGTTTAGGTGGTGGATGGATTTTTGGCAAGTTTTCAAGAGGAAAGTAGAGACAGAAAGGAGTGTTCACTTGAACTTTTTGTACACTTTTATACAAAAAGATAAAGAGAACAAAGCTATCAGGAGATATTAAAGTACTTCTAAGAGGAATTACTAACAAGAACCCAATGTAGTGCATATATGTGCATATATAAATATTCATATCCATATGTATTTAAATGAGGGAGAATGAGACAGCTTGGCAGTTAGGGCTCTTCACCTCCAACAGTGTCTTACAGTAGTAGTTGGATCAGTTGTGGACAAAGGGGACCCCCTTTGTTCTGTAAGTCCTAGCGTTACTGAACTGTATGTCCAAAACCAGAGCATGATTATGAATCCCAGACCAGGTTTTATCAATATTATGTTTGCATCTGAAATTTTTCACTACCTGATTTGGTTTGGGTTCTATTTTCATGAATTCCTAAGTTTTCACTGGAGAGCATTTTTTATCCACTTTCAACAGCTAATTCATGGGTGAAGAAAATTTTGACCAGCACTAGTCACAGTTGTATGCATCATCTTTGCTACCTATTCAAAATAGTAAGTTAAAAATATTATAATTACTTTCTATGAAAATCTTTAATAAATTAAGTCTTTAAATTCTTGTTGCCAAAACTCTCATTCCAACTTTTTAGTGAATTTTCTTATTTTGACATCTGAATGTCTGCCATTCACTCATTCTTCACTGTTGTCATTCTTATTGTAGGCACAAACTTTTGTAAGAATAATATTGAATTTGAAAACAGAGCTAGAGCCATTTCTTTTTCTTCCTCCATTTCTGTTCCCTCGGTACAAAATTGTCTCAGCTCCAAAATGGGATTTCTGGTGAAAAATTAGAGCAATGGAAAAAAAAAAAAATACTCACCAAACAGCAAGACAGCAAGTAACCTCAGAAAGGAGACCTTCTACTTCACCTTCCCGCTGAAGTGATTCAAAACATAGACCTGTACCTATGACTTCCACCACCAGTGACTTGTCCAATACCATAATAGAACAGAATCACAGAATGAATTGGATTGGAAGGGACCTTAAAGGTCATCCATCTCCAGCGCTCTGCCATGGACAGGGTTGCCACCCACATGATAAGGCTGCCCAGGGCGCCATCCAACCTGACCTTGAAAGCCCCCAGGGGTGGGGCACCCACAGCTTCTCGGGGCAGTCTGTGCCAGTGCCTCAGCACCCTGAGTAAAAAATTTTCTCCTAGTATCTAATCTAAATCTTCACTGTTTTAGTTTAAAACCATTCCCCCTTGTCCTATGGTTGTCAGACTGTGTAAAATCAGTCTCCCTCCTGTTTATAATCCCTCGTAAAGTACTGGAAGGCCACGGTGAGGTTTCCCCAGAGCCTTCTTTTCTCCAAGCTGAACAAGCCCACCTCCCTCAGCCTTTCCTCATAGGAGAGGTGCTCCAGCCCTCTGACCATCTTTGTGGCCTCTTCTGGACCCGCTCCAAGTGCACCACGTCTTTCTTGTGCTGGGGTCCCCAGGTGTGGACACTGTACTCCAGATGAGGCCTTACAAGGGCAGAGTAGAGGGGGACGATCACCTCCCTCTCCCTGCTGGCCACCCCTCTCTTGATGCAGCCCAGGATGCCATTGGCCTTCCTGGCTGCGAGAGCTCACTGCCGGCTCATGGCCAGCTTTTCATCGATCACAATGCCCAAGTCCTTCTCCGCAGGGCTGCTCTCAAGGAGTTCTTCTCCCAGTCTGTACACACACCTGGGATTGCCCCAACCCAAGTGCAACACCTTGCACTTGGCCTTGATGAACCTCATCAGGTTCTCCTGGGCCCACTTTTCCAGCCTGTCCAGGTCCCTCTGGATGGCATCCCTTCCTTCAGGGGTATCAGCTGCACCGTTCAGCTTGGTGTCATCAGCAAACTTGCTGAGGGTGCACTCAATCTCACTGTCTGTGTCATAGATAAAGATATTGAAGAGCACCAGCCCCAAGACGGACACCTGGGGGACACTGCTCGTGACCGGCCTCCACCTGTAAGAAGAGCCATTGACTACAACTCTCTGGCTGCAACCATCCGGCCAGTTCTTCATCCACCAAATAGTCCACCCTTCAAATCCTTCTCTCTTTAATTCAGAGATAAGGATGTGTTGTGGCTACTGGCTATGCTGGTTATTATGGTTCTTAAAAGTCTGACTGATTTTGGCTTCATCTGGTAGTCTAGCAGTGGGGAATTAGGATCTCAGGTTCTACAGGAAAGATTAAATATGTCCCAGTCAACTCTACATTATCCAATATTCAGAAAATGTAAGACACAATCCAGTAATTTCTCACAGCCTATGCTCCATTGTACAACAGTATGGGTTTGGCCCAAGTTTAACTTTGCAGTGTAATATAACTCCACTACTATACAGCAGGAAGAAAAATATAGATATTTAAGGAAAGATTCAGAGAGAGCAGAAAGGTCATGTTTTCTCTTAATTGTTCTGGGAAATATGGTGGAAATAAGTAGATCTCAGGACTTTTTACTTAGTTGAAAATCTTTTAGTAATCTATGCAGATCTTAGCATCTTCCATGTATTTTAAATACTCTAATGAGAAGTATAGTTGTCCATATATACATACATTTATACTGACTATAAAGTATGGCATACAAGAACAAGAGAAAATCCAAAGGCTTTGCTTTCAGATCTCAGCTGGTAGCCTGAAGATCATTTCTTATTTAATCATGGGCTTTTTTTTGCATCTCATTTACCAAAGAGACTTCCAAATTAGAAAGTAAATTTCGTTTGAACTTGTGCTATTGAATAGCCATTACTTTACATACCCCCCATTTTCAAGTATGTAGAGTTAGGCATGCAAGTTTGCTCATAGCTGTTTAAGCCAAGGTTTCTTCCATATTTAAGCGTCTTCCTGCCCCTCTCTAATGTGTAGAGAAAAGTGAATGTATATTTTCATAGTTGAGACAGTGAGATACTACATACCTTGCTATTCAACTCAAACTTAGACACAGTCCACCAAGTGTGACAAAATATGTTGTTCTGATAATTCCACTGCAACACAAGATGTCATCGCTACTGTTCTACTTGGATAGTTGGATTTCTGTAGGTTGAGGGAGTTTGATTTCAAGATTTATTGGGAGGAAATTGATTTGTATCTGGTCTTGCTTCATCAATCTAATGTTTCAACTTCCAGAAGCAACCTATGTATACTGAAGCTCTTATAACTGATACAAAAAGTAATGCATCTAAATTTTAGTGAAAGATGTCAGAAGTAAGCCACTTTCAAGCATCATAACAAACATCAAAGACATCAAGAAAAGCAATGTTCAGCCTCTCTAGGATCTTGTAGTATCTATTCCCTTTCATAGCTTCAAAATAAAAATAACTTAATGACAATTTCTCTGGCCACCTCTGTTATACTTGGAATTAAGTATACCTCTGGAGACATCTGTCTCTCTCCACTGACTACAGATGAAATGTAGACATCTAACTTTACTGCAATATAGGGGCAGAGGATGAGAATAAAAGGAAAAAGTGGGAGTCATGAGATGACAGTGAAAAAGTCACTACATTTAGAGCATTTGAAAGTAGTTTGTTAGAAACAAAATTCTGTTTAGGGACTGTTGAAGTAAAAGACTCTTGCAGATAAATGCAATTTGTCTTGAGATATAATTATCATTCTAAGATGCCATGTGATAGAGCCAGGGTTCACAATAGCAACACAAAGCATTTTCTTTCTTCTTGAAGCTGTTTATCATTTTCCTCACTGTTTCAGGTAGAATCATTCTC
>VXAV01003855.1:71582-85455 GCA_013399715.1 Alectura lathami
ACATTATATTACACAATATTTCTCAGGTAAAAGTGTCATTAAGTTTCTTTCACAACTTGTTAATGGAACAGAAACCAGTTAGAAACAGTGTTCTAGGTACTGTAATGGGTGCTTTCTGCTGCATTCACTGAATCCATCAGCAGCACTTCACAGACTTCTAGCAAGCCTATTTGCTTCATAAATCATTGAAATGCGTGAAGACCTTTTGTATAACCCAGAAATATTCTTTAAGTGTTTAACATCAATAATAATGAAAACTGGCATGACAACAACTTAAGCAATGTAAAATATGGCATCGTAGGTTTTAGCTTGACTTTCTTTGAAGGATTTCTAAAAATAAGAGTACATCATCAACTGTGACAGCTTGCTTAGTGACTCAACACAGTGGGAAACCTATTGCTCTAGAGGACTACGTTCTGCCTCATTATTTAATACAGACATCACAACCATGCTGTTCCGTTTTCAGTTCTTAAATGCATGATGCAAAGGAACCCACACCTCAGTAACTCTCAGCCTCAAAGAGTGAGAAGAATTCAGAGCTGTTAGAACTGCACTACTGGTAGTGTACTATCAGCATATTAGTGCCAAGTTACATAACTAATTGTGAGATTTAGAAATATCTGATAGTCTTGGTAAAACCTCAGCTGCTGGAATCAGGAGATTGTATGAGAACATCTGCTTCCATTTTCTAAGCATGCACACTTCTAACACTCAGTGTATGAAGAGAAGCTCTAAACCATGAACAGAATACATTGTAAAGGCTAAGGCTGTGAACACAGAAACATATAGAAATAACTGGAAATATTTATATATATAGTTAGATTTTATTTTTTTTTAAAGATTACAGTTTATATAATTTCAATAACACTTTCTACTTTAAAGAAGTCATCAAGGAGTTTATGAATGGGAAGAAAAATGAAGTGAAATAGAATGGAGACACTGGGGAAATGGGAAGAAGGAGAAATAGGAAGGGAACAGACACCAGACAACAATCTGGGTAGAGCATTAGGGCTAAGAAGAGGCAGAAAATACCTGCTGGAGGAAGACATGGATTGGCAGTATATGTAAAGTAGTACTTGTGCAAAGAGTTAAGCAAGAAGATGATGGGCAAAACGTGAACCAATATGGATTATAGAAAAACTGGTCATGGGTACCAATGGATATAGGCAAGGTAAAGAGAAGCCAAGGCAGGAGAGAGTCAGGAAAGGCCAAGTGACATTGTCAAAGCCCATGACCAGGGCTGTGAGAAGAACTGGGAGACAGCAAGCTGTGATACTATTTCTTTCTGTTGCAAAATAACAGAATACCCAAGGGACTTTATGACTTTTAAGGTAGCCCTGAACTTGTCCTAGGAATGTA
Organism: Alectura lathami; assembly: GCA_013399715.1. Classification (NCBI taxonomy): domain Eukaryota; kingdom Metazoa; phylum Chordata; class Aves; order Galliformes; family Megapodiidae; genus Alectura; species Alectura lathami. The sequence continues at coordinate 72,942 of VXAV01003855.1, forward strand.
TTAGGATACTCAAAAGAAACAGCTTTCTGTAACTGCTTCATTCGTCACAGAGACTGTAAGATATGCAGTAAATGAGGCACTACATTGCAAAAGTGTTAGGAATGGTCTCTTGCCTAACATAGCAAATGCTGCTATTCTAGACACATGGATTATATCACTACCTTGACTGAAAAATTTGCGTATGTTCCCCAGTATGATGCTGGCAACATCTGGTTTGAGAGTCTGGGTTCCTTTACAGAAATACTGAGTGCCACTAAGCAAATTTTTTAAAGAATAGTTCATTTATGAAGTACTCAAGTCTAAGGAAGGAAATTGAATCAAAACAGCTCCCAACTTCGGATGTAATTAGGAAAATGGCTTCAGCAAATACAAGGGAGATAACTGTGAAAATACTTTGGTTTAGAAAGGCCAGAATGCTTTGTCTGATCACTCTGATTTCTTGGTTCAAAACTGTATTCTTCATTTTAGAAAATGACTGAGCACATGGAGTAAACGATATGAAAATGAAAGACCATATAGTAACGTAGGTTTGTAAGAAAATTATTTTTCATCCAGAGAGAGTTGTAGGGAAAAACGAAAAATATTCATTTTGGTTCTACCCAAGCAGTTTTCCTCTTGTTTGTTCATCTGCTTGTTTTTCCTATTCAGTCACTTAAAGAAAAATCCCTTATTTGTTGGCCTGGTTTTCAGAGTGCTCAAAATGTCAAATTGGCATCAGTGGAAGACATGCCTTAAATGCACAAAGTGTAAGTCAGTTACAAGTAGTAACCCAAACTATCTGTTTCAGACTAAACACTCAAAATTAGTAGGTTCTTTTGACATCTCTTTTTCTGTTTCGGAAATTCTTCCTGGGAAGTGAAACTCTCAGGATCTAATTTTTCCGTGGAGGATGATTAAGATAATTTAATTCATTATTTTACAGTACTCATATGCTAGAATCAGGAGCATCAGATAAATGCTATGTCTTGAGAAAGATACTTGAAGAGTGCAGGTATTCAAGCATAAGCTACACATAGAGAAATTGAGAGAAAACTCGATGCTGATCATCTACACATTAGAAAAGCACCATCCATTCAGTGCACTGAATAAGACTGGGATACTTGTAGGAAAGAAAAATCACATTCACTCATGTATCAGAGATTATCATAGTTCAAACACAAGCTGAGGCTATATTAAACACGCTAAGCCAACTGTACCACCAGGATCATTTATTTTCCTAAGTTTTGCATGTTTAACTGCAAAATCTCAGTGATATGCTTGTAATATATTTTGTAATTACTATGTAATTTAAAGAAAATAAATACTGGTTGATAGGTATGATATGTAGGACTAAGGGTAAATTAAATTATAGAGTCTTTTCTCAAAGGACATAACCATTAAAAATATCTCTTAGCCACAGAATTCAGCCTCCACATCGATTCTTCTGAAAGGAAGACTGAAGGGTGCTAATCAACTTTGGAGCAGCTGTCAGTCTTAAAGATTCCATTCAAAAAATCCAGATACTTGGAGGAAAGTTCCATGTGTCAGAAAGCAGGACAGAATCCAAAGGAATAAGATAAAGCCAAAGATATGATTTTTATTATCTTTAAAAAAAATGCTAAAAAATAAACACACAGAACAGGAAAATATGAAAAAGTGAGACTTCAAAAATAAGTAGATGTAGTGAATACAGTTCAGTTGCCTGTCTTTATAGAACACTGCCAATGTCTTTCCACTTAAGGTCATTTTAGCAATACTATACTCACCCTACTGCGATTACTGTGCATTGATGGTAAAGATGTTTATGGTGTGGCTAAAGATGAATAAATAACTGAAGACTGCTATGCAGCACACACAACTGTCAGCAAGAATGAGGAAGGGGTGATATACTGGACCTTGCTTAAAAAATAGTAACATAGAATCTGGCAACCTCTTCAGGGTGTAAAGTACTTCCTTTTAGGGTAACCACACAAAATTACCAGTTTTTAATTGTGCAATACTTTGCAAGTTATTTCTATGGGACACAGGAAATTGGCAGCATTTGTAAGCTTTCTTCAAGCTTTTTTGTAGCACCTTAGCAAGGGATAAGGATCAGAGTTCAAATTGTGGGGGTAGAAAATCAACAAGAAGGAATATTTGATGTGTAACCAACTCTATAAGATGGCAATGTACTCTTTCAAAGCATCAAGTGCATACAGAGAGACCTACTGATACTGTATGGAGAACAGGACTCCTGGGCCTCTGCTTAGCCTCTAAAGGCTTCAGAAACATAAAGTCTGTGGCCTCAGAAACCAAGGATTAGTACACTGTATGCCTTTGCTTGACAGAACCGTAATTCTGCTCAAGTTCTGCTTAATTAGCAGAAACTGTAAAGTGAGGCAGAACCAAAATGAAAGAAGTTTGGCTAAGGCAGTTTCATTCCACTTTTAAACTTGTTTTGTAGTTTTTCTTATTTACCCAGAAAAAGAACAGGATGTATGTTAAACCACAAGAACATTTGACCACAGAATAAAATAAGTTATACTTAGTTAATGCCAGGCTAATGATGTACATGAGCAAAATATTTGTGATGGACTGATAAAAATAAGATTGCATTGATGTTAATGTTGCATTAACCTTATAAAATAGCTGATTTGGGGAAGTTAGAATTTTTGAGTGATGAGTGCTTATACTCTCACTTGAAATCCAATTTCATGCTAGGAGGTACTCGATGAACTTATTATTCTGTTTAATTTTTTAAAATTCAGGTTCCTCAGCAAAGGGTTTTAAGGAAAAGATCCTCTCAGATAAAAAATAAAAGAACTCAGGAGTAGGAGACGATGGATGGAGTAAACAGACAAAATTTTACTGCAGAAGGTGGTTGCCAAAAGAGTATTGGGCTCTTAGTAAAGGGCTACATATTCTTAAGTGATATGGAAAAGGAGAAAAAAAGTAAGGTGACAATGTCTGATGATGATACTAAGCCAGTCAAAGAGCTGACTGCAGCATTGCGAAAAACGAACAACTGGGTATTGAATTGGCAGAGGAAATTCAAAAAAGAGGCATAGAAAAGAGAGGAAAAGATAAATTTTATGTATAAAACAATTAATACCACTGAGGAACAAGATCTTGGGATTCTAATAGGTCTATGAAAACATCATTTTAATGTCCATTATTATACACACAACAAAAAAAAAATAGGACATATTAGGAAAAGAATAAAGAACAGAAGGAGAAAACATCACTGCATCATATTATAAATCTAGAAGTGTGTCGTGTCTTGATTACTGTGGACAATTCTGTCCCATTCCCCATCTCCACACACCCCTCCCTCCAACACAAAAAACAATATAGAATACATAAAAAAAAAAAAACAATCAAAGAAGATAAACAACAATAATTGTAGGTTTGGAGTGGTTTCCATGGGAGATATGCTAAGTAAATCAGGACTCTTCAGAAGACAGACAGTTGAAGAATGATGTTCCAGAGGTCTATAGTGCTCTGAGTTGCTGGGAGAAAGTGTATTGTTACCCTCTGTTTCTTCTAACTCAAAAGATATCAAAGGGTGTTAAATGAAGATGGGTGATAGAAAGTTCAAAGAAAACAACTGAACAAACCCAAAGAAGAAGGCTGTGCACACAATGCATAGTAACTGTGTTAACCTTTTGTCAGACAACATTATGGATGCTTACATCTCATATCCCTCAAAAAAATAAAAAATAATTTAAAAAAAAACCTTCAGCAGGAACTGAATTCAAAGGTAAGTGCTGTGGATCAGAAAGTCCCTGGACAGAACATTTGGTCTCAAAGAATATTTTGGCAATGTGTTATTATCAGCTTGCTAGTGTAGCACTGTTTCTTAAGTAGTCAGAGACACGATCCTGGAAAAAACAGTGCTTTGGTTTGATGTTTACAGGAATTCTAATGGTCTTTAGTGAAACTGACAGTGATTACTTAGTTACACACAATGTCGTGTTACTGCCTAACACTAGTATATACAAATTGCTAATTGGCTAAAGGAAGAAAAACATAAAAAAAAAAAAAAAGGCATGTCTCCAAACTACCAGTTGCAACATTTAACTTTTACTGCAAGAAAGACCATCCTAGTGTCTCATCAGAATCCTAATTAAAATGCTAATGTATCATTATTCATCCTCCAAAATATATCTAAACTGCAAATAACTGAGCAGAAAGTAGGACTTACCAGTCGTAGCAGAACAGGAAGTATTTCTCTATCTGCCACCATACCTGTATTATAGAAAAATAATCCACGTAAGCACTTTAGTTCCTTCGCATTGGAGACAGTTCACAAATGCCAATGAAAAAAATATCCAGCAGGAGACAGAGGGCTGTAACCTTTTCCACTTGTCATCACTGAAGCTGTCAAAATAATAATAATAATAATAATGTAAATGGGCTTTTGGTAGCTAACAACATGTGAAAACTAAACAATGTCTACTATATTTATTTCATCTTCTCTTTGAGCATTCCCTCCAGTAGTATCTACAGAAATGCATTTATTACATGTATATATTTGCACACTTAAGAACATTAACACATGCGAATGTTCAGCATTTAGATATAGAGATAGGTCTTCATTTAGAACGTCAATTGAGATGTCTATTTTTTTTCCCTTTAAAAGGGGAAAAGGGGAAAAATGTTAGTTATTAGACTTATAAAACAATGTCATTCAATATTTCTGAAATTACTCATTCTAGATGTAAAATAATTGGTCAGTTCTTTCCTCTGCTCTACTCCACTTTGCTCTACTCTTCTCAGGGGTTTACATTAGCTTCTCACTACAATGGTGCCCCAGGAAAGGGCCCACCAAGATGGTGAAGGGGCTGGAGCACTTCTGCTCTGAGGGAAGGCTGAGAGAGTTGGGACTATTCAGCCTGGAGAAGAGGAGGCTCAGGGGAATGAAATCAATGTGTATAAATATCTGAAGCGGGATGGAAAAAAGATGGAGCCCAGGTCTTTTCAGTGATGCCCAGTGCCAGGAAAAGAGGCAATGGGCACAACCTGGAGCACAGGAGGTTCAATATGAGCACCAGGCAGTGCTGCTGTACTGTACGGGTGACAGAGCACTGAGACAGGCTGCCCAGAGCCTGTGAAGTCTCCTCCCTGGAGACATCCAAAACCTGCCTGGACATGGTCCCAGGCACCCTGTTCTGGGTGTCCCTGCTAGAGCCGGTGTTGGGCCAGGTGGTCCCTTCCAAGCCCAATCATATACATGTATTTATTACAACCATGCAAAATGTCTCTTGGTTTCCAAACCACAAATAAGAAGGCTAGTTCTGTCAAATGGTGTAACACTCCTGATACTGATGCCACAGATTTTTAGATTTTCAGACAGCTGCCTGTAGCTAGATATCTATTCAATGATCTGAGTAATAACAATTACTATGTCAGCATAAGATAGTAAAGGTGGAAGTTTGTGTAAATTCTTTCTTTCCTAATAATTTTCTGAGAAATTACCTTTCTAGCCGAGAAGATGTAATGAATTATTGATATTGATTTTTATAATCTTTTCCTTAATATTTAGTCCCTTGTTTTGAATTTATCTAAATTATTAATTGAGGTATTAAAACACAAATACATGCTATATCAAGAGAGCTGAAGGACTAGTTTTTTTCAATGTAAGTTCTGAAAGCAGTCTTGGCAAGAATTCATACTGAAAGTGTCCTGAAAGAACTACTCTTTGGGATAGAAATGGCAAACTAATTTATCTATCCACAAAACATTTTCTTTCCTGTCTTAGCATGAAATAAACGAATTCAATAATAGGTCTAAAGATGAAATATTCTCAGGAAGGAGGAAACTGTCTTTGGCTACAGCAGTGAAATACGCAAAAGAAAGTGACCTGTGATGTGCAGTATCCTAAAACATTTTACCTTGGATCTTTGAAATTTATTCCCATGTAGCAGAAGATCTATTCCAAATTTGGCTAAATTCTGTTCTAAGGCTTACTGTTGCACACAGATCTTTTAAGAGCTCTTCACATACCACAAATTTCAGGGCTACTTGCTACTTACGTAACTTCAAAAAGAAACATTCCTCTCCGTTTTCTGTCAGTTTGAGAAACTTAATTCCAGATACAGTCTGTAGCTGACCAATGCAGGCATGGACAAAGAATTAAGCATTGTGATAGTTTGTCAGTCTAGATGAAGAAATCCCAGGAACAGTACAACAATAGTATAACATTGTATATATTCTCATTTTAATTTCCTTTAAGCCTACAGACTTCAGCATAACAAGCCTAATAGCTATTAAAAGAGAACAGAAAATTCTCCAAACATGTGAAAGCATTTGTAGGAAAGTCATTATTGTTACCATTACTTCTGCTGAAACTCTGCTGGGACCACAGTCTTTTTATTTTTTTATTAGCTTTCTACAAATAGGATGTGAATTCCAGCATATGCACTAATCAATACTTTCTCCTTCAGTACTCTGAGAAAATAAGGGATTCAGATGATGTCTCCTTAAATGTCTTAAGAGAACGCCTATGGCATCTAATATGCCTTAAATGCTAATCAGAAAACAAAACAAAACAAAAAAACAAACTTAACACCAACAAAAAAAAAAAAAAGGAAAAAAAAAAAGGAAAACAAAACAACAACAACAACAAAAGCAAGTTAAGCATATCTTCTCACTCTGTTCCCAGACATTCACATGGTTTCATTACACAGCCAGACACTTCCATTCAAAGAAGTTCAGAAATAAAGCTTGATACTTAAGGTCAGATCTAATGCTACCATAAAACTCAACAATCCACCATTCCAAAACATTTTTCAGCAGTCAAACAGTAACAAATATAGTTTGTTTGTTTGTTTGTTTGTTTGTTTCTGTATTAGGAGCCTGATGCAAAGCTATTCATTAACTTCAGGGAAACTTAGATCAAGTTTTTTCATTCACTAAGGCTGCTCTTTTCTTGCATTAAGGCTGGGACAAAGATTTTCCCTCTGCTCAGAAGAAAAGAGTATCTTACTGGTTTCTAGCATGATACGGTACACTGTCTCTGCCTATTTAGGTGACTGCATATCTATGGTGGCTGATAAAATGTTTCCAAAAGAGTCTGTCCTCAATTAAGCACTGAAGCAAAGTGTCCAGATTTTCAGAAGCTGTTTTGTTCAACAGGGATTCCCAGGTACTGTAAGCTGTAAAGTTCTGCCAAGAAAGAGTATTCTGGTTGGCAGAGCGGTACATTTTTTTGACATGGTAAGTAAGAAAAATGATATTTATTCTAATTAAAAAAAAAAAAAAAATCAGGCCAAAATTGGTCCTTCCCACCATAACAGCAAAGGTGTTTGCTTAGGCTGTAATGGCATTTGAGGAGCCATAAGCAACATGGGTGTGGAAATTTAGTATCAAAGGAAGTGGGGACACTGATGGGGGAATGCAGCCTTTTCTGCAGAAAGCAGAAAGCTCACTTAAAAATAATAATAAAAAAAATCACCCCATTCTCACTCTTGTGGTTAGATAACAGCTACGTGTTTGCCACATTATAGAATATCAGTTTCAGACCCCTGCCAGATGACCTCAGTTGACAGATCTGAGATGTCAGAAATGGGGTAAGACTGTTCTGAATGAATTACCTTGCTGCTGAAACATCAGGGGGTGGTAAAAAAGCTTGGAGAGCCAGCTAAGAAATATTTCAAAGAAAGCAAGGCATGACAACAAGTATCTGCAACTATCCCTGTTGAACATTAGAAATATAATTTAACAAGAGAAAATTGGCTTTCCCAGCACAGATTGAAATAAGCAGATGAACAATGACTTTACTTCCCACAAGACTTCAATTACTCAAACTTAAACAAAAACAAATTCACAAATGCAGCTGGAAGAATAAGAGTCATAGTTCTACTGCTGAATCAACTTAACAGACGTAATGGTGTAACACCAATAGAGTAGCTGTTGTTCTAATAGCTATATTAAACCTCTGAGCATAATCAAAATGACTTTGATATTTCCATAAGGCAGAGTAAACTCAGACTGAGTACTGTGCTTAAACCATTAACAGTATTGTTGCCTTCTTGATGATTAGTTTGTGTTTGGAGTAATTTACTGTATTTTACACTGGAAAAGGAGAAATTATGCATTAGGGAAGGACAATTCCTTCTAATTTGTCCCTTTTTGGAAATGGAGAAGTTTATCTGGCCCTTAACATAGTTTTCAAATTTTGTTGTTCTCCAAACCGGTTAAAGTTGCAAATCATCATACCAATATTCAGTGGGTAAATTCTGGTTTATAATGTACATATAGAATTCTCACTAACTTCCAAGGCTCTTCTATGTGCTTACAAAGGGAGAATTCAGTCCTCCTCATTATTTTTTTTTTGCCTCTTCACAAGGATATTCGTTTGTTTAATGAAGAAAAAAAAAGTGAATAAATACACATAAACAAGTCAATAATCAAATGTCTTTCTTGCTTGGCCCTAAAGTAAGGTCCATATGTTTTAAGCAATGCCCCTCTGAAACGTAACATCTTCTAAGTGTTTTTGAAGGCTACTTATCTCTCTGTCAGCATCCCGGGTAGCAAACGCAGTTTGCATTATGCAAAGCATTAGCTGGGCACCTGACATGGGGGTGGTCTCAATCTGGAGTCTCACTTCCCAGACTAGCATAGGATACAAATGTCGTGGAGGCAATGTGTTGAGTTCCCAGCAAAGCTGAAAGAAAGAGGGGACAAATGCCCTCGGTGATGCCTGTGTGCAGAGAAGAAGCTGGAGCTCTGGTTAAGAAAGGTGGCATCTGAGACAAAGCCTAGAAAATGAAAGGATGTAAAGAGATGAATGACACAGGCTGAGAGGAATTGGCAGGGTTCCAGCAGGGATTCAGGATATTTCAAAGGAGAGGGAAAGGGTGAGGAACAAGAGGGGAAAAAAATCAAGAGTCTGGTTTATACCAACAAAAATAGGAAATTCAGCTAAAAGGCTGACAATCTGTTATCTGCTTATCACTCTGCCTAGATATTTCAGTGGTATCGGGCAGTAGAGAGTGTCAAATTCTGTTCATACTGTTACACCCACGCACAGCTCAGCAGGTTAAGGCTGGAGTGTTCTAGCTTAATTGTGCCTGAGCCAGTCCAAGCATGTACTTTTTTAAGGTACTTTTCTCTTTACAGTTTTCTTTTCTTATTTTTATTAGCAAGATCAAAAAGGGTACATACAAGAGAAGACTAAAACACAAACCTTGTAAGATTTTATCAGGTCCAAATCAAACTGTTGATGTGTTCCCATCAACAGACTATTCAATGGCACTTGAATGCCAAACTCATGCCAGGGTTTTACACTCTTACAAGGTGCTGACTTCTTCTGATGGAATTTGTCTCAGTGTTTCACAGCACAAGAGCAGCATCCACTGCACTTATTCTGCCAAATAACAGTTGTTCTCAGGAGCCATTAGCTGAACACAGCATGGCTTTTCACACAACAGATACCATTGGGAGGATGCAAGCCTGCGTTTCTCATGTAGCAACACAGCTATGGAATAGTGGCATAGTGACGCTCCCTGGCAAAGAGCAGCCTACCTCTCGTGTCCACACTTCGGGTGAGCAGCCACCAAGACCAGAAAGGCGACAATGCTCAGCGGCAAAAAATGTAGGTGTTGATTCTGCAGCTCCAATGTGTACCTGCAAAAGGGGAATGGGAAGGCAGAGTGAGAGGGAGGAGGCATGAACTCTTTAAATCCATCCTGGAATTTGAATGCCCCCTCTCCTTTTTTATATATTTTTAAATGATATTTATCAAGGAAAAATAATTATGCATGTTCCATGTATCTGCAGCTTTCTTCCAGAAGTTTTGAGGTAGAAGAAAAAAAGGAGAAAAAATAATCACATCTGAGGTTTTCTTGCACAGAGAAGGAAAACAAATCTCTCTCTCTTCCATATTGTAATTTCAGTTGCACCTGTTAAGCAACAAAGAATTAAAATCTATGTTTTATTTCAGGTGGCCATTTGTATCTGTTCTCCTTTCAACAAAAAACAACATAGCAAAGGATATGTCCAGGACAGGAAAGACACACACATTGCACATTCCCATTACAGAAAGACATCATAGATAGTTTAATTGACAAATTACACCACACTAAAGTGGAAAATGTCTTCTGTGAGGCCAGGGATAGGCTCAGAGTGCTGATCTATGCCTTTGAGGTATGCTAATATCAATAGCAGCTGCTCAGTTTGCAGCAGCCCCTATTAGAGGGACAGCAGATCAAACAGAAGATCACCACATGAATCGTTCTTCATAGCAGGATGCTTGGCACTGGCCTGGGTCATGAGTGCTGCCTGCATCAAAAGGGTGCTACAGTACTGTCACAGCAAAGCTGGAAAATCCTTATTTTCCTAAATGCCTTTTAAACCTCCTCATAACTTCAGGTCAGGAGCTTCACACTGGTCTGCCAGTCAGCCCACTTTCCTATGAGCAGATCCTTCCCATATACACTCCCTCTTCTAGAAAATTAATTTTTACACCAGAAAATATTCTGTTTCTCTCTAAAGTAGTTCTACATTTTTTACAAGCATCTTAACTGAAGAACAAGTTAGTTTTCTCTTACACTGTTGTAGCTGAGAGAAGTATTCTCAAGGGCTAATTTGAGTCCAATTTCCCTAAGCTGCCTTTATAGATAATGGATAGAAAAACACTTCCCTAGAGAGTAATTTAGCACTTACCTGGCCCCAGAGAGCCTGTTTCTGCTTGTGGTCTCTGGGGAGGACCTGGAAAGACTGGGCACCATTAGCCATTCCAAGTAGCCTTCTCCATGCAACATCTGAGAGGGCTTGTGGTTGTTTAACTGAGGTTATGGGAACAACAGAAACACAAATGAAATTTCCTAGAATATAGGCATAATGTAACAAAACAATGGGGTAATATCTACTTACAAAGAAGCAAGCAGAACAAATCAGAAGGAAGAGGAGAGATGTGCGTACTTAGGTTAGATTCCTATTTTCAGAATGTTGAGTATTTTTTTAATTTATTAAACAATCCAAACACAAACCAAACACAGTTTGCTGTACAAATCCTTCAGCTTTCCAAAATAACTTTGTGTCAATTTATACCAGTTGTTGTATGAAAGGAATAACCCCATGTAACAGAAGAGTTTTATACAGGGATGGGAAGAGAACGAGAACACCTGAGATGTTTTGAAAACAACATGCTGAAAATGTTTTTCTTGAAGTCATGGATTGCAAAATATGAAGTGCAACATCTGAGAAAACCAAAGCATCCAGGCACAGAGAAGATCCAGAAGACTTTCCAATGTGATCTCTGTTATCCTGAACAGCAGAATTAAGTCCCAGTGATGCCTGAATTTTTCTGAAGAAACAGAATTTCACATGAAAGCATTTGGGCAGTGACTGGGCAGTTGGCCTGAATGAGCACAAATAGATCTGCGTAGAGCATTGCTGTGTTTGCCTGTGATTCATCAATAATGAATGAAGTCTTTTGAACAAAGCTCATTTTTCAGTGTTGACCTCTGCCTCTTTCCCTCTGTGCTTTTTCAGAGAAACAAGAGGGAGTGGTGCAACATCCCTTCCTGAGTGGAAGGAAGCATCTTTTGCCAATGCCGCTGCCCTCTGCATTCCACCAGATGAAGGCTGTTCTTTGGGCATGTGCTCAGGTCACAGCCTCTTACAGGCACCCATCATTTGGTGTATTTAGCTGCCGTGGGGCATTTTAGCCCTCACACTATTCCTGTTACCAGAGGAGAGAACTCAGAGTGTCCAAGATGACAGATTTACAGAAATAAATATTTCCTTTGTACTGAGTAAATCATGTTATACGTCATGTACCTAAATTACCATAAATTAATATACTGCTGATTTTGAACAAGCGAAATCTGATGAGACAATGGTAAAAACGGTGCATCCCCCAGCACAAATGTAAAGGACAAAACTCTCCCAAAGGCTTAGCACTTTACTTAAATGGGAAGAAGCAGCAGGAGTACCAAGCAGAGGGGAAGGTGCCAATTTCTCAGTCCGCGGTTGTCCAGATGCTGCTGCACTACCACAAACTGTTGCATGGCCAGCATCCACTTAAACTTCTGGTCATTGAATTCACAGTCTGTGAACAGGTTGATCTGTTACTGTTTGTTAATACACCTAATCCATGCATATTCCCAATTTCCATGCTTCGTGGAGCTGGGTACCACAGTGTACATGAAAACAGAATTACTTCGCATGAATGCTCTAATCTCCAGTTCCTAAGCATATCAGGGCCATAGCAATTCTACCATGTTGCAGACTGCACTTACTGGACTACAAGTTTACATCACCTGAAATGAATACAAAATTTAGTCTTTAAAAACTTGATCTTTGCCTGAACAGAAGATTTTTAAAAATCAGGTAGTAACATATTCCTACACAGTTAAAATAACAAGAACATTAAGCTAATTTCTCGTTTAAGAAAGTCTTCGTTTATTTATATTGAAATCACTCCTTTTTAATAATGGCAAAGGTGTATTTAGGGGCAAACGTCAATCAGGAGAAGAAGCATTTAAAGATGCTCAAAACCAAATCAATTGAAGAAGTTTTCACTGAGAAGTGCAAGGAACCATAAATG
>VXAV01003858.1:0-11165 GCA_013399715.1 Alectura lathami
TGAGGCTGCTCTTGGGCAAGCTAGCTCAGCTCAGTGATTGTGATGAACCGAATATTTATTTTCTCCTTGGATGTGACATGGCATATAGGAAGTATACAGCTGTCTTCAAGAGTTGTGAATAAAAATACCTCTGGAATGGTTTTCATGGGTTAAAGCACCCAGGAGATGAGTTTGGGCTAAAATGCCAAATTTCAGAAGTGAGATGAAAATGTTCAGATCTGGTTATCTGAGACTAAATGCCACCCTAGTTCTGGTAGCCTCCATTTTATTGATTTTGTTGGATTTTTTTTTTTTTTTTGGTAGTAACAATTCTAAAATCCCCACCCATAGATTAAATGTAAGTTATATGTATATAGTGTACAAAGGCAGAGTGATCCCAGAAGTGTCTGTAAGGAGTCTCATCACCCCCTGTTAATTCTGGGGAGTTTGGCTGTAGGATGCAGCCTGATTGGACCCTGATCCAGGTTCTGTGGTTCAAGATGTTCAGATATAAGGATTTAATAATGATTTTACCCACAGAAAACTACCAAGAAATTGCTTTAGAAGTGAATGAGAATGTTTCAGGTCTGAACAGTCTGTTCAGATTGTTCTTTCTGCATATGGGACAGCCTGCACCCACTGCTGCCATTTTACTTCTCTGGACAGTATTTTCAGTAGCTGTAATTAAATATTCAGTATTTAGAAGAATGATGTCGGGCTGCTCCAAGTGGTTGACTAAGTGAATATGACAAGCAGTGGTCTGGTTTGGAGAAAAAAAAATAAAAGAGTTATATATATTTAAGTAATACAAAAACTATCTCACTGCCATGGATTGTGAAAGGAAACAGGCTCAACCTGAAATTAGATGAAAAGCTTGAAATGAGATGAGACCACAGTAGCTGGATGTATAAATTTGTACTTGTCCAAACATACTAGATTCTAATTTAACTTTTCACTATTACTTTGATCGTGTTGTCTCAACTTATATACAGTAAACAAGTATCTTTGCACAGTATCGAGGGAAAAGACCGTTAGAGAAAGCAATCCTTCTAAATACCATGTGGAAACTGTGCTTTCTCCCCTCCTTCCTGCCTGTCCCTATTGCAGAAAATTCTTTGGGTAAAAGCTTTCTTGACAGCTGGAGCAGGACTTACAGGAATGGAGTTAGCTACCCACATACTGGAAAAGAAAAAATACTTGATTTTGTCCAGCTGTTGTGCAAATCTTTGCAATCTGATATTTCCAGCCTACTGATTTACGTTCCCATAATATTAGTACCTTGAAAATGCAAGTGAAACTGGGCTATCGCACTTCAGCTGCATGGAGGAATTGGAAAAAAAAATGAGGAATGAAAGAGGAAGAGTGAATGTGATGGGAGCAGAGGGCTAGAGAAATTACAGATGAAGATTAGAAAGTGAAATCCTCCAGTCTGGTGCATTGGAAATCGGTTTCATTGACTCTCCTCATGCAGATTTCCTTTGGCTGCTCAGAGGGAATCTTCTCTAACTAGGTGCCCACGGCAGTTGTGCTGCCGTGTTTCTGTCAGGGGCAAAATGCTAGCTTGGTCCTTGGATAGGTGTGACAGTCTCAAGTATTTCCCAGGATTTTCTTCAGTATCTGCAATACGTTGCCTACGCTGATTCCTTGTCTGTAGGTTAAGGTGTGTGTATACGGTTTTATGAACATTTACTCCTCTGTACAATGCAGAGATGAGTCGACACACCATGGTATATACACACCCTCATGTACATAGATGACTGTTTATACATGTCTATCTGTGGTTGTATTTACATACGTGTATTTGTCTGTAGATATGTGTGATTTTAGTCATTGTAACTGCAAAGTAACTTCCAAAACATAAGAAGCTCTGTCTGTTCCATTTAAATGCTTGGAGCTGCAGCTGCGAGATGACTGTTGGCTTTGAAACTGAATGGTGATGGTTCAAACAGAAATTGCTGAACAAGAATTTTGGAGGTGATATAGGCTGTAAATCTCATGCACACCACTTGGCAGTTAGAAAGTTCTCCCAGTATTTACTCTGCTTTGTGTCATACAGAAAGCCCAGCTACCTGGGGCTTAAAGGCAAAAGATTACTTTGTAGAGCTGAACGGTGCAGTATTCAAGTGACTTTGTTTTGTTTTGTTTTTGTCTTTTTAAATTTTTTGAAATACTTGAGTGGGAGATTCTAGAAATACAACGTATTATTGAGGTTTTCTTCTAAATAAAATGGCATGCATTACCAGTGTGCATGAGTCACTCAGTTGCCTTTAAACATTGGCATCTCTGAGAGAGGAAAGGGAATATATTCTGATTATTTGCAGAATACCTTCAGCCACTGAAACTGGGATCTGGAAATTCCTCTGCTATGTTCTCACACAGCTCACCTGCATCTCAGGCAAACTCAGACACCTTAACAGAAAATAACACCCAAGATAAACACAGCCAGGTAATTCACACAAAATCAGAAGCAAAGGCAGGAGCTCTTGGAAGGGGAAGAGAGATGGGGCTCTAGGGAGTCAGGGAAAATGGCTGCTAGAGAAGTTGTGTTCTCTCATGTTTATTTTCACTCTGTTGCTGGATAAGAGGGACATCTTAACATATAATTCATAGGTTTTATGCATGAAAATGCAGTAATTTTTGGAAAATTTATATTCAGAAGGGATTTTACTCTTATGCTGCATCTTTTATATGTCTTTTTTTTTTCCTTCTATTTGTATGGCTGTCCTTATGGTATGAAACCACAGGAGTCCTGTTTCTTAAAAGTTTATCAAAGGTGTGTTTCCTTTGACTGGGCCCAGGTGTATTAGGGAAGGGATGCTGCTGATGCGTAATGCAGAGCTTTGCTGTATGGTTAGACGCTACCCTGAGCAGAATTCCAACACAGAGCAGGAGCCAGCCTGAGTGCCAACATGTGTTGCTCCCCAAACAAGGCAATATTTAACTTCTTCCCAAAGGAAGAGTCTTTTAATGAAAATTTCCTGTGCTTCAGAAAACTTCCCAGTGACTCCCTCAGATTGCTAATTCTAGGTTGTTTCTTGTTTTTGTTTTTGAACAAAAATCACAGTTCTATTGACAGTGTTTTCTTTGAACCAAGTCAGCCTTCTTGCCCTCCAGTGTGACAGCTATTCCAGCATGATGGTGGTTGTTGAATTACGTGTTGTAGCAGGACAACTGTTGCAAGCTGCTAGTTTGACTGTTCAGGTTGGATGAGGATGCTGGATGCTGGAGCTTACATCCTAGCCTGGCTAAATATTTAGTTAGTTATACAAAGCAAAGGAAAGGTTGGGAGAATTGATCTCTGGTCAGAGCATGTGTAGCTCAAGTTCATGCTTAGGGTCCAGATGGAGTAGAGCAGGGACAGGAACCTTTGCTCTGTGCATCCCTTAGCGTGTGGTCACAGGCTCCTGCAATGGCATGGTTAGTTTTAAAATTGCATATGTTGGGGGTTAATCTGTCTTGTCTGTTATCTAAAACAGCCCACAAACAATGGCTAGTTAGTCAATAACCCATTACTGCCATAGGTAGATATGCTTTGTTTCTAATTAAACATTCATTGAATGGTGTTGTTTACCCTCTCCCCACACCCCCCAAATGGTGCAGTCTCAAAGTTCATAATTGCTTTCACTAATCTATCCCTTTTTCCGTCCAAATGCTGCTCTTTCCTCCATAAGATTTAACATACAACAGGAATTCACAACTAAACAATGGCTGCACGATGCCTAACGAGCGATCTACAACGTGTATGGATTTTGGTTGTTAATGGCACTCTGTGTGGTCTGTATAGTTTTTCCTGCCCTTGTTTACTCTTTCTATTTTTTTTTCCAAAATAAATAAAATGTAAGGAGATGAGTTTATTAGCTCCTGCTGCTTACTATGTACTTTAAGACATAATCCGCTGTTTGTGGCATTACAGTAATCTCTATGGGCGTTAAGTAATTGATGTCACAAGCACAGGATTATAACCACGGCTCTGCAATTTACATAATAATACACCAAACTATGAAAAACCTGCATGGTGGTTTGTTACCAAAACAAACCCATTAAAATGCTGAGTTAAACTGTGGAAGGAGTAGATCCCTAACCTTTGCAGAATAAGTACATAGGCTTCATTTTATATGTGTGTTCAGCCACTTCACTGTTAGTGGAACTGCAAAGAGGCTTGCATCAAACCTGGATGTGGAGTCAGGCTGCCAAACAGTGGAGAAATGGGCTTTATCCTCTTTCTTTGCTTCCTGCAGACCCAAAGCTTTTGTGGGGCAGCAAAGCAAAGTACAGACAAGATATTGTTAATGTCATCCATTCTTGTTCCCCGATCTTTACTGGGGCAGAAATACCAGTATGTGTGCGTGCACTTTATATACACTTTTATATAGAAAAGTGTAAGAGATATTCTGTCATCCTAACTTTCATTGCCAAAGTTAAGGATCAGTTCATTCCAAAGCAGCTCATTCCTCCTCTCCTTCCTCCCAGAGATAAGAGAGTCTTAATGACTTTCTGTTGTGATTGCAAATATTTATAGTGAACTGATGGACTTTTTTTGGTTCCTAGTGGTTCAGTGAGACTCTGGATACTATCTTTATGAGTGCTCTGTATGTAAATAAAGCAACTTACAGATAAAGCACCAGTAGATGTCACTCAAGAATGTGTGGAGTAGACTGTGAATTTATGTGACCAACAAAAGTGAGGATGCACACTGCAAATAACCTGCTTAGGTTATCAGCAACCTCAGCTCCAATGACTATTGCTTTGGGTAGTGATCCACTACTTTCAGTGCTAATCTGCTCACAGGGGATCTGGGGCTGTGACTTACTGCTACCACCAGAGGAACTAGAGAGTGTTTTCATGTGCCCAAAGATACTTGGCATGGCTTTTCAATATTTCCAGAGTCTTCATTGTGTTGATGTTCTTTCTAAATAGATTTTGAGCACAGCAGGACTGTAAGAACTGGGGAGGAGCTTGTTAATAGATAATACATTATGTATGAGTGTTGTATTCTGGAGATAAATAATCGAAGTGGGGAGAAGGGCCTGTTTTAGCTACTTGTTTGGCAGTGTTTCTGGAAAACAAGAAAATATTGGTATCCTTGGCACTTGGGTTTTGTGAGAGAAATGTGTGGGTGTCAGATATTAAGAATATGTGAAAAGTAAGGAGGAGTAAAGTAGCTTAATGGATCGGCGCTGTCTTTCATCATTTGGACTTGGTTTTTATTCTAAACCAGAATCAAATTACCAAATATTGCAAAGATCAAATGTCTATAGAGGTCACTGTTAAAATGGTTTTAAATGCTCATTATAGCTCTTAGCGTGAGTGATAACATATCCCAAGCCACTTTATAAATGTTCCCCCACACCTATATTATCAATAATTGATTCCACAGAGTAGGCTACAGCAGATGCAATTTACTAAAATCCCAGTCAAGTGTCAACAAGCTGACTGGTTCATTTTATCATGAAGCCAGGGAACGTTAGCAGCAAATAATAAAGGAAGTACAAAATGTGCAATCTTGTTTCATTATATGAAGAAAAGCTTGTGATTTCAGGATGGAAAGAAAAGATTATTGCTTGACGTCGTCACATTACTTTAAATTAAAAAAAAAAAAAAAAAGGTTTAAATAATCAGATTATCCATTTTAACAGGATTTGAATCAGTACCTTATGGGGGTCATTACTTAAACAGAGATTCTCTCTTTGGCGATAAGTCATGCATTCTGAAGGGAAAGAGTGTGTAAGCAGAGAAACTGTCATTTGAGAAGCTAGGCAGATATTTTTCTAACACTTTCTTTATCTAGACCTTCATTAGGAAAGCTTGTCCAAGTGGCAAAATTAGGAACAACTTGTGGCAAATCTTCCAGGAAAAAAAAAAAAATACCATGCCCTTGATTTCAGTTTTAAACCCTCTGACTTGAGGCACCTGTTTTAACCAGATTAAACTTGGATGGAAGAGATCGATAGAAGAGGCCAGGTGGGGTAAAATACATTTAGGAAGACAAAGGCCCTCTTGTTGTCCCAGAGATTCAATTCCAGCTTTGTTTGTGTGGGCTATGGGAGGAGATGCTAGTGAGATGGGCAGCCTGCCCTTGGGTTCAGAGCTGCCGAAAATGCTGCCTGCAGAGCAAGGGTAGTGAAGTGGCACAAACCCAACAAGAGCTTTCTAAAGCTGATGTTGATCTCAGCTGTGGGCTTAGGAGTTTTACATGGTGACTGACATAAGACTACAGTTTTAGATAAGTAGTCCCAAGGCAGGTCTGGATGCCCCTGCAGTCTATCGAGCCCATGTCAGAGCACTGCTGTCTCCTGGGATGTGGGGGCATGGGGTGGGAGAGCAAGCTTCCAGCAAAGCAGTGGCTGCTGTGAAATGCTTACTAGCTTTGCTGTGTTGGGAACTTGGAGGTGATGGGCTGGGACTGAAGGCAGGGGTAAGGATATCTTTTGGATCCTGGTTAGAGGAGGAGTGTAGGAGTAGGAGATGACTTTATAATTGCTTTTTTTATCACTCTTTCTGACTATATATTGACTTTATACTTGACACAGCTTTGGCTGGCAAGTGAGGCCCAGATACATTCAGAATTAGATATTACTAGGCTCATTCTTACATGAGAAGAAAATCATCGGTTGCTACAGAAACAGCTCCATATCAGTCTCTTGGGGCATCTTTGCATCTGGCTTTTTTTCCTTCTCTTTTGCTAATCTGTAGATAAGAGTCAAAGCAACTGCAGCACATCCCACATCTATATAAAAGGTTGGAGGAACTCTGCAGAGAGCAATGTGTGAAAGAACATCTCATAGATAAGCTAAGCTTAAATGAATGAGTTAATTTACACCCCCCACAATTTTTTTTTTGTCTAGTTTTGCAACTCTCACTGAGTTAATTGAGGTGAATATTAAACGACACCAGTCTGCAGTGTTTTAAAAACCACCACCATCAAGGAAGGGAAAGGAGGTACTCAGAAAGGGAGTTACAGGGAGAAATTTAGGATGCAAGATAAGGGTAAGTTAGAATCTGTCAAGAAAATTGCATACAGCAGTAGAATAATATTCCAGGCTCGCTTTTAGGCAAGTTGTTTAATGTGATAAATTACAGAATTAGTTAAAAATAAGTGCATATTATGGGTGAATGGGGACCATTCTGCACTCTTTAGACCAGATCAGCAGCTAGGTTTTTCAACAGGTTTTTTAAAATGTAATGAATTCTTCATAATTAATAGGTTAGTATTTATTGAGTGAATCAATGCTTAATTTATTAAAAATTTGCCTTCTCTGTATTTTAATATGATTTATTACTCATCAGTGCTTATTGCCTTAATTAAAAACTGTGTTAATTTGTTAATTTTATGGAAGAGAACACAATCTGCTGCGGGTTTTCTGCAAAGCCCTGCGCTGTTGGGACTGTGCCTCTGGATAGTACCAATGATGGAAAAGTGCACGAGACAGGAAGCCAGCATGAATCACCAATGGCCTCTTCGTGCCTTTGGACTTTCAAAGAGCCAGCAAGGTGAAAATGAGGATGCTGCCCCTTAAGGGTAGGCCAGGATTATAGCACTAGAGGTGCTGTGATGATACAGGGAATCTTTCCATTTGCCTCTTATACATGATGGCTAATGATGTAAAAATAATTTTAACAGTTTTCGTGGAATGCCTTTTTGTCATTGGAGGTGAAATGCAGCATTAGTGATATGGGAAACGATCACCTTTTCTCAGACCAGGGATGAAAATGTGGTAGTAACTCTTGGGACAGTAGGTTGCCTGAAGGTTGGGATAGTCCCAGGCATCTCTGCAGGGGCAGGTATTTGAGAAGTGGAAAATTACTAAAGGCAAATTAAAAAAAAAAGCCAGACATCTTGAGATGAGTCTTTCAAGAAATCTGTCAAAACAAGGAGATGGTGATCATGCTGGCGGGGGGCAACAGCTGCAATTTGCATCTTTCATCACTGAAGGGAGACAAGGATATGTAAAGCCCCACAGCCATGATATTTCTGATGCAATTATTTTATTAATCTTTGACACTTTGTGTAATGTCTGTCTCTGTAAATCTGAATTTTGTTGCTTTTATAGCTACTCATAAGTGTGCCAGTACAATTTAAAAAAAAAATAATCCGTGTAGTTACTAGTCTGCTGACATCCAGCTGAGCCTTGGAAACTGCAGAGAGCTAGCCCCTGAGATCTGAGAGCAGGCTTGAATTTACAGAAAGTGATTGGATCCATAATTAGTGCATTTTTGCATGTTTAAATGCATGATTCTGAAATGCACTTTGCTGTTTCCTCCTCTCCAGGGCTTGGGTGAGTGTGTGCAAGCTTCCCTTGCTGTTCTAAATCAGAGAAACCTCCTCAAGGTCTGCTGGAGGTCAGAGCAGAGGAATTTTTTCCTCCTGGGTGCCCAGGCCAGGCAGCCAGCACCGAGCTCCAGCCCAGACTGCCTGGGTGGAGCCAGTGCCAAGAGCCTGTTGGCATTTCAAAACCCTCACAGAATTTAGGTGTTAGATGCAAAAGATGAGTGCTGCTGCATTTGAAGTCACAGAAATAACTTGTATTTAAATTTCAACACATACACCAAGATTTCCTGGACTTGCAGGTTTTTGTTTGTTTGTTTGTTTGTTCCCCAAGGCCAGTTTGAAGGCAGCATCCTATCAGGAAGAAAAGTTTCATTTTCTTTTATATTTTGCTATTTCATATTAGTCTATTCTGTATGCTTTTGTTTTCTTGCAGTATCAAGTTAAGCCATTTAGGTTTTTATTTAATGCTTATTCTAACCCCAGCTGATAGCCTTAGGTCGGGACTGGGGGCCAGTTGGGCTACATGCATTTATTTCTATTCAAACACTCTACAGTTTACAGCCTTCTTTAACGTAGACAATTTATATTCCACCTTTTTTTTTTTTCCCAGTAGAGAAGCTTTCACAGAGTATAGGTTTGGGATATATATTTTCTGCTCTAGCTGTTCATTAGATATACGGCATGTGGAGTTCCAGTTGTGCTGAGAAATGTAAGCAAAGCTTTTGGCCCAGTGGGTGCTAAGCCCTGGCATTTCATGGCTTTGTACATGTGACTCAGGATTAAGGCACAGGACCTATATAAAATTCAACTCGTTAGGGGACATTTTTTCTTACGGGTCTCACTGGGGAGGTGGGTCCTTCATCTGCACAATTGTTTACTCTGCTTTATAGCTCCCTGGGAAATGTCTGGGGTATGAAGACCCCAGCAGAGCTGGGACAGCATTTCTGAATGGCTCTTGTGGAGGTGACACAAGGCAGTGGGGCAGGTTCTTCTGCTCCCTTTTACCAACACCCTGGCATGCTTGGCCTAGTCTGGCCTTAGTGTTTACAATAAAGCAAATGTCAAGCATGCTGCTAAAGTCATTGTGAAAATGCCTTGTGAGAATTAAGCAAACAAGGAGTAACTGAAAGCAGACAGGAACGGGGTTTCTCCCAGAGATGATTTGCATTGTACAAGATTTAAGGTACTGAAGGCCAGGAAGATTCACAAAATGTGGTGGTTTGTTTATTTTTATTTTTTATTATTTTTTTTTTTTTCCAGCCTGATACCCTAGTTGGCTTCCCAGCAGGCCAAATTCAGTTTTGGGAATGTATCTCAAGTATATCCAGTGGATGATCAGCTGTGTCTGCACATTTCAGCCAGTGAAGCTTTACTTGTAGAGAGATGATGAGTCTGAAAAGGAGTTTCATCAGTCATAATTTCCAAGGAAGAACATTCACTGTAGGGAATATCAAGTCAGTGTTTCCTCCTCAAGGACTTCCATCTGTCACCCAGAGAATACAGTGTATGTAATGATGAGAATTAGATTAGAAAAAGATCAATAAGGCTGACAATAAATGAAAGTAACACAGACATTATTGAGCAGATTAGGAGAGAGAAATTAAACTGGACAGTATAATCTGAAATGCCAGTAAGACACACTAATGTTGGGCAAAGTTAGGGAGAAGACAAAGTTAGAAAGAGTTGGGAGGAAGAGGCAGTAGCAGTCTGTTTGTGAGATGGGGGAAAGCCCTACTGGTGATGGTCTGGAGGGCAAGGTGTATGAGGAGCTGCTGAGGGCCCTTGGTTTGTTCAGCCCAGAGCAGAGGAGGCTGAGGGGAGGCCTCATGGTGGCCTACAGCTCCCTCCCAGGGGAGCGGAGGGGCAGGCGCTGAGTTCTGCTCTCTGGGGACAGCGACAGGACCTGAGGGCATGGCATGGAGCTGCGTCAGGGGCAAGTCAGGAAAAGGTTCTGCACCAGGGTGTGGTGGGCATGGAACAGGCTCCCCAGGGCAGTGGGCACGGCCCCGAGCTGCCGGAGCTCAAGGAGCGTTTGGACACCGCTCGGAGGCTTGGGTTTGGGTGATGCTGTGTGGAGTCAGGAGCGGGTCTCAATGATCCTTGTGCATCCCCTCCAACTCAAGGTATTCTATGGTTCTATGAAAGTATTCTCAGAAATACTGGAAGGATGATAATGGTCCATGAGCACATGGATTTCAGAGGAAAGTCACACAGGGGTAATTGTGGGGAAGTTTCCCTAGGCTGGGAACATGGAGTAGGCAAGAGGCTTTACTACATGTTAAAGGAGAAGGCGAACCTCAGACATATCCTCCCACCACTAAAACATCTGTAGGGTAGCTTATTCCAGGCAAAAAGAAAAAAATTGTTAGTCGGAGTTGACTTATACTGTGAAAATTTCCAGCCCTTCCAGAAACCTCACTTCAGTTTATACTTGGCATTTGCCATCATAAATTCCTGTATTTTGTGGTCTGTACAAATATTCAGTGTTGATCAAGTCTGGCAAGCTTTGGATTTAGGGATAACTGGTGGCAATGTGATCCATGGGCTAACTGTGCTCGGCATGAAAAGAAGCTTTCCTTTTATCAGTCTTGAGTTTGTCTAGATCCCCTTACAAGTCTTTGAAAGGTTTACCCCAAGGCAATATAATTGTGTTTGATCACATACAGGCTATGAGTCAGTGATTGATATGAATAAAGAACTTGGAGTTTCTTGTCTTGGTGCCTTGTCTCCTTCCCTGAGGAATCAGGAACCACTTTTATAAATGTATCGGTCCATCTGTGCTTCTAGCTATCCATTTCAAGTATATGCTCCAAAAAAGAAATAGTAACACTTTATAAGTGCAAATAAAAACACATTTAAAGGACTGAGCTAGTTTTGTTTTTTTTTTTTTTTTTTTTTTTTTTTTTTGGTAAAGTAA
>VXAV01003858.1:11184-28372 GCA_013399715.1 Alectura lathami
AGCTATTTTTTTTTTTTTTTTTTTTTTTTTTTTTCTTTCTGGTAAAGTACATGTGGATCCCATCCAAAAGAGTTACTGTGAGGCATGGAGCTTGTAATTAATTCTGCTATAAATGTCAGAACACGTACACTGCAGGTCTAAACTGACCCGCTAAAATTAGTTTCCTTTTAACAATTCCTTTTATAATTTGTTTTTCAGCAGAGACGGCAGCTTGACCTCCTGACAATAACCAGCCCTGGTAAGTGAGCTCTGCCGCATCGCTCTCTTCTCTTTTCTTAAAGAGATGGTTGTCTAAATGTATTTTTTTTTCCCCCTGTCTCTGACATGCAAAATGAAAAACACTGCTCCCCAGAAAATCTTTCACGTAATAACAAGTGACAGCTATATTGTGCTTGGCAAAGCCCCGGGCAGTTATCCGTTCACAGAGCTGCCTCTTCAGACCTTTACTCTATGAATTTGAGTGTTGATATTTCTTTAAGCCTCCTGGGGTTACAGTTAGCAGTATGTCTGCAGGGCAGATGCCCTCGAATTCGCAGTGTGTGTTCGAGTATCACAGAAATGCGAGTTTGACTTTCCCTGGTGGCAAATGTGAACAGTTTGGGGAGCAGTGGGACAGTGGCCCTCTGTGCACGTGGTGGGAGACAGGAGGTCCAGGCTTGGCTCTGGAGAACCCCAAAGTAGGTCAGAAAATATGTGGGTAAAACTGAAATGTGTTAAGTGGTCTTCTCCATAACAGCCTTTCTTATTTGCCTGTTGAGGAGATAAGCCAAAATGCATTATACTGCAAAAGTGTTGGGCTTCTTGGCATAGTGCGTTTGGTGGTCTCTGTACCATCGTTAAAATGCCGGTTGTTTGGGTAGTTCTCTTTAACCTCCACCCTTAGGGCTGGGTGACTGTTACTTTATTGCTATTTTTCTGTCTCGGTTACTTTCTGTTAGCTGCTACAGAAGTTTTCTGCCCATCGGCTCCAGAGGTACGCTGTGCTTGAATGGTGCTACGTTTTGGTTAAATTTTCAGGTTTTCAGCTGTATCTGCATAATAAGCATTCAGTTTGGCTTTAACTGGAACTAATGAGTTCTGGCTTTAACTGGGAATAACGTGTTAACGAAATGAACAGGTGTTAAGGGAAGTGAACAAAATGTGACACATATTTGCTTGGATAACAATTTTGCATCAATAATTGTTCTGACACTCTAAATGTAGATATCATCTGTGACATGGTTTCTCCTTCACTAACCTTGTTAAAATAATAAGAATTAAAATAAGGAGGAGGAACACTTTGTTAGGACAGATGTTTGAGGCTATTGGCAATTGCATCACATTTTTGCATGTTCACTTTTCATGCAGTTTGCAATTATGTTAATGTATGCTCAGGGCACTTGCTGATAAAAGCAACAATACACTATGATACAGCTATTGTCACTATTCTGACTGTAACTTCAAGGACAAACATGGCATATTTTTTCATTTTTCGTATCTTCAACATTCTCTATTTCTAGAGTAAAAATAAAAAGGAAAAAAGACGTAGAGCGTCTTAATCATAACAGATGCTCAGATCTTGGATAAGGGCACCAAAAGACCATCAACTTTAAAAAAAAAAAAAAAAAAAAAAAGACTGTCAACTTAAAAAGAAAAAAATAGTTATAAGACAAAAGGAAGGTTGAGGAACAGAATAACCTGTTATGAGACATGTCTGTAAGAATATTTTTTGATACCTTTTAATTTTGGATACAGTGGTCAGTGGAACCATGCAAAGTTGACTAAGCTGTTTGTACATAGGTGTGATTGCAGTAAGTAGCTATTGCTTCAGATCCTTCAGTTTAATTCAGCAACCTACTAAACACAGCAATTAGTTGGAATGATCAAAACAGCTAAATCTGAAAACAGCTTCTAGTGTAGGTAGACATACTCTAATAAAAGGGAGGAGAAAAGCTTTCCACAAGATGCGTTTTATTATTTTTTTTTTAATATAATTCTTACCTTTTGATATTCAGGGATAAATATACAATAATTGGATATTTAAGAAAAAAAATGCAGTATTTGCACCATCATTATGTAATTGAGTTGTTACATTTTTGCTCAAAAAAGGCATTTTCAAAAGGAGCCTGATGCTAGATCAGGCCGAACTCCCTTACGAGCCTAAAGCTGAGATTTCTGAAAGAAGTTAAGAAGAGTTAGGTACTTAATTCCTGGTAGGATGGGAAAATACCAACCTGTGGATTAAAGGGCCTAGTCTGGGCCCTACAGGTACCAGAAAAAAAATGTTTAAAAATAAAAATAATCATAGCCTTAAGGCTTTTGTCTGTCTTTGGAGGCAGTAACTTTTTAATATTTCACTGTTTGAATTTTACCCCAAAGATCTGACATCAACAGTCTGTTTTTACAAAGCTGAGGTGTTACCTATGATGGCTGAGACCTGCTGTAATCAAAACAGTCCCTTAATTCAGTGATTCAGATTAGGGGCTGGGCTATCTGCAGCTGTCAATCCTTAGAACGTGGTCTCATACTCCATTTTGCTGCAGGCATGCAGCCTTTGTTTCAGTGGAGGTCACACAGACTTATAGTGTCCTCTGCGTCTCCCAGGCAGCACCAGCCACCAAATCCTTACTGTTTAATTGTCAGAACAGACAAAAGAGTTAGAAAACCAAAGGTGACCTTTGTGATCTGCACTTCTGTCATGACAAACGTCATCTTTAAATGTGCAAAACTTCCTGAGTTGTTTTTTGTACATTTAGTCAAGAATCACGTGGTGATCCCTTGCAGGTGTTACAACAGCTCTTCTCCTTGTGCAACTAAAATGTTTCCAAAAATTGATCAGCCAATTAATGGCATTAATCACAAGGTTAAAAAGTGCTGTCAATGTCAAGAAGTGGGTGTTGAGGCACAAGCGCCGAAAGATTGGAAAGATCACAAAAACCTAGTGTTACCTCTTGGCAGCTGCACTGTTTGTCATGGCCATGGCCGTAACTTGATTGTCCAGGACGTCACTGGAGGGTTGGAAGGCGTGCTTGTTCCTCCTGCCCCGAATCCCCTCCCTGCCCACTGTGTGCTGCAAACCTGCTGCTGCCTCGTCTTGCTCCAGGTGGCTTCCAAACACTGAACCATGTATGCATGACGGTGTGAAACTAGTTGGAAGAGCACATTTGTTTGTTAAGCTGAACAGGTGTGCATCATTAATCTGCAACATGGATGGAGGGCATTCTGGAGGAGAAAAAAATAAAAGAGAGAAAAGAAAGGAATGCAGAATGTAAGAGCTGTAGCTCCAGCTACATGTTTTGTATGCAAGATGCACAGCTGACCTGTCCCAGAGCTCCCAAGCAAACAGCTCTGGGAAGCTCCACAACGTGCCCCAAACTGGAGGAAGTCTTTGCTTTGCCGTGGGTCTCCAGAAACAGCCAGGCACAAATGATGCATAAGCTGGGAGTGAGCCAGACTCCCTCATGCTTGAATATATTCCTTTGAAGTAACTGACACCCATGTAAAATATGGAGGGGAGTTCACGGCTCTGCCGTACTGCTGAGTAGCTGGAGGAATGTTGAGTTAAATTTATCAATGCTCTCGCCACACTCCTTTCTTCTTGCCCCTTGACGTGTGAGTTACAATTAGACTGCAACGTGCTGTACGGTTCAGGGTGCCAGATTCAGAGCTGATGTGCGCAGTGGGGTGGGGGAAAGATTTTAAAAATTCATTAGTAGCTGGCAGGGACGTGCTGGCAGGGAGTGGAACATAATGAGGCTTAAGTTCTGGTAATTTAAATTTTCTTTAAACTTAGATTTTTACCTCTGAATTTGATCCAAAACATTTCCTCTACACTTTGTCTAGTAGGCTTTGGGTTTTAGGACCAAATCTTCAGGTGATTTAATTTGATCATGCTACAGGCAGGAGCTGAGGATCTGCCCTTAATTTCTAGGTGATCATGCTCTATAATGCTTTGAACACACATACAATCACATCACATTTTGTGGTAACCACTCAATAGTTGCAAATAAGATATCCCTGTTTCCATAGCTTTTCCATGGAGACAAAGATTTTTGCATCTCCTGTGTTTACAATAATATAGCTTTCCAATTTCTCTTCTCAGTAAGGTAAGTTCATCTCCCACGGAAGTATTTTTTAATTATTGATACCATAAATGGAAGTGTGTTGGAAACTATTGGCTTTGAAAATAGCTAACATGTGATAGTATCCAAGAACCATCAGGAACATTCTTTTGAAATTCTCTTTGATTCAGACGTCCTCAGGGCTTTATCCTTCTCTACCAGTCTCTCTACTGCCAATTTAAAATAACATTCTCTTGAAATCAGTGCAATGTCAGGAGAAATTCATCAGCACCGTAGGTGCATGTTTCCCAGATGTATATAAACCTACTACATTTGGCAGCAGTAAATTGATTGCATTTAAAAAACCTGCAGTAGTTGAATATTCCATAGTGCCCAGCTTGGCTACAGCATGGAATATAAAGTATTTTAAGACTCTTTCAGCTCTGTTTTAGGAGAAATAAAGTAAGAGCTGACTCCATAACTCCTTCCTCTTGATTTATTCAGATTTTCCTCTGACCACATTAGAGGTTTACACACTGACAGAGTGAAATATTCCTGATCTCTATGGAGTGACACTGAGGTTTGATCAGAAATGTTAATGACTATGAGTGTGCTTTCCCCTAATATTCAAGCTCTAGTACTTTTAAACAGGGAAAAAAGCTTGATTTTACAAGTATTTATCAGACTTATCTATGTGGTGAAATATTCTCTCCCTTTTAATATCTTCAGTGCTGCATGCTCTAAAAATATCTCCATTTCATTAATCTGTGATACACTGCTACACAGAATTCTTTTAAGGTGGCTTTAGTTTCTGCCATACATATTTTACTGCTTTAAATTATAGATATAGGACTGTTGCCTAGTTAATTTCCTCTGGTTAGGAAAATATATTTCTGCTCTCCTGGTATTGCATAAAATGATATGTGGGATTTGCTCTATTTTTTAGCTGATTAAGTTTTGCATTTCTACATATTACTGCTTATAAGACCTCAAGTAAAACTAAGCAAAGGGAGGAGGAAAAGTTTTATAGTACATTTGAAAGTTTCCTTTAACCACAAATTCCACCACTAAGTCCCCTACAAGACTTTTCCATTACCTTCCTGGACAGTCTGGCTATCTACTTCTTTCTAATTGAAGCATGAAAATAATATGAACTCAAAGTCATGAAGCTAGAAGACAGGTATTAGTGAAATATGATACAGAGTAATAAAATGTGACAGAAAGTTGTTTGCTGCTAAAACTTGGCTGCTATTTTTGATAATCCTTATTAATTAATACTACATTGATTTTGGACTAAGTAGGTGTCAAGAGATAGCGTCTAGGTTTTTAAACAGCTTATCATAATTACTGCTCATGTTTGTTAGTGAAACTTCACATGCTATTTTATTTGAAAAGATGGTGGAAAAACAACCTGCCCTATAATAACTGTTTTTTTTTATAATGCTCAGTGATGGATAGGAGTGAAACTATTTCTTGTATCACTATGCTGCTGGTTTTAATTCCCCCATGTGCCCACAGTGCTGCAAAATAATTTGGAGGAACCAAACCTCTTTGCTCTGCAAGGCAATAGATCACAAATTCTTTGTTTGAACCTATGGTACAAGAATTTCCTTACCTTAAAATATATGCTGAAGTCTCAGCTCAGAGTGAAATTAGTGTTGTCAGTTTTAGTGGAACCCTAGGACTGCAAGAAGTTGGTTCCATACCTGCTGATCCTTTAGCACGGTGATTCACTAACAGAGAGCACAGAGAAAACACGGTACCATTTCAGTGCCATTAGGTTGGTTTTGACCATCGTGAGCCTGATTAAGAAATTTGACTATATCCAATTCCTCATCTTCACAGTACCTGAACAGCTGTAAAAATTTGCATTTACTGTGATAAGAATTAATATTATTGCTTATTTGTGCAGATCAGTACCTCCTAATTCTTATTTATGCCTCTTTGTTTAATTGGAAAAAACAATTGCAAAGATGCTAGATATCCAGCGACCAGTGTTCCTGTTCCTCTTGTTTTTTCCCTGTGCAGACAAGTCCTCACTCACAGTATGTCCCAGGAGAATAAGTTCGCCTTCACCTGTCTGCCTGTCTTCCCTGATTTATGCCCATCTGTCTCCCAAAACACCATACATATCCATCTCAAATATCACAGTTTTGCATTCTAGTGAAATGACTTTTTGTCCAAAAAACAGATTCTTTTCCATTTAGTTACTCAATATTTACTTTCAGAATGACTGTTTCATCCCCACCTTTGCATTTTTTCAAAAATGACCTTTTTTGGATACATGTAGAATAAGTGATATTTGCGAAGTCAAAATAAGACTGCAGAGAGGATGTACTAAAGGCTAATCCATTACTTTTGAAGAAAAATATCAAGCTTTTCCACAATACCTTATTATTATTCTGGGTCACCATGATGTTTCCATGCACCTTGGCATGTCCCTTTAATTGGATCCTTACATAGGAAGGTCCGGCATGGCTGCATTGAAAGC
The DNA here is from genome assembly GCA_013399715.1 of Alectura lathami. NCBI lineage: Eukaryota > Metazoa > Chordata > Aves > Galliformes > Megapodiidae > Alectura > Alectura lathami. Next base: position 17,716 of record VXAV01003858.1, read on the forward strand.
TGACATTTCTAACTAACTGACCTTTTCAGGCCCAGTGATACTCCCATAATGATTATCCTCTGGCATTGTTTGGACACAATACCACATACTTCACAGCACATAAAGAATATGTTCTTTGAGAACTATTCAAAATGCCCAATCTCAAGTTAGCAAAATGAGAAAATTGGGTGCAAACATTCATCAGAGTGTTATTGTGCAGGTATCGATTTGAATGCCCTTTCATTTCTTTGGGAAAAAGTGTTGTATTATAGAGCTCTAAATTAACGTCTGTTCTGTTTTGGGTTTTTGTTGTTGTTGTTGTTGGTTTTTTTCCCCAGTAAGTATAAAAAGGTCAAATTCATTCATAAGGCTGAATAGATTTGCAGGATATAAGCAATAAGATAGCAATCAACCTTCAAATAACCTTTAAAGAGACACAGTATCTTTTCTTATGACCAGTAATTGATCTGCTCATTATGTCCCGTGTACTCTTTGGGGCTTACCTAGCCAAAGAAGTGCAAGACCTGTGACAACAGATGTCAGCTAGAACAAAACAGGAATAAATCCTCATGTGGAAATATAAATATTTTACAGGGTTGGGAGGGGTGGAGTTGATGAAAGGATTGACGTTGCGATGTGAATTCCTCAGCTTGACTGTCATAAGGCTGAGTGAAAAAGGCATGGAAAAGACCTCAAATTTGGTATCAGTGAGGGCAATGATGACACTGTGTTCTTACATGCTGGAAACCTGAGCATATCCTCCACCTCCCTTCTGAATGCAGAGCCTAGCACAGGATGGTGGTGGCTGCAGGTCCTCTCCGGCACGTGGAGGGGTTTGTCGCCAGGGAGCAGCACATCAAGACTGTCATGTCACTGTGTAGTCCCACGTTGAAGAAAGATTGCCAAGCAATGGCTTGCTTTAACCACGAGTGCTTTTTGGATGTGTGCGTTTGTGAGGGGGTTAATCGTCTCTGCCTACAAAGAAACAAAACCGTGCCTAGCTCATCCTGCTGCGACCTTCACGGGTCCTGGGCTCTGCAGCACTGTGGGTAGGGGCTGCTGGAGACATGCTAGAGGAAGCAACATCTAGCCAGAGACTCGCCTGCAGAGCTGGAGTTGTCTATTTAAGATACCAATCGGCAGATTAGTGTTCTGTCCGTGTCCGTATTTCATTGCTGCATGTAAATCCGTGTTGTGTTTTCAGTATTATTTTTATGAATTGCACATACACTGAGGACTATCTGTGCATAATTGATTACAAGGAGTTGTCTTGGTTTTTATCTTTGATCAGAAATTTCAGAAGCAGCAAGTATCCCAGGTGATGAGGCTTTTTATGCTGAAATGTTTGCACATAATGCTTTCTGTTGTACTTCACAATGTGCAGAATGAGCTCACTTAGAGTGAAAAAGAGCAATTTTGTGCACAGGTGGATCCTGTTCCTTCTCTTTTTGGGTAAGCTAGAGGAAAACTTAAAATAATCTCTTCCCGTCCACCCACGTCCTCCAACCCCCCCCCCAAAAAAAAACAAAACACAAAGCAAAAAAAAAATCCAACAACCTTTCTTAGTATTAGAAGGTTTTAGAGAGCATGGAAAGCTTTTTTCCCTTTTAATGAATTCTTATTTAGCAAGGACATCTGTATGTAAATAATTTCTTCACTTACGAATATTTGTCTATCTTATGAAATTATCTGCTGAGTGACCTGAAAAAGACTGGGTGAAAAATCAGTGTATTCTATCTACCTCGAGGCCAGCAGGGGGTTACCTTGACAGCACAAAATAGAGGGCAGCCCAGCCCAGCTGGTACCCAGCCCTCCACACTGCGCAGCTTGCAGCACACTCACCAGTGAGGGTCCCGGTGCTGGCAAAACCATGTTCTGTGGGTGCTGTGCCTGGCATGAATAAGCCTCTTGCTGGATTTTGCTGGCTTTGGTGTGCTGTCATTCCACTGCTGCTGGGTTGTTCCTGGACAAAAACCTTTGATTGTGACTTTTTTTAAACATAGCCAGGCACATAGCGTCTCACTGTGCTGCATTTCTATTTCAGTAGCACCCATGTATCCCAACACACAAGGGTGTCATTGTGCTGGATGCACAGAGTGTGACACCAATCTGCCCCTGAATACCTGGTAGCTGAAAAAGACAAAGCAATGGGCAGGAAGCATGGACAGAGAATGTCAAAAATAATAGATGATCTTAATATAAGTGCTTTTTATTTCTGAGAAGCTGCCCACTGCTATTTTTGCCTTCTTCTGGACTCCTGTGCCTCCTTGCTAACCCTTTCCCTCCATTGCTGGTATAACAGAAAACGACAAAACAGTGATGCTCATATAGCTAAATGAATGGAGATGAAGAAAAGGGGAGCTGGAACTGCACAACGAACCTTCTCTTAGCCTATTTCTTTCTAAGAATTGCCAGTGGGCTCATTTTTTGGTATGCAGAACACTTTCTGTTAAAGCAGTGAGCCAAGGTCACTGGTAAACCCACAAGAAAGGATAACCTAGAGCCTTTATTATTATTTTGAGCATGTAACTAGAAGGCACAGAGGAATTTTTCAGAGATTTGAACAGGGAAGGTATGATGGTTTTGTGAATTCAGACTTGAAGTGCAGGATAACCCATGCTATAACAGCGACTTGTTCATCAGCCATCTCAGCAGTGTTGTAGGGAGTTATTTAAGATGCTGCTAAATGAGGTAACATGGGTACAGTGAGGCAGTTGTATCACTGTGGTGTCCTTAAAAAGCAGGTTAAAGGAAGGTGAAATACTCTTCTGTCACCACAGTCTGGTTCTGACGTGGCAGCTGGCTGAGGCGTCTGCGCTGGGACTGCACAGGTGCTGAGTGCTGTGACAGAGAGTGCTGGCAGTGAAGCCAGGGATGCAGGCGGGATGGGATCAGGTCTGCAGTGGAACCTGGGGAAGGCAGCATAGGCTACAAAGTCATATTTCCAGGGTCGTACAAATAAAAATGAAAATAAGTGTCTTCGAACCATCTAGAAGACAGCAGGGGATTATATTATTCTTGATGTTTTTATTACATTACCTGCCCTGTTACTCAGCTGCAGCCTTTGTCCTTATCCTTTGGGGACTGCTGGAAGGAAGAATCATCTGTAATGACTCTGATTTTCCTGCCCATCTTTAGGACAGCAACAAAGCGATGCTAAATGCTGCCATGCTGCCATCCCCTGCTCTAACCCTGCCTGCCTGCTGCTCCTGCCAGGGGCTGCTCCCAGTTGATGCAGGGTGAATCCTTGTCTGGGCTCTTAGACCTGCCACAGGTCTGCACTGAGATTTGATCCAGGGCACTCAGGTGGCCTCTCACTTGGAACAACCCCCTAATCACTGTCACAGATCTGACAAACCAGACACAGCAAGCAAGCTCCTGTGCTGCATTAGCAAGTGAGCCCCAAATCAAACCCCTCGATCCAGCATCCTACATTTTATGAGTCTAAAAATCTAGCTCTCTGTGTTCCAGCAAAAGTTCCTAAGTGATCTGAACATCCAAGGGCCGCTGCTCTGGGCTGGACCACTGGCAGGAGTGAAGCAAAGCTAGATGTCCCCATCCCTCTGCCCAGGCAGGAGCAGTCACCGCCATGGCAGGACTCTCTCAGTGGCTGCAGGGACACTTGTGGCACCTTGACAAATTCCTCCTGAAGCAGGACCCGTGGTGCTGTGTGTTTGTACCCAGCACAGACAGAGATGCTATATAATAGTGCTGCTGCTAATAAATATAAACCATATAGATGTCAGGTTGCCCTGAGAATGTATTCACCCCGCAAACCAGGCGTCTCTGCTGCGGTGTTCAGGAATTAACGGCAGGACTATTACTCTCTTAAGGCTTTGTGTTATAGTTCTGTTTTCTTCACCTTTAACCTGGCAATGGATTATGACCATACTTTCTCTTATAACTAAATGCTCTTCTGTCCTTTGACAAAACAGATTTGTGTCTTTTCATAGCTTTCTGTAGAGGGCTAATAATACATGGGAAAGCTTTACTGCCCACAGGAGACTTTGTCTGGCCGTAATAATAAGAAATGCTGTTGAAAAGTCATGATCAATGTTAATTCAGTTATTTTTCATTTTCTTTTTTTATAATGAAATCTTCTACTTTGTGCTTTTTATCCAGTACTACCCCATGAATTGCTCGTTGGAGAGAGGGGTCATTGGTTATAAAAATGAATTCTTGTTGTTTGTCCTCATACAAAAATAACTGCAATATTTTGAAATGATGTATTCAAGGGAGAAAGAAAAGTGGAATCTCGGATGCACGAAAGATGTGAATGTTGTTTTCCAGGTTTTATGGTTCCCAGATGCCTCCTCTAATTGCATAGCTAACCCTGAGTTTATTAAGTTATTTTCCAGAGTCAAACTCATTTGTAAACATGTCAGAATAAAAACTAAATTTAAAAAACAAAGCCTTTGGATTAGAATTCTGGAGTGATAAACAAACTAATTTAGAATGTATTTGCATGTAATTTACGTGTGCCAAAATGGGATTGCATGTGGTTTGTAAATACAGGTTTTGAATCTATTTAACATTACAGAATAACACAGAAGAAAATAATTGTAGCTTAAAAAAAAAGGTTAAAATAATAAAAAGATGGCTTAAAATGGCCCATGTTTGAATGTGACTCAATGTGCAGAAACCGGTGAGGAGAGATAAGCATGCAGAGAAAGCTGTAAATTCTAGCAGCAACATCTGTAGTAGTTAGAATACTGTGTTTTATAGCAATCCCTTACCTCCCCCCATGGACATTACTGTGGCATCCAGCGTATTTATTATTCACTTTCTGCAAGTCAGGTTTTGCTAGTACAGCCTTAAAAATAAGGTCTGTTTTCTCTCTTTTCATGTTCAGACTTGTTCATGGTTAATGCCATCAGCTTCATTTGAAGTACCTTGTCCACTTTGGCCTGCACCCTTTGGCACAAGATAACAAGTTATAGTTACCCTGCTTATTTCATTGGTACCGAAGGACCAAGCAGCAGGTAAATCCTCCACCTTGCCAGGCATAGTTTCCTGGGAGAGAGGAGGCATAGGAGACAGAACTTGATGTATTTGTTATACAGCGTTGGCATAGGAGACAGAACTTGATGTATTTGTTATACAGCGTTTTACTTGATTAGCATGGCCTGATATTTATTAGCAAGGAGGGACAGATATCAGGAACATTTGACATAATTTTTTTCAGTCCATAATACTTCTATTTCGATATGCAGATATCTTTACATATTTTCTTGTACTTCTTATTTCATCTCTAGAAATTTGATTTCCCATTTGGAGATGAGCTATTTTGTATATCTGCTTTAAACATTAATTATTAATTAGGATATAGCCCATTCAAGCCTCTTTAACCATCCATTTCTTCTGAAGGAGGCAGCTGGATGAAACGTGAAAGATGCATCATTACATAGTTGATAAATTAGCCTCTTACCCCAGGAGAAGCCAGTTTTTCACCACCAATGTGAGACACACCAGAGGCCGGAATGGAGGAGCCTCCCAGCTTCTGCCCACTGGGCATTTGATGCAGAGCGTGAGCCTGCAGGGGTGGTTTTATAATTAAATCATTGGCAGCGGTGGAAAAGGAGTATCATTCCTGTAGTTTCAATTCTTCCAGAGTTGTTGCTGGTGAATGCTGGTTGTTGCTTAGTGAGTGGTATGCTGGTGATATGTTGGATGTCCTTAAGTTGCATTTGAACGTGGGTAGTTAAAAAAAAAAAAAAAAAAAAAATTGCAGGGAATCTTTTAAAAAAATGATACAAGAAATATAAAGCTTTTGCATGTGTATAGCCTGAATGAAGCAAACCACTTGTGTGTAAAATCAGTGAAGCTGGAACACTCCTTTGTCTTGCAAAACCTGCTGACAGTATTGACTATGGTTTTGTTGTTGTTTGTTTCTTTTTAATGTATTGTATGAATGAATGGCTGCTTGATGGAAACTATGTCATGGTTAACTTTATCAGCTGAGCCCTGAAGATGAAATGTGAAGCTGCCAATTAGCACCAATGACCAGCTGTGAAAACAGGAGTTTCTCTCATTTAAATTATATTTTCATTCAAATATTTACATATTTTACCTCTGATTTATTGGAACCTTAATTATCATTTTCAACGGCAAAGGAGACACTGTATTAAATTTGTGTACAGTGAATATTTAGCTATTTATTTGCAAAGTTTAATGCAAAAAAATAAAGAGCCCTTGTTTATATGAAAATTATCTACCTGTACCTATCTATGTGATCAGTTGACCAGCTGGACACTGGATTGCATAGCTCATCAGGCTAGCTACAAACCTTATCCAGTAAACAGTGGAATGCCTTTGGAAATCTGTAGCGTGTTTCTGAAGGTTCAGAGGATTCCATTGTGTTTCCTTATGCTGCTTGGTCGTTCACTGATCAATGGCTGCTGAAGCCAGAGAACTTTTTTGGCTTTTTTGCCTGTATCCTTTGTTTACAGATGATCAGTTCCAGAAAGAAACAGTGTCCATGCTCCAATGAATTGCCTCTCTAGAGGAAGGGCGCCTAATTCATTTCAGATGAATGTACAAATGCCATAGGGTTGAAGTACAGTTGTAATTCTGCCACTGGTGTGGCCTGGTTACTCTTATTGCAACTCAAACCATCCTGTGCTGTTGTGACACTGCTAAGGATCATGGAGAAGACAGATACAATTGAACTGCTGTTCTCTGCAGGGCTCAGGCAGGCAGCTCAGGCAGATGAGTTGCTCAGGATCCAAAGCTAGAATACTTGCCTTTCTTCTGATTTCATTAAAATACAGCTGGCAGGAGTGATGTTTATCTGTGATGGACTTACCTTGCATGAGGAGATGCAGGAAGCAAGTTGTTTCTCCTAGGATTATATTCCATAACATAGAAGTTAAGAACTCTTTAAGATAAATGGATGCATTGTCCCAAATCTCCGTGTGGTAATTTTAAACTAGCTTTTACTGCTTGAGAGTGAAATCTGAGTCATTGCAAATGTCTGCTCAGAGCAGAACAGCAGTCAAAAGTGTAAGTAGACTATTTGGGAATATTAGGGAAACTGAAGAACAAATCAGATGTAACAATGTGCTACTCTCAAAATAGAGCTAGCAAAAGGATGGCAAAAGGCAACATGGACAATCGGTAAAAGGGCTTCCATCTGAAAGGAAATCAAGTGGAAAAGTGATTTTTCTGTAGGATCTGTTACTAATGTAAACAGAACTTAAAGCCAGTTTCTAATTTTTTTTTCCTTGTATTTAAAAAGTGCTGCAACCAGTACCACATAACTATATTTTGAAACATATAATGTTGGTATAACATTGTTGTATTGTATAATACAGTAATAAATACAAGTTACTACTGAGTGGAGCTAAAAGTTCTAATTTTAGTATATTTGCTAGGATCCTTTTTATTCTATTTACTGAAACTCTACAACTTTACAGGTTTTAATTCTCTCTGATGAGGCAGAAATTGCAGATGAGTTCAGTAGGAGTTTCTCTTGGCTTCTCTCACCTTGGAATGAAATGCTTTTAAGTCTAGTAATAACCCAAAAGGATGTTTTCATCACTGCTAGAAATAAACACTCTTAAATCAGCAGGCTGAGACATCTGTTGTGCAGGAGTCCTAAAGGAGCTGGGATCACATCAGACCCAATGTCATGAGTAATGAAGACGTCTTGGAGAAAGGGAAATGCCATTTTATTGTGCAAAAACTTGAAATAGTCAAGTAGGGTGATTCAGGGTAACACGAACTGGTATTTTGACAATAACCCCCAGGAAATTAATGAAAAGACTGACAGAGGTTTAGTTCGCAAAAGTTAAACACAAATGAAAGGCAGTCAGCATTTTGTGAGAGAGAGGATTTATCAAACAATTCATCTCAGCCTTTGAGTATGTTATAAATTTACTTGATAAAGTTTGCCGCATAATCTTTTTAAGGTGCTTGATTTAGTACCTTACAACTTTTAAAAAATACAGAGCATATTAAATAGGTTAAAGATCAGTCAGCTGCCACGTCTCACAAATCACTGATCATGGGAGAATCTCCCTTGAATAGGGCTCTTTTTAATGGGATTCTTTTCACGGTAGTGGGCCCAATGCTATTGCTAATGATGATTTGTTGGTGATTAAAACATCACAGTTTAGTGGTAAAGAAAGACGTAGAGAGGTTAGTCATACAGTACAACCTTGATCTCTCGACTGGATGGATCAGTTTGCACGATGTGCATGTCAATATAGCAAAATACAGAGTTCTGCTGCTTAAAGCCAGGACTGCACCCAAAGCCTGCTTAGTAGGCTTATCCACAGTAGTGGATAGGTATCAGCTTATCCAGTCCTTACGTATGTACCCTATAACAGTTAGCCCAAATAAGTATGTTTTCACACTTAGTTGAAGTGTAATAAAACCTTGTCTGGATTTTATCTAATCTTCCTGTTTCAAGCCAAATTTTGGTGCAGGAAAGAGTAGAGTTTTTTGAAGGAGGCACAAGGTCTCTTTGAAACACTTGACGCCTCATTGCTCATTAAACCCTTTTCTTTCTTGGTCAGTTTTCTCTTAGTTTTGTACTTTTTTCAGAGTAACAGAGAAATTCAACTGCAATGCAAAAATAAATACAAATGTAAGGCAATCAAATCTGACAGGAGCATCTGAATGCAGGTTGAGATTGAGTCTACTCATGGAGTGTTTGTGTGTGTTTTGTGTTTTGTTTGTTTGTTTGTTTGTTTTTAACACAGACAACTGATTCAAACTACTTTTTTGTTCATACATGATTTACCTTTTGTATAGCAGCTTTTTGTGCGTGTTTGTGCTTGTGTCTGCACAAGTGAGAGCTATGCTCAGAGGCTTTATGGAAGTGAAGTCCTTGGGCACACACAAAATGAGAGGTCAGTTTACAAGTTAGAACTTATTTAGAGCATAGAACTGTCAAAAGACACTGTGTACCTCTCATAATCAGGAGAAGAATCCCACAGAAACACACAAAGTTTTTTTTCTGCAGTGTGATATGGGCTTTAAAATATAGTATTTACAGTAATATCAACTAACACTGGATGGATTATCAGCTTCAAGGCAGGTGTTCTCCAAGGCTGGCTGAAATGATAACACCTTGTGTACTATGAAGGGATGAAAACATTGCTCGATTCAAGTAGGTAAATAATTTACAGCTTTGTTTTGCTCTGAACCTCTATATAGTGCTCAGACACTGTTGAAATGGACAGGGTCAGAAGATAGGTTTCCGGGAAGATCCGCCCTCTAGGAGCTAAACGTATCTGATCATGCTACCAAGGTGTGATCAAAGTTGTTATGAGAGTGGAGAGCAGTATCGTTAGAAAAGCTACCAAGGGGAAGTGATAAGTCAGTTTAATAGTATATGTGGAGTTTTACTGTAGCTTCACTGCAAGAGCAGAGCTCTGAAGTAAACTCTCAAATACTCAGTGTATTCTTGCGTGACTTTTAGGTGACCAATTACACCATGTACACTAGCTAAAATATTTCATGCTGCATTAAGCAAGAAAGGTATAAACAAAAGTAACACGGGAGTAAAGCATAATAATTTGTCTGTTGAAGTACTGTGAAGTTAATAGCACAAATGGGAAGATGCATAAAAAACAGAAAATAAAGACATGAATCAGCAATGGCCTTGAGCAGGCTACCAAAAATCAGATTTCAGTTGCACTATCATCCTCTTCCACCTTGAATCAAGTCTCCAGTGTGATGAACTATGGCTGGAAATCTTTGGACTATGTTTCAATGTCCCATAAAGGAAAAGTTGTCAAAAAATATAAGGATATAAGGAGTGAACAGAGCAGGCATGCTTCTGAAACAAAACCATATTACTCTTATTTTAGACATGGAACTCTGACAGCATCTCACCAAAGTTAAAGGTCAAACTAGAAGCGGGGAGCTTACAATGCTAAACTAATAACACGGAAGAAAAATTAGCTTGCATGATGTTGAAGGTTGCTTTGCTGCTTTTCAGGACCTTTTTATTTGTGTGGCTTGAAGTTTGCCTTTCCCTTTAACCAGGCAAAAGATTTTAATGGCTTTATATTGTTTGGACTTGAGTGAGTGCCTGTAGGCTTGCCTGATGAGAAAAGTGACATCCTGAGGAAACGTACAGCAAATTACAAACAAAACCCTTATTAGTACTGGCAGTTACCTCCTGTAGTAGGATTGATTTGGAATCCCTGTAAGGATAGTGCGCTCAGCAAACTCCACAAATAAGAGCATTTCATATTTGAGTTTCCTTGGAGGTAATGTTCAGATTCAAAACAATTGAAGCAAGGTACTGAATGTCACTCTGCCTGAGAGATTCATGTTACAAGTTACACATACACCCCTTTTCTCTTTCAAGTGCAATGAAATAAGCTGCTCCTTCTGCTCATCCTTAGAATAATTATGAAGAATAACCAGGATTTAAAGACTTGGGATGCTCCCAAAGAAAGATCCTTTGTGTGGATCCACATTTTCTCTTGGCTCAGAAACCAGAAGGGTCATTTTGATTCATCCTCTGCTTATCCAAAGAAAGCTCATGCAAACGAAAGCAGGAGGAAGAGGTATGCAAACAGAGGCTTTGCCAGGGCAGCAAGCAGGGGCCTGGGATGCAGCAGGGAGCGTCTGGACAATTTGACAGCAGCAATGTGAAGCAGCAGCCATGTTATTTTGGAAACTTTTTCTATAAAAAATATCTTTTTTTTTTTTTTTTTTC
>VXAV01003858.1:28396-45474 GCA_013399715.1 Alectura lathami
TTTTTTTCTCCTATATAAGCAATGTAGTAGCAGCCTTGATAGGAATTAAAACAATCTGCAGTATTTGTTTTGTTTCTTATCCACCACTACTTTTGCCACAGCAGTAAGAAGTGAAAAGTACCAAAATCTTTGTTCCTCTTTGCCCTGTACAACTAAAATATCTGAAAACACTTACTTTGAAAATGGAAAGGGGCACCAGAACAGTGACAATAGAGAGGAATGCTCACATCTAGTCCCAGATTGTGTTGCTCAAGCTATGTTTAGATTCACAAATTGTGTGGACTGGCACTAATGGATTTTTAGAACTGAACAGTTGGTGCTGAAGACATCACGCCTATGCTGTATGTTTCCGAGGTTTTTACTTTGGACCAGCTCTAGTCTGCTCCTGTGACTTGAATGTCTGTTGGTGGCTGGAGCACATCTTCTGATATAATTTCATTTGAGGGGAATCCATTTTGTGTGCTCCAGAATTGTGACTTGGGCCAAAGCATAATTAATGCAGGTAATAAAAGACGGGCTTTAAAACTTAAAATGTCATATGGAGGAAGTAAGCTTCTTGTCAACTTACTAGTTGTCAAATGTTTCTCCCAAATTCCTTTTTAAATCAGAACATTGCCAAAATGTTCTAAAATTGAACTATTTTAATTATTGTTTCTCTTAGTGAGTGAAAAATCACTATTAACAAAGTCAAATAACAGCTGTTATTGTAATGCCCCATGGGGAAAGGCGAGCGTTTAAGTATTTGCTGGTTGATTATTTGAACAATGTTTGGTAGCTATTAACTCTTATCGCTGGTAGGCTGGACTTCTGCACTTGATAAAACAGTGTTGATATTCAAATGTGAAACCATTCAGAAATGTTATTAATACATCTGTTAATTGAATATGTGCTCATGTCCTGATTTTTTTTTTTCACCTTGAAGTGTATTTTACCATTTTTAAAGGCCCATTAATTTTCAGACAGGACCAGTGCTGTCAGAACCACAAGCTTACCTGCCTTCTAAGAATTTACTCATTGCTACTTGCAGTTTGACTGCTGCATACAATATTTAAGGCTTCTGCCTGCCACAAGATATGCTGTTAGTAGGAATTCTGAAACATCTGCTTACATTGCATCTCATGTATGGGAATAGTCTGCGCTCGGTGCATTGTTGAGTATCTGGGAACAGTCTCCTCTCCTAACAGAGAAAAACAAGATTTCAAGTCCTTTTTCAGAGTTTTCTGATTTGAATTAATATTACAATTTTATGTGCTATATTTTCTACAGCTTAGGAGAGAAAAAAATAGACATCAGGACTTGAAATGCAGTGTATACCAGCACAGTATAGTACTCCATTGCCAAATACATTTTTCTTCTCAGGAAACATTTGACATTGATTGGTGCTAGAAATGGAGCAGCATGTTAGCTGGATGCCAGTTTGTTCCTCTAATGATAATGCTTTGTTTTTGAGCAACTCTCGGTAATCAATTCATCTCACTTCAACAAGGATTTGATGTTTATCATTGATACTGTATTTTATGGATATATTTTTTTTCTATATAATTATTTTTATAGAGATTTCCCTTCTATGAAACACTTTTTTCTTTTCTCCCCTTGAAGTTCTAGGACTTTTTGCTGGACATTATACAGGATGTTTTTAATTTGCTTGCAGTGGGGACAACAGTTGAAGAGTTTGATCAGAGAGCAGATTGAATGCAGTGAAAAGGGGTTTTTATGCTTTGTTATTCATTCATCTCTTTAGTTTTGATTCATTAAATGGCCTGTAAGGAGAAAAGCTACTTGATAGAAGTCTGAAGTAAAGCCAAATGAGAGGCTGATTTACTCCAGATATACTACTCCGTTTAGCAGGTTTATTTGGATGACTTCTCACTTGGTAGCAGTCATACCCTAGTTAGTATAAGCATGATCTACCTTCCAAGGTTACTCTCCATTTGTTCAAGGGCTCTACACTTTTACACACTAGCTATCAGCTTTGGGAGTGTGAAGACCTCATTCAATGACACACGGAGGTCATTACCTCCTGCAAAATCTGGTACATTAAAAATGTCTGAGAACATTTCCTCAGTTTCATCACCTCATTGGTCTTTTCTTCACAGTGGCAGACTTAAAAAATTTGACAGGGTAACCTAACACTTCCAGAACAGTGTTAGAAGCAAGATGCTCCTGTGCATAAGAAGTAGAAATAACATTGCATAAACTGCACTTCTTATCCATAAGCATTTTGGGGTCTGGTGAGTCTTTGAATTTTAATGGAGGGTATGCTGAATTCTGACAAACAATTATGTCTAGTTTTGTAAGGTCTTTTCTATGCTCTACTTGTAAATTGTGCCTTCTGTTTTTTTTTTTTTTTATGTTTTGTTTTGCTTTTCCTATAATTGAATGAATTTTTAGTGTTTGTGGTAGACTAGAGACTTCAGTGTTAAAGGTGAGAGTGTGTGTTCCCAGAGCAGACCCAAAGAGTCCTGGCAGCCCCATGGTGTCCCAGTGCTTCTCAACTCTTCCCCCAAAGGAGGAAAGCTAGAGGAAGAAGAGGGCAAGCCAATCTTTATGCCCATTCAGCCTTTGGACATTTTCCTGAAGGCACTCAGCAAGGATGCTAATTAGTGTCAATTGCGACAGCGAGGAGTGGCCCTGCTACCACAAATGCATAAACCAGTTTGCTAGCAAACAGTCTGCAGATGGATGTGACCTTCATTGGCCACCGACTTGGACCGTGACATAATAGCAGACCTAAAGGTGAGAACTGCCTAACTTGCTGCTGTTCCCTGCACTCCTCCCATATTCCTTTGTTTTAAAAGTTCTGTAAGGCTGCAGTTCAAATATTTCATTTTCTCATCTTAGTTCTTTCCCTTTCTGTGGTAGATTGCTCTGTGAGTATTTCAATATCGATGAGGATATTTTCTCAAAGGCATCTGAGGCTTCTGTTTTCAAGAGATCAAAGGAAGGAATAACCTGGATTTTTTGCAGATGGATGCATGACAACATTGATGTTGTATCTTCAGTGAATTGCAGAGTTAATGTGCCCAGCCTGCTCCAGAGGCTATTCTAATAATAATGATCTTTATGTCTTAAAAGACCATGACCTAAATACAAATAGGAAGTACAGTGTGAATTGACCATGTGGTTGTTCAGATTTGCAAGGTTTACTGGCCTACCCTGAATGTTCATGTCATGTTTAGCTTCACTCTTGTCCATTTTTTTTTTTCCTTTTATTTTCACTGTTTTCTGCAATCTCTGGCATTATCATTTCAATCCATTGATTCTTTGGCTCTAGGCTCACCAAGTACTAAGGTCTCATTTGTACTCCTCTCCACCTGTTTGAATGGCAATCAGAGACCCCAGCTGCCAAGTTCTGCAATATTTTGCTCAGTTGAGGACTGTGGCTGGCATCAATGTAGATTTCATTTAGTTATGCTGGCAGCTTTCACACTACCTCTGGGCTTGCTATAGGTGCAGACACAAGTGTTTTTGTCACTTATTCTTTTTCCATAGTTTAAAAATGTGTAAAAAATATGCCGAGGCAAGTTGTTCCTTCATCCAAATTTACTTTATTAAACAGGCACGCCATTTCCAAGGTGGAGGCATGCAATTGTGCTTTTCCCTTGGCATCACGTTCTCGTGCTGGCGGAGATTTGTGTGCTGCCCTTGGCATTCCTCCTCTATGTTTTTCTCTATCACTCTTGGGGTGGCTTTGGCAGCTGCACTGCCCAGATGCAAAGCTCTCGCCTCTTTTCCAACAGAGGCATGTGAGTCTGTGTAAAAAGCTTTCTGGCAGAGAGTCTGCATTTTGCCTGGCTTCACTTTGCTTCCCCAAGATTTGTTCTTCATCCTATAGAGCTGCTATCTCCTGACCCACAAGCAAGCACGAGGAATTCAGTTTTGCAGGGTGAGTGTTTGGAGGGAAAGCAGCTTACCTAACACACACAGAAAGCCCTATTAGTGCCTGTCTCTGCTCCATTTCTGTTGTATAAACAGTTGGTTTGACATTTGATGTATTTGTCATCTTGTATCTTGTAAGCACAGCAATACAATTCGCCCCTTTAGAATAAGCAGTTCTCTTAACAGCAAGATTAATAACGCCTGCTTGCAAGTACGGATTTTCTGATCTTTAATAGGTAGTGAGCTCATACTACAAATTTTCCCTGATGAAGACATTTTAATAGTGTCTCTCTCCCCTTGAATGGTCTGCCTGTTTTCATAAAGAGTGAAGGTGCTTCTTATTTTGCAGGCCACTACCTTTTGTCTGATAGCTTGAAATACTTCAACAGGTTCAAGAGTTATTGCAAGCAAGCATGCTCCAGACAGAAAATGGAGATAGAGTTTTCCTTAATCTGTGGGAAAAGTTCAGGACAAATTCAAGTAGGAGCCACTGCCAGTCAGGCTGACATTGTGCTGGAGCATTTGTGTTACCAGAAATAAATATATTTAAATAATTTCTCATCAAACTTAATTATTGCAAGTGGGGAATATTCTGGAAATCTGATTGTTATGTCTCTTGAACATGAGAAAGTCTGGATGGTGTTCTCTTCAGTCGTTAAATGCCTTGCTGTTTTGACACTTAGGATTTGGTCTGCTGGAAATCTTTTCATGTTAAAGCTGGTTGTTCATGAATGCAAGTGTGGTAATATTAGTGGCAGACTTCATAACTTGTCACTTTATAAGCTCAGTCTGTATGTAAGAATCGAGGCAGGTTGTTTTTTATTTCATCTCTTATGATTAACAAGCGGCTATACATGACTCAGATGATGTGCCTTGGTATCAGAGCCAGGATAGGTTTTGGGAGACATGGCCTTTTGGCCTTTGTTCTGAGTCTCACACCAGTCAGCTGTCCCACTCAGATAACGTTCCTGCTCTTTCTCATTCAATTTTTCCTAAACCTTTCTGGTCCACCTTACATGCTGCACTTTTATAATTGCAGACATTTATAAGGTGCCCATAGCAGAAGCACTCAAGTGTCACAACATTAAATGGAAGGCAAAAAAAACTCTAAATAAATAAACTCTAAATAAATAGTGCACACTCAACAAACACCATCTGCTTTACTGGTAAAACTGTTGCTTATGCTGAAGTTTTCATGAGAAATTGTTTGGTCTTTGAAAGAAGAGGGAATCACTACTGCTGCCATAGATAACCCAGATCCAAGATGCCTCACCTAATGAAACCCACAGGGAGGAGGTTCATGTTCTGACGGACAGTTAGAGTACCATGTCCAGAGACCTTCAGCACCAGCAATGTGAAACCAGGAGGCTGCCAGGATGCTGGGCACTTGGGATGGTGATCAGGGAATATTTCCATTAGGTCAGTAGTTTTACCCTACATAAAGAGTACCAAGCCATTGCGTTTGATGTTCTGAGGTTGTTGAATTGCTAGATCATTGAGGACTTCATAGCTAATAACCAGTACTTCAGTTTGCACTTGGGACGAGACTGGCAGTCAGCACAAGCCCAAGAGCAGGTGCAATATGCTCTTGTCCATTTACTCATCCTCTATGGCAGGCAGCCACGTACTGCACCAGCTGGAGCTGCCAGATGTCCTCTGGGTCAGTCCCACACCACATGCACTGCAGTAGTCAAGAGTTTCCTTGCTATTTGCTTTTGTTGACACTTCCTGCCAGTGTTGTTACTTTTGCCTGTTAGTTTAACACAATATTCTTCATGATTCTTGGGGAATGCTGTAGGGGTGAAAGCAACCTGTTTTGAGGTGGAAGTCTCCTACTGCATGTTGAATTTTTTGTTTTCCCCATCTGATGAAATTGCATAGTAGCTATCACTGATGTCTTTCTGGGTTATTATCTTTAATGAATCACTTGCTCACACTGCATTTTATCCATGGGAACAGTAAATATTCCTATATCAAGAAGTTCCCTTAAGTTCCTGTGAAATAATATATTACATTCTGTAATTATTACATTCTTATCTTCTCTTTCTTAAACACAAAATGCATTATTGTTCCCTTTCAAGCTGAATTGGCAGAACTTGCTGTGCAGTAAACTATCGTCATGTAGTTCAGGCTTTTTCTCTAATGGCAGCAGTTAGTTAAAGTAACATTTCAGCCAGATGACTGTAAGCATAAGTTATAATTTTCTGAGATGACTTCTGAGTGTGGTGTTTGTCTGCTTCATGAGACAGTGAAGGATATCAAACACATCTTCATAAGTATCATGAATTTTTATTTACAACTCTGATTGAGGTACATGTTTAAAGGCTTTGTGGGTAAGAAGCAGTACTTGATCAGTGGTTGGCATTTTTAAGAAAAACAGTTTGTGCAAAATGAAATCATATACTCTCCATGGGCCAAGCAAACTGGAACACTGTTTGCTTATAAGAAAAAAAAAAAAAAAAAAAAAAGGGGAAATAGTAGAGAATTCTGAGTGATCAATTTTACATTGATACTTTGTGGTTTTTGCAAGTAATTCTGCATATCCTGATTTCAAATGATTTACCTTTTTTGTTTTGACCATGCTTTTCCAGTATTTATTAAAAGGGCAGAGTTAAGGCTACTTGGCCTGCTATATCATGGGCCTGTATAGTTCTTGTCTAACTTTTGCTTTCCTGGGCTTTTAAGTTTTGAGATTATTTTTCATTTGTTTGTTCTTTGTTGTTGTTTCTGTTGTTGATTATGATGATTGCTTTTTGATTTTTTTTTTTTTTTTTTCAAATAGCTACTCACATTCTTGCAGGGTTGTTTCTTTACCCCGAATTTGTTGATATATAGTATTAAACTACCCTTTTTCTTCTATGTGAGAACATGAATTGTTTGTTTTGAATGCCCCTTTTTCTGCAATCTCAGGTTTAAATAGTAACAAGCTTGAGTGTATTTGTTTGTACTTTAATATATGCACATCCCTTATGTGCCTATGCTGCTGTTTCACTGATGGTAACCAAGAGTGCTCTGAATCCTCATTCACCAATCATTCTCTTCTCTTAAATGTCATAGCCGTCAGTGAAGGAGTGATGTAAAAAATATTAGAACAACGTTTTCTAGATTCTTCTGTGATCTGCTTCTACTTTCCCTCATGCAGTGAGTGATGGGAATCATTCATCAGGGACAGCTTAGAAAATGATAGCAGCTGAGTAAATCTGACTCATAGAATTAAATATCATGGATCAAATGGGCTTGTGCCAAACTTTCCCTCTGGATTTAATGTAAGACTCTGACCCTTGTGGTATTACAAAAGTGGGTCAAATTTTCTGTGCTTGTACAGTAGGTCTTTTGACATTTTGCCCAACACCAGTGTGCACTCTCAAAGGCTTTATCATCAGCTGCCAAGGAGATAACTACAACTTTTGAATTCCAATAAAGAATGTAATTGAATGGACTGCATCTCAAGAAAATAATAGGGGGGGAATGGATAACGGCTGTTACGCCTCTGTGCTGCCACGAGGAATTTTGGCACCAAGGCTCAGCTGAAGGCTAGATGGCAGAAATGACAACATCAGAAAGGAGACATTTTTATCTTTGTACACTGACTGGGAGAAATTTCAGTGCCCCTCTCAGCCCCACGACCCACAAGTTTCAGGGCCATTCTGTGGCCTCCGGGAGGAGCAGGTGGGCCCTGCTGGGAAGACAGCATGTGGCTCAAAAGGGACATTTCTTCTCTGTTTCCTCTCCTTAAGTATTAGTGGCCTAGCCCAGATCTTGACCATCCACCTGACTCTGACTCTAATTTTAATACAAAGATTTTGCTGTCCTTCTGCTTTTCCTTTTTACTGTCTGTTTGCAGTCCTTGGCCCCCAGGTCCTGTCGCTGTCCCCAGAGAGCAGAGCTCAGCGCCTGCCCCTCCGCGCCCCTGTGAGGGAGCTGTAGGCCGCCATGAGGCCTCCCCTCAGCCTCCTCTGCTCTGGGCTGAACAAACCAAGGGCCCTCAGCTGCTCCTCTCACATCTTGCTCTCCAGACCATTCCCCATCTTTGTAGCCCTCATCCAAAAAGAAACTAAATCAAGTCTTCTGAAATGGGGAGAATGCTCCTTAGATTACCTTGGTGGTAATTTTTGGTTACCTGGAGGGGATCATTTATTGGCAGACACATGGCATAACCTCAGGCTGGTTACAGGCCAGACCCAGCGTGCCTTGCAGTTGATATAAGTCTTAATTCTGGCAGCACAGAAGTTAATAGTTTAGGAAAATTTTGCTATTTTTTTTATAATTAAGTCTGTAGAAGGTAGAAATCAACAGTAGAGTGCGTTTTCCCAGCAGAGACCGTAAATTAATTAGGAGCAATTTGCTGTCAGAAACAATTTCCATAATTTTAAGTAAAAAAGCAGAAAACCCGTTTTTATCCTGAAGTGATTTAACTCCTGTGAAGATGAATTATGTGAAATTGTGATTTACCTGCTCCTGCCTCCTGTTACCCAGGAAAGATGCAGATGACAATTCAGGCAGTGGTTGCTACTGCTGGGGTAGAATTTCTAAGAGTGATGCTCTCTGCCCCCACCCCCCACTGTTCAGATCTTGACCTTTTCATAACAGAATTGTCTTTGACACTTGCAAATTCCTGTCAGGAGATAATGAACAAATTGTAGTGCTAATCGAACACAGGCCTTTTCTAGGCTTTTGCCTGATAGTCACGCAGCAAAGGTCACTGTCTAACTAATGAGGGCTTTGGGTGATACCTACACAATATGTGGGCTTTTCTGAAAGGCCAGAATTTATGGGTGCCACTTGGGGACAATTCAGCTATCACAAGCATCTTAGAAGTACAGGAAGAGATGATCCATCCATCACTAAAGCCCCATTATTGGACTTAAACACGCAGCCTCATATGCATAATTGCCAGACCTTGGGCTCCTCAAAAGGCCTCAGTGTCATTATGATAGATCCTCCTCCCTGTTTACCAGGAAGAATGAACGTTAGATGGTCCATTGTGGCATTTAGCATTTCAGCCCATCAGGATTTTAGGGTGATTTGCAGATATCAAGTCACTGAAATGCTGATTTAAATGAAGGGAACATTTGCAGAACCATAAATTTGTCCTATGAAGTCTATTATGTGGACACCTTTCTGCAGCTGATAAGCATTAAAAAATTTACTGCCCCAGCCTTGCATTTTCTCCTTTTTTGGTGGCCTTTTCAGGTGTGAATATATTTATTAGTCTTTTCTTTCTTTGCTGATGTACAATTAAAGCAGTCTGACCTCTAGCTGCCAAAGTATTCACCAAAATACATTTTAGAAACTGTGGTTTCCCGAGATTAAAATCTGCTGTACCATTAGTTCTTACTTTAAAGTGTCATATCATTAGTTCTTACTTTAAATTGACATGTACACTTTATTAAAGCTGTTTCCAAATATGTAGAAATTGTAGACTGGAGATGAAAAGGCACTGGGAGATTAATTGGGGCACTATCCTCAAAATCTGCAAGTTACCTGCAGAATATTGAACCAGACTGGAAAGCGGTAATGCAGTAGTGGTTCTTAGCTACTCTCAGTGTGCTAGCACCAGGTTGCAGTCTGAGCAATTACATTTCTGCTGGTCTCAATGCATTTTCATCGCATACAGCCTGGTGCTGTTTCCTCTCATAAAAAGGTCTGCAGGCTTACCAGGTGCAGTTAAACAGCTGCTGCACTTCAGTGGCAGGTGAAGTGATCCCTGCATACAGTTGATATATCAGTCAGGCTTGCACTCCTGAATGCTGTGGGATGTAAGGTGCAACATAAATGGATGTTATATAAATTGTTTTGAGTTCTAGAAATACAGGCATTGCAAATGCTTGAATTAGAGTTGACAGCATAATGGGAATCTACATTTCATGATGGAGGGGTGGCACCTTGTGCAATATAGTCTGTTAAGTACCACCCAGCATCACTGTACACTTCCAGATCTTCAGTGGAATTATGAGATGTGAATTTTGTTACAGTCTGTATGCTGTTCTTCTTTCATATTTACTTAAAAAGAGCTTCTTCTTCTTCTTNCTACTTATTCACTGCCAGAATCAAAAACACCACCAGCTGAGGATTTCTGTGTTTCAGTAGAGTGATACTTACTAAATATCTGGGTGCATCTTAGCTCAGAGAACTGCTGAAAGGCAATGAAGACACCCTCTCCTGGTCATCCCCTGAATGTGCTACCTTATTTTTAAATGAACCTACATGTCCTATTTCATGTGTGTGTGTGTTTATTTAAGATTGTTTATTATATAAGATTTTTTGTTTGTTTGTTTAAGATTGTTTATTAAGATTGTTTAATAGTGGTTATTTGAACTAAGAGTCTGCGACAGTGTAGTGAGATGTCTCCTTCAAAGTACTATCACCGCATGCATCAAATTCCAGTTCCAAGTGAGTCGTGCTGGATATGACAAGTTTGGACTCATTAATCCATGCAGTGAGAAGCATCTTGTGTAACACAGTTTGAGCACTGCCATCAAGAACCAAAACGGAATGGTTCCTTAAAGTTTTGTTTAGGTTGTTGGGGTTTTTTTTAGGTATTTTTTTACCTTTCACTGTAAGGTGCCTTACGTCAGTGAGTTTTTATTTTGCGTCACCTTGTAATCTCCCCTCCAAGTAAATCCTATGGCCACTGTTCTTCCTCTTCATGGTGACGGCACCAGGAAGATCAGGTATAATGCTTGTTAACTGGCAAGCATGTCTGGGTTGTAGGAGCAGGGTATGTGTGAAAGATCAAGGATATTTTGGGGCTTTGTTCCACTTATATCTTCTACTTTATGGAAACTTGCACTTTTGAGGGAAATTGCCATGAACTATGCCCACTGCAAAGTACAGTCAGCTCTTTTTCGTGTCACATCTAGCATAAACCTTAAATTCATTTGTGTGTGCAACTTGCCCTAATTCAGACAGGATCAGCTGCTATTTTGGCAAAGCATACACTGGCTATTCCATGATTCCATTTAGAAATAAATATGCAAAAACCCCAAGAAAGATATGTATTTTCAAAAAATGCCACAATGTTTGGCACATAGCACACTGAAAATTACGCTGTGGACCAGTTAGGTATTACATAGATATTATCTTGCTAGCTATTCAACACATATATCTAGCCTGCCTTCTTACAGCATCCTTTGATTTGTGTGATCCTGTGCTCTTGTGAGTCATGACAAAGCCACTTTGCCATAATAGGAAAATCTCCCTTGTCAGCACCCAGCTTCTGCTCAAAGGTCTTCCTTTCAGTCTTCCAAGTGAATGCAATGCTGTAGAGCTGCTCTTAGGTTAGCAACTGTTGGTTTTAATCCATGTCCAGTTAGAGCTTTCTTCAGCCACAATGGATTGAGTTGCAAAATACCAGACCAACAGGGGACCTGAGATAAAAAGGTTGATTTGCTTTTCCAGAATTAGGTCAGGATTTGGAAAGTTCCCTGTGTTCCAGGCCTGCCCTCTGCAAATTACTGTTTCCTCATCCTTGTTGCGCTTCTGGTCCTGGACATGAGGACAGGTGCACTACCTGGGGCTCACTGAGCTACTTGTGGCTTTCTGCTTGAAGCTGTACACAACACATCTGAGCTGCTCCGCTGCTGTAATCCCAAAGGCCTCTCTTACCTATAAGCACAGGGGCTTGTTTAGTCTACATGAGCAATGACAGTCAAGTGCAGGATGTTTCCATGTGTCCTAATCTGGATACATTCTTGCCATAATGTTCTTGTACCTTTTAGAAAACTTCTGCTAAGCCATTTCAGAGAAAACTTCCACAAGGGTTGCCAGGGAAGAGTCCAGAGCATATTGGTGAACAGCTTGCATGAAGCAGTGCAAAAAGTCTTAATTGTCTGGCAATTCTGTGACCAAGGTAATCATAAAATTGTTGTTCCTCATTAAGTGCCTTTTTTTGTTTGTTTGTTTGTTTGTTTTTGTTTCTTTGTTTGTTTGTTTGTCACCTTTTTCTTTGGAGGTCTTACCTGTTATTAAGCAAATGGAAATGTTTTTGCCATGGGATAGGAGAAAGTTTCACACCTCAGGCTGCGAGGAACATGCTGATCTCTTGGTGCAGATGTAAGAGAGGAAATGTGTGAACTCTCACAATGTAAAGGTGTTAAACTTTTTCAAATGGACTCTCCTGCAACCTCTTGGAGACCTGCTGCTACCCATTATAACAGAAATAATTTCCATCTGATTTTTTGGAGTACCAAAGAGACTGCTAACATTGCCTGCTGATCATAGGTCGCCTCTTCTCAGGTCCATTTGTGACTGTGTTGAAGAATGGATCCATAAGACCTAAACTTCACAAAAATGGATAGACTAAGAAATTAGGCAGTTTTGGGACAACTCAGCAGGGATGTGAACAGCCTTTTTGAACAAAATAAAAATCTAGTATGGTCTGAAATGAGATCCAGAACACAAACTTTATAACTTTATAACTTTAGGAAGGATATTCAAAAATGAATTCGATTGGCTTTTTATGTAAGTGTTTATTTTCATACAGCTAGATTACTATTTTCCTGGCCAGCAACAAATGTTATTTTGAAATACCAGCAACCTGAAGAGAAGAGTCTGTGAACCTGATAAGTCTGACATGCCTGGAAATGAAGATTCATGGAAATACCATAATGATGTTCATACCTGCTGAACAATGTTCTGGCCTTTAGGAGGTTCTGGTTTGGAAGAACCTGATCCTATAATCTCTCTCTCTCTTTTTTTTTTTTTTTTTTTTTTTTTCCTATTGAGTGGTGATAGTTGATTGCAGTGCAGGGCGTGCTATAAATTTAAAATACATTAGGTACCAGTCTCCATAAGGGTCTACTGACCTAAATGGAGGTGGTTGTTGCTGGTGAGATTTTAGCTGTGGAACCTCTGATGGTTCCACCCAAATTTGCTTTGAAACATCAGGTGGGTATTAGATTCTTCTATGAACTGTAGTTTGTGTATAATAATGTTCACAGTGTGTTCTTCACCTTGAATGCTATTTAGAATAGTATTTAGTTAAAATAGTTCCCAAACTTGGAAGATCATTGTAACTGAGAACATATGTGGCAGTGAGAGAAATTCAGTGGAGGCAAATCATAAATTTAGCAGTGTCCTATATATTTAACATTTTGTAAAAGATTGGATCTATGGGAACAAATACTCCGAGTAAATGAGTAAAATTCCTGGTGTTGTCTGGGGGGAGGAGATATTGTTTGGCTTAAATCCAAGGAAGTGCTTAAAAGCATGTTAAACTTTAATGAGGTGAATAGTCTCATCTCTGTGGTACAGAATATTTAGGCTTAATTTTAGGCACATGCTTAACTTCTTTGCCAAATTGGGGTCTAAAAAAGAGTAATGCTTTTGCATTTGAGAAGCAGGAGTAACATCACATGACTTCTATATTTAATCACAACTACTGAAGGCAGCTGGGATTTTGAATACAGAATACTTAAAGCAAACTGTTCTTGATCAATCCATAGAGAAATACTCAGAGGGAGAAAAAATATATACAGTAAATTTGAATAATGAACAATTTTGGGGAAATTGCAATCTGCTTGCAGACATTTGGAGAGCAGAAAGGAAGCTAAATTTGTTGAGTAAGTTACTTGCTGTGATCTATTCTCTTGGCTCTAATTAGAGGGAAGTGAGCAGTGAGGAAACCCAGAAAATGAGACTGCTGTGGACTGAAGTGCCCAAAGAGAAGGCTTTAGCTTGGAACGCTTTCTTAAGTGGATTATTTTTCCCCAAGTATTCTTTAAATAGGAGAAAAAAAATGGTGCTTTGAAATGTTCATTTGAAAGGAATGCTAAATGTTTCAACAAACACTATTGATGCCTGACAAATTCAACAGAGTTTCTTTGGAGTTGAAATCTAAGAGTTTACAATAAGAGATCACTGTAAGAGTAACTATATCAGTTAACAGCAGACAAATCTGTACTTTATTTTATTTTTTTACGATAATGTTAATTGCTACATTGCCTAATTATTTTCATTGGCTACTTCAGCTCAGACTTGCTCATTAGTAGCATTTAGTTAGCATTAGTTCACAATACAGCAAATCATTCTCTCCTGTCTTTGAACACATTACATGACTGAAGGCAGCTGCGTGAAATACTAAAATATAACCACTACTGCTGTTGTTTCTTCTAAACAATGCTTCCTGCCATTAAACCCAGGGTCGTACCTGGAAACCATTAAATTCAAATAGTGCTCTGATCAGGCTGCCCCTTTCCTGCCAAGAGGTCTGCAGCAACAGTCCCAGGGTGCAGCAAAACTTAACTGATTGGTGAAGGGCAGAGCATTCTCAGACTGGTGGTGAAAAATACTGCTGTAGGCACACAAACCTCTCACTTGTCCTTCTGCTCCGAGCTGAAGGCATATTGCTTTGGCCTTATCCTCTTCCAATACAAAACACAGAACAGCAGTGTATACGGGTAAAAACACAACCAACTGATGAAGAGAGTAAGCGGAACCTATTCCCGCTTGCCACCAGTGCAACTCTCTCCAGGATGGCTCTCAGATGCTTTTGGTCATGTCGTACCAGGGGGTACGGTCAGGAGCAGGTACTTCACAAAGCTGATGAGCTTGTACTTCCAAGTTACTTAACTTTTTTAATTTTTTTATTACTATTTAAGTCTTTCCTATGCACTTAAAGTGTAGGTTGTGGGCAAGATGAGTGCTTTCTCATTGTTTCCACATTTCTTTTTAAATATAACTTCCTTTCCAAATTTCCATAGCTTATAGTTCTTATGATTTCTGCATCACCAGTCTGAATTCTCCTACAAAAGCTCTTCTTATATACAATTAATATATACAATTGCAATACCTGTGTCTTAATACTGGGTGAAAAAAATACAACTGAAGTAGTTTTTTCCCCCTAGTATGCATTAAAAAACATTTAAAATTACTAGGGTTACTTCAGATTCTCACAAGCAAAATGGTTAGGCTTCAGTCCAATAGTTTTCTGTTATTCAGCTCTAATGGAAGGAGTGGTGTCCATTCTAGCTTGAACAGTTTTAGGCAGCACATGTCAAGACCTCATTCCTTCCTATTTCCTCTCTCTACCAATGACATTCTTGTTCATGCCACTCAGATCCATGTTTTTTCCCCTTGATTTCATTCCTTGTATGGTAGCCTTGCAGGATTGTTCTCAGGGTAGAACAGCTTGTTGAAAGGTGTTTATAATAACAATTACACCTACTCCAATCACTAAAGCGTAATCTTTATCTTAATCAAAAAAAAAAAAAAAAAAGGCAGAAGAAAAAATATACACCACACACTACTCCAAAGTTCTGCTTGAGTTATTTTTCAATTACAGCAGGTGAAGCAGAACGAAATTGTTACAGCCATTTATTGATTGTGTTACTATCCATTAAGGTACAACAGAAGAAGTCCATCATATTGTGTAACAACTTAACTATTTAAAATAACAAAGACTTCCTATTGTTTCCCTTTTTGCCATCATCCTGATGAATACGTTCTACTTCTGCACTGGAAATCAAGTTCAGGAATCATAATGAAGAAATTTTGTATTCAAGTTGACATTATTTTTTCCCCTAGCTATAGAAATTATTCAGCTTTTTCATTGAAAAATAACTGAAGCAGAACAAAGGTAATGAAATATATTAATTATATTAACGATGTTTTAGTGAAACTGGCTGCTTCCTAAAGAGGGTGCATATATAACTATAAGAAGAGATTCTATCAGTGAGTACACAACAGGCAATAGTGTCACAGCAGTAATTTTAGCTGCTGTGAGCTGCTCAGCCATCTGACCCTTTGAAGTTCTGTGGTGAAGAGCAAGGTTTCTTGAGTCTTCTAAGTTGGGAGGATGGTCTCTGCTAGGGGGAGCCAGCTGGGTTGTGCAATGAACAGCAGGCATGGTGAGTGAGATGGCAGCGTTTAGGTGGTGGTGACAGTAAGCTGGAGGGTTGCTCCTAATCCAGCGGCAGAGGTTCATAAACAAGGTGTTAAACTGGAGCTCAATGACAGGATACTGGTACCCAGAAGCAATAAATAATGGTACATCATTGCAACTAGAATGCAATAACCCTGACGAAAACAAAAATGACAGTAAGATCCCAATTCTATTTCCACTAATGCTAGTAAAAAGTTATTAGGACAGGAGCCAGAGTCTCCATGGTATTGACCATGCCTTAACCTTGCTGCCACCTCTTGACCCATTTTCAGTTCTCAGGCCCTTCTTCCCTAGCGCTGAAATACTTGGGGTGGTGTGACAAGTGCTGACATAAAATATCCACTGCCTGGTGCTGTAACCATAACTTCTCTATACAAATGTATTCACTACACATCATCTTCAACTTTTTTCTAACTACCCTGAAGTAAATTAGATTTTTTATCTCAAATGTCCATTTAAAGACAAAGCAAGAGTGGCATTCAGGCTGGACAATGGCTTTGTGGTACAGTTATTTGTATCTTCAAATCCCTAATGATCGTTTTGGCTTTTGTAATTGTTGGAAAGTTTTGTTGCCGGTTCTTGTGTTCTGCCCTGCTGTCACTGTGTGTTTGTGCTCGTGCAGCTCTCAGATGTCTTTTATTTGACTGGTACAGTAAATACCTGTCAAACTCCTAGAGTTCTTTCATCAAAGAACCCCTTGATCTCCATAATTGATGCTGAAATGCTCGGTATGAATACCAGTTGTGTGTGTCAATGTTCTTTAGAGAAATTTTTGCAGGGGAATGCCTCCTCAATCCATGCAGTTTGGCTGAGGNGGTTTCTTGAGTCTTCTAAGTTGGGAGGATGGTCTCTGCTAGGGGGAGCCAGCTGGGTTGTGCAATGAACAGCAGGCATGGTGAGTGAGATGGCAGCGTTTAGGTGGTGGTGACAGTAAGCTGGAGGGTTGCTCCTAATCCAGCGGCAGAGGTTCATAAACAAGGTGTTAAACTGGAGCTCAATGACAGGATACTGGTACCCAGAAGCAATAAATAATGGTACATCATTGCAACTAGAATGCAATAACCCTGACGAAAACAAAAATGACAGTAAGATCCCAATTCTATTTCCACTAATGCTAGTAAAAAGTTATTAGGACAGGAGCCAGAGTCTCCATGGTATTGACCATGCCTTAACCTTGCTGCCACCTCTTGACCCATTTTCAGTTCTCAGGCCCTTCTTCCCTAGCGCTGAAATACTTGGGGTGGTGTGACAAGTGCTGACATAAAATATCCACTGCCTGGTGCTGTAACCATAACTTCTCTATACAAATGTATTC
>VXAV01003858.1:85295-96188 GCA_013399715.1 Alectura lathami
TTTTTCTTTGTTTGTTTGTTTGTTTGTTTTTTTTTTTTTTTTTTTTTTTTTTCCAGAACTGAAACAGTTGGATTGCCTTTTTGTTTTACTGGGATAAGCATCCATGGTGCTCTGGGGAACACAGAATGATCTAAAATAAGCCTGGCTGTTTTTTGTTGTTTATCTGTTTCTTTTTGCATCTGTCTTAGTATTTTTTTTCATTCAGTCGTCTAGCTGTCTCCTGAAACCTCTGATTCATGTGGTTCCTTCTGGTTTTAACCACAAGCACTTCCTGATTTAGCATTCTTGGGCCTAGCCATCTCCTTCTCCTCGCTCGTGGTTCAGAGAGTGGTTATAACTCAGGATTCCTCCTAGTCTGCACTTCTCAATAAATGGTTTCAACTGTAGCAATGCCGGGTTGGCTTCTCTGCTTGGCTGAGAACAACCTCTGGATCTTTAGGGCAATAGTGACACTTTGTCTGTCGGACAGTTGTTGGTTCCATCTGAGAAATTTCATACATGAAATACGTATGCATAGCTTTTATATTCTAATGCCAGTAATTCAGTCTGCCTCAGTTTTTTTCACAGCATTAAAAATACAGGGTGTATTTCAGAAGACATTCACTCATATTTCAGCAGTAGGAGGCTGCATTTGTGCAGTGCTCTCATATTTTGTAATTCACAGTACTTTTAGGAAATATAAGCCTTTATCTCCNAATGAAGGAACTCAGTTCTTAATTGAAGAAACCAAAACATTTAAAGGTTGAATTTGTCTTCTGGAGAGTATTCTGAATTTCAGGAAAACTACCCCCCCACTGTTTCATTATGAGAAATATTCTAAAGGCTTTCCAAAAGTTTTGTCTTTATGCAGAACCACAGTCTGTTTATTTCTTCATGCCAAAGATGAGGTTTGGCAGAGGATTGTCCCATGCCCTTGCCAAAAGCTCTCCTAAGAGCACACTCAGTTAGTTTATATTACTACTTTTGAAAAAGGAAACATTAAAGAAACCATATTTTTAATACGGTATAAAGGTCCTCTGAGGGCTGAAAATGCCTCCCTCTGGCCCCACCTCACTGCAAAAGGCTAGGGGAAGTGAAGGAAAAAGGAGTCCTACAGTCAAAAGAGCTACCTCTGTGTGCGGCCCGAGAGCTAGGACAGCTTCGCTTGAACACTCATTTCCCTGCAGGCTTTGGTTTTCAAAAATTGTTCCTAAGTCTGGTTGCCCAAGTTGAGACAACCATGGCTTCATTTTCTGCAAGTCTGGGCACTCTCAACACCTGTTGATTTCACTGTGACTGTTCAAGGGAATAAGGACTTGGATGCCTCCTGCCAGTCTCCCACCCCACTGCGAGTGCGCTTGGTAGGCAAAGAGGGGAGCACCCAGCGCCTTGGTCTGTCCATCTGTCAGCCTTGTGACCCCATGAACACAACTGCGTCCCCTCCGCAGCATCTCCTAAAGGTCACAAAGCCTGTAGTTATTGTATGTCCAACTTGCATTTTCTTCCTCTTAAAGTAGTATAACCTCTAGCTGGTATCTGGAACCCTGGCCTTCTCTCACATACTTGGAGGGGCACGCCAGGCACGTTCTCTAACTTTTGACTTAATATGGCATTGTTCTTCCCACATATTGGGGAAAGAAACACTTGAAGCATCTTTCTAACTAGGCAGTGGAAAGAACTGCTTTTGACACTAAACTGTTTCATTTCAGTGCAGAGGTTTTCTTTTTCTTTTCCTTTTCTTTTTCTTTTCTTTTCTTTTTTTTTTTTTCTTTTTTTTGAAGTACTCGGGGCATATACAGACGTCATAGCTTAAGAATTCCAGGCCTGCTTTTGATCCCCTTAAAACATTGTGTTTGTTTTAATTGGGTCAAAATGGGGGTGGAGGGATGGGGTTGGGTTTTCAAAAACCTAATTCATGTACAATCAAACATTTTCCTGTTTATACAGTTTGCACAGCTTGATTGGCATTCAAGGTTTTTGGAACCTTTCACTTTGGCCCAGAATGCTTTAAAAGTGACCAACTATTCTCAGTGTCACTTGTGACCTAATGCACTCTGCTTTTTTGGAATTGGAAGGGGTGCTCTGAGACTTCTCAAAATCAGCACTGAGTGAGAAGACAGACTGACAAGACAGCATCCCTCCTTTATAACTGCCAGTTGCCTTTTTAGGTCCAGATGCCAGAAACCCACTATGTAACTGTACTTATTTTTGATAGCAAATGATTTCTTTAAAAGCCTGCCAACCTTCAGAATCAAATAATGTTCTGTGGCTTCATGTGTTTAGCAGCTGCTGGAGTGATACTAGTACGTTTCTTTATGGTGGGCCAGTATTTTTTTTAGAGCATGCATGGAGCAGGCATAACATCAAATAATCTCATTTTCTGCCACATTACTCATGGATATTGTGGTATGGGAATTGATAGTGTCAGCTTCTTGTCTCTAACCTATGAGCTACATTTGCTTTCCTTGCAGTTGCTTAGAAGCTCAAATGCTGTTTCCACATTTGGCCAATAAAGCTTAGTGACTTTTACACAATACTGTTACATTTTAATACCACTGTCTGGGACCCAGAAAACAGGTGTGCTTTAATTTGAGGAGCCTGGATTTTCTTTAGAAGACTGAAGGTAAATTTCTGCTAAGAGTTCAAAGGAGTTAAAAGCCTCTGCAATGCAGTGCTAACAGAGAGAGAATCAGTTGATCAGGGAAATGAGATGAGATGATGCGTTCTGTCTCCAATTTCAGTGTTTTCAATCCCCTTTCAGTGTTTTCTGATAGGGTTAACTCAATCACTTGCATCAAGCAGCTGGGTTAATGTACAAGAGGAAAAGTCAGAGAAGGCTTTGTCTCCTAATGTGTGGGAAGGACAAGCCCTCTGTGCATACAACAGCTTTGTATGGTGTGCTCCTTTCATCTCTGATGTCATTACAGGTGACAAACACAGCACATAATTGATTGTTTCTCTTATCAGAAAATCCATTGTTGTAGGAAAACTAAATGTTAGGCATAAACCTTAAAGGAAAGCGAACCAGATCCAGTATTTTTTTTTTTTAAGAAATTAATTATCTTTGTATATGGAATCGAGTAACCTAATATACAGTCAGTGTTACACAAAGGCAGAAAGAAAGGCCTCTAACAGCCTCAGAAGTTTCTCTTTGCATTTAGCTGAATTACACCTGCATGATAATTATGGTGTATGTCTCCATAAGAATTTGTTAGGCAAAACATTTTTTGCAGGCAGACTATTGCTTTCTTTTTTTCCCTTTATTTTGTAGAATTTGTGTTAAATCTTGCTACTCTTCTAATTTTATTTAATTTTTTTTTAATTGTCACATGCAGAGGCAAGATGGGAGGAAACAAAGTGAAGGTACACACAAAAGCATTGAAGCAGTTGTTGCTCGCCTTGAAAAACAAAATGGGATGAGTCTCAGTAATACTTCCAGCCCTGAGGAGGCTTACATGGAGGCTTCAGAAGGAATGAACAACATGGACGATGCTGTAGTCCCTCGGATTCTGTATGAAGAATTACTGAGGAGTTACCAACAGCAGCAAGAAGAAATGAGACACATTCAACAGGAGCTTGAGAGAACAAGGAGGCAGCTTGTGCAACAGGCAAAGAAGCTAAAGGAATATGGGGCACTCGTGTCAGAAATGAAAGAGCTCAGAGACTTGAACAGGAGACTCCAGGATGTTCTGCTTCTAAGACTAGGTAGTGGTAAGTGCCGGACTTAAATGGGACTAGTTTTAATGAATTTTGCAAATGTGATCAGTAGTGATGGAAGCATTTTTGAAGAATAGCAGTGGTTGCTAAACTGGACATTGAATGTTAAAAGGGTTTTCTGCTATGGCTGTACAATATATGTCGAATTTGTATGATATGTATGTCTGGGTTTTTCTTTAATGGTAGTAGAGGTCTTTGTGCTGGTTTGGCTGAATCAGAGTTCCATTTTAAGCAGCTGTATTTTAACAGGTCTTGGAACTTCCAGTATATGCTGAAAAAGATAATAAAGTTTAATCTGCAAAATATACCAATATGTTCCAGCTTTAAAGAAAAGCAGAAGAAAGAAAAGGCAGTACAATGGATATTTGGGCTAAAACTATTTTATTTCCTTCAGTTAGGGGTTTTTGTTATGTAAGTGACTGTTACCTACCATTTTCTGCCCTCTCTTCCCATTAGTAGCTCATTGCAATGTGGTATTCACCTGAATTCTTAGCAGTGGCTTTAAGCGGCCATGCTATTTGAAAAATAATGGATTGTTAAAGATGGCTTTAAAAACCTTTCTATATTAGTGTCCCGTTATCAACACTTGTTACAGGTTTGTGTAATTTGGGTTTAAATTTTAAATATCTTGAGTAAATGCTAAACTGTTTTGGTTTATAAAAATTATTTAATCGTTATGTTGGAATAAATGGGAGAAAAGACAAAATAAAAAGTTCATCCGTTTCATTGAAGATGGTACCCTTGAAATACCTTCAAATATTTTACTGATTTCTATTTATTGCTATTAGAATGTGGTACTGTTGTGTTGAAGAAATGCTTGGTGACTGAAACTTGGTCAAAATTTACGCATCCAAACTTAGCATGCTGTGTCTTATGTCTGCCTTTGTGTATCTGGAAAATTAATTTCTGCATGTAAATTAGATATTGGCTCTTCTACTTGGATGAGTGCATGTGATTTGCATGGGGATCCGAGTTCCATTCACGTACAAACCCGAGCCTGAGAGAGCATGTGCCTGTGCTGTCGCATGCGTAAAGGTGTGCCCGCAGATTTGGAGCCAGGTTCTCAAGGTAGCCGCTGAAGATTTGAACTGGGTGTTTGGGTATGAATGCTCATCATTGTTACACTCTGCATAATTAAAGTGTCATTGCTTATTTTAAAAGTTAACTAAAACATTTATAATAAAACTAAATAGGCAGGATTTCCACAAGCTGGAAAACACAATGTGGTCGGCAGTAGATTCCACTAAGCTTTCTAAAAATTTTCCTTGGATGGAGAGATGTTTCTTCATCTGCAAGTAGTTAGCAGGAATTTATGTGGATGGAGCACCAGCCAGATGTTTGCAGGCAATGGGGCTGAACAGCGTAAAATACCAATTTAGTTGGTAGACTTGACAGCAGTTTGAATGGTGAGACCAGCAGTGAAATGAAGACAGCTTCTGAATTCTCTCATTTCGTTCATTTTAAGAAAGGAGAGATGCATGTTTTTTTTTTTTTTGGACTTGAGCCAAGTCAAGAAAGCTTAAAGAAAAAGAAAAAAAAAGAAAAAAAAAACTCTTGAAAAAGGGCTGAAAAAAATGTGGAATCTTTGCTCTAACTATTGGGCCTTGATTTCAAATGTATCAGTCTGCCACCTGCATTACGATTGAATACATCCTGATTACACTGAAGAGAAGTTCATTTAATTTGCTCACATACCTGGATAAATATGGATTATCAGTAACTTCCAGAAATCCCTTGTAATAATTATTTATAACATTAAAACTGTATGGAGGTGGGTTCTGTCCTGGATCCGTTTGGAACTTTTCATGGAAAACCAAGGTCCAGTTTGGTCCGATGGGGTGTGTGGTGTGTGTGTCCTGTGTTGACTCCATGTACTAACTGCTGTTAACTATTGCCTTTCCTTATAGTCTCCTTCACAGAGAAACAACCACGTTTTAGAAAGATTAGGGAGACATCTTCAGCAAGTTATAAATTAGAGAGTCTGATGACAGTATGAGAAAGTGCTATTTTTTGATCAGGCAAAAATAAGTATTTATCTGTTTCTTTACTTTTCCAGTCTTATAAATGGGGTATGTTTGAGTATGTGAATAACCTCTGAAAACTGTTCAGAAAATAGATTCCATCCTGAATTTATCTTCGGTTGTTGTGGTGCACTCTTAAACCCAGAGTTTCAAATTACGTGTAATTTGTGTTACGCTTTACTTCTAGCAGGCTGGCCTTAATGCAAACTAATTGCATTTCTCTTTCACCTTAGAGACTTCTGATTTCCTTGCACGAGATGACAGCTGTTTTGTGCTGATGAATTGCAGCTGTGGGAAACGCGTGCTTGTTGCCATTTTAAACTTGCAGATCAAATATAGAACACCCTCTTGAGCTAACATTCAGTCAAGTATTCAGACTCTTAATTTCCCATCAATATGCTGATTTCAGTGAGAATTTAGAAGTCAGCTTATTCTGCCCCAGACCTAGGCTTTCTTCTCTGCTGCTAAAACCTGAGCCCCTCCTGTGGGAAGAGCGAGGTTCTTAATCTTTCACCAGGGCACACTGAGCTGCTGCTTGCTTTAGCAGAGCCTTGAAGGCAGATGTGGCTAATGGTAGTAGTGAAATCTCTGCTGATCCATGGGTAACATTGAAGGGTTTTCATGATGTTGATACAGTGGTACCCAACAGATCACTTCCTGGAGGATACAGGCATTTCACCAGGGCTGTAGGGCTCAAAGCTGTAGGGGAAAAGGGTGATGAAGTCCTTTGCCTGAGCTCCCTGAAGAATGTAGACAGCCAAAATCTTTCTTCCTTTGCCAGCTCTGAGGTCAAGAAGCCTTGTGATCACAGGCCTTTGTGGTTTATCTTTGCTCCCTTGCACCTGGAAGTGCACTAATTTGCCCTATTTTTATTAAGAGAGAATGAGGTGCCTTAGAGAATTAAAGGAATGACTCTTTCCTATAGGCCTAACTTTAATCCTTAGATTACAAAAGATAAGAATTTCAACAACTTTTTTAAAAGTAGGGGCCTCCAGAGTAAGGTTTGTTCAGTTTACTGGGATTGTACATGACCAGAAATAGTAAAGTTGTGTCAGGGATGATGTTTGGGTATAGTTCTCAGATATGAACTGCATTTTCATGTTGCACTGCTAAGAGTTAATGTTGCTCTCAAGCCTAAGAGTGTATCTGCTTCCATTAATTCACAGAGTGGTGATTTTTAATCATGGTCATTTTGGTGCTGCAGGTCCTGGGACTGACTACAGGACAGGGAGAAAGAAATGGTATTTGTGTGTCCTACCATACGCTTAAGGAATTACTGCTGTTTGGCTTCTCTAGATTTGTTTGGCTTTTTGAAGAATAAGTCCAACATTTTTATCAAGTAAGAGTACAGGAAATACCACACAGAA
Source organism: Alectura lathami (assembly GCA_013399715.1). Taxonomy (NCBI): domain Eukaryota; kingdom Metazoa; phylum Chordata; class Aves; order Galliformes; family Megapodiidae; genus Alectura; species Alectura lathami. The sequence continues at coordinate 92,380 of VXAV01003858.1, forward strand.
AATATTACCACTTCTCAGACTCCAGTTGTTTTCACTGAAGTCCTGACAGACCTGTTAGCTCAAGAGGTGTTAAAGAGAGCCTTCTGCATCTTCATACTGCATAGAAGTTGGTGGCCTCTCAGGTGTTAGGGAAATTTTACAATCAGTAGGAGAATGATTTTTGCAAGAAAACATTTGTTACCTTGTAGCATTTTGAAAAATAGTCTTTATTTTTTCATGATCCATATGTAGCACCGTTGTTATTTTTAAGCCTTTAGATGGTGACTTTTTTTTCCGCATGTCCCTGCCCATTCCTCTCTTTGCAATAAGATGCAGAGCACGAGTGCACCAGAGAGAGAAATTTGGGGTGTGGTGCGTGGTAGATTAGGCACACAACAGCCACCAGCGTGAAGGCAACAACACAGGCTGCGTATCTAACTCACATGTGGGGCTGAAAATGCAGTCTTTAGTAGTGAAAGAAGCTGGGAAGACCACCTGATTTCTGCTTGGGAAGAAGATTCAGCAGAGTCTAAAAGAAGGCATTTGAAAGGCTTTCTGTTGGTGATTTCTAAGCAGTAAAGCATGAATTGCAATAGAGACCTTTGTGACCTGTTAGAGCTACGGTTACTGGGGACTTTAATCAGCTAATTTTCTTGGGGAACTCTGGAAACCAAATCCCATCTGTGTCACTATATTACTATAAACATGCAGTAAAAGACTTCTAAGTAGCAACTAGCGAAAGTGTTTAAACTGAGATAGATGTTTCGTTCTGGGAAGAAAGTGATTATACTTAGATCTTCCTCAAAGCATAAGGATAATACCTTTGAAGAAAACTCAGAACAGCGCTTTATTGAAGAATGTTTGCTTAAAAAGCTGAGAGTTCGCTTCTCTGTCATAAGTTCACACTGGCAGTTATGTCCCTGCATCTGCACATGCTAAGATTTGTGCAAAGACTCTGGATGGTTCAATCGATCAAGATTTTTCCTCCATTTCACTCATTTTAACCCTCTCAAATATTGAAACTTCAGTTTGTTTCAGTCTCACCATGGTATATGCATGATAGCTCAGGTGCTTATTAAGATGACTATGAAATGGTAATGCAAATGGTTTTTTTTTTTTATTTTTATTTTTATTTCTCTCCTTGTGCCACACTTGCATTGCATATGGCTCTTAAGACACCGTTGGTGGCACTGCTGTGTGGCTGTGCGAGTCACCGAGGCAACTTCTCACAGTTGCTGAGCACCAAGTGGCAGTCATCTGAGAACATCTAGCTAGCTACGTAGGTGCAGAATAAGCTGTAGGATAAATGTCAAATTCAGGCAGTGGGGGAGATGCTGATGTGACTGTACAATAACCTCTGAATGAAACTGCACCAAGTGGGAGGAATGAATACACTGGTTGTTCCAGCTGCAGGAATTATTTAAGGAATGTGACTCAAGACGTGAGCTTCTCATGAGCTTAGAGGCATTGAGAGGAGATCAGGCTTGAGGCCGTAGCCTGTTCCTAGACTGGAATTCCTGAATGGAATAATGAAATCCAGCTCACAGATTGTTGTTTTATTCTTCTGCCTTTTTAGGAACACTTAATCAATTTGACCTGGAAAAGAAAACATGATGACTGACAATATAATTATCCTCCTTTGAAGCCTCATACATATGATTAACATTATTCTATTATTTAAGCTGTACTTAATTTTTGTTGATTACTTTAAAAATAAAAATCAGCATGGTGGATGGATTGGAGAGTGAAAATTATAATTTATGTTAACTTTGAATAATTTTTCTTTGCATGATACTTTAACATAAGTAGCCTAAGCCTTTTTCCTTTACGGCATTTCTGTAGATCCTCTGTAGTAGCTAAAGAGATTTCAAATTTCTACAAAATATAAATTGTCCATATAGCACGACATATAGTTATCTCAGTAAATTGTGGAGGTTTCTCCGTAACTGTATAGTAGTTCTTATTTGGTGGATTACTATTGTTCCTTTTCATTTATAAATTCACTGCCATTTTAGCAAAATATCCATAGTGTGCCCTGAAGTAATCTTATCCATATCTGTAAATGCTCATACATGTTAACAATAATATTAAAAAGCTGAAATTTAAATATTTTAATCTTTATAAGACAGAGTTACTTATCCTGCTTATATTTATTTATACTCACGAGTAGGATTTTGGTTTGGGCTCTTTCTAACTTTACTATGAACTTGACCGCTGTGATATTTTACGCTAACCACGGGTGATGAAGTGATTGATGTCATGTTCTCTGGGATAGCAGACAGCTCTCTTTTCTTAACTGTCTAGGACCTGCCATTGAGCTTGAAAAAGTAAAACCAGAAACAATTGAGCCTGAACCTGAGGTACAGAAGACCTTCAGTGAGGAAGCAAATACATCAACGTATTATCCTGCCCCTGTTCCAGTAATGGACAAGTATATTCTCGAGAATGGAAAGGTATTTTAAATTAAATATGGCATGAATAGTCTGTAAATGTCCTTCAGGTGATTTTCTTGTGAAGTTTTCATAATCCTGGGGGTTTTGCATGGTAGCAGCTTATACAAACTTCCTCAGTTTTTGCAAAGGTACACTATTATGCTGAGGAAAATGATGCAACTGTACAAATGTGAACAGCACTGAAAATTATGCTCAGTGATGAGAGCATTGAATGCTGTGTAACACAAGGGATGTAATTATTAAATATGCATGCACTGGCACATTTGCACCGTATTCAACTGGTGCCATACATAAATCTATTGGATATACAGCAAAGTCAGTAACGCACATTATGAAGTTATATTAGTCTATTTAACAGAAACACCTTTTTTTCTTAAAAGGCTTTTGATGTTGTTAGTGTGCTATACTCATATTGCAGAGAAGCCTTCATGGTTTATTTGGAGTCCAGCAGATAATTATGAACCCTGGGATGAAGACAGGCTCCCCTGAATATGGTAGGAGCATTGCCCTTGAGATGAGCTGAAGTAGTTCTACTTTCCAGATGCTTTTATTAAGTTGGTGAAATACCATCTACCTACAGTCTGACAGCAGCTGACTGATAGTTTTTCAAACTTCAGCATGTTTAGCACACTGTCTGCTTATCCACAGAGGCCTGCTTTTATAGCTGTTGCCATTAGGATTAAATTAACATGGTATTTCTTCGACAAAACCATATGTCCTTAAGCGTTGCCTATTCAGATCCAGTCTCTTAGGATATGTTTTTCATTCACATCCATAATCTGAGAACCCTTTAGAAGGAAATGTCCATTTCTGCACTGTCATGGAGCTGAATTTAGTGATGGAATAGCATGAAATATTACATTTTCAGATCTGTGTTACAAGATTGACTACAAAAGTGTCTGTCTGTCTTAAAGATGATTCAAGGTAATTGTGGAGGACAAAATGTGTATGACAAATGATACAGTTTTGGCAGTTTGACAGTTATTTGGTTCAGGTAGCTTTTCTTGCCTAATACGTTTAGCAAATGTCATTTGCTTTTTTCATGTGTGCATATTATTGCCAATGAAGCCTTATTATATATTACTGTGAGAGTCTGGTTTTTACTTCCTTTTTTTCTGCTGAAGGTTTGTAAGCTAGGGTATGTCCTTTAGTATTTTTGTGCACCTTTTTCTTCACCTTTATTTCATCTGCCAGCCTCTTGGCTGAAGTTTTCTTTCTTTACAGGTCTCTCTCTCTCTAACTTTGTTTTTTATTTTTTTTTCGGTATTTTTAATGTTTGCTTTTTGGGGGGGAAGTCTTCAGCCGGATCAGATGCCAGAAATATGAAGTAATAATTTATTTAGAGTGTTGGATAGATTTTTTTTTTTCAGTTTTCCT
>VXAV01003858.1:103451-131017 GCA_013399715.1 Alectura lathami
TTTTTTTTCTCTCCAGAATGTTTGTATGATAGAATAGCACAAGAAACTGTGGATGAAACTGAAATTGCACAGAGACTCTCCAAAGTCAACAAGTACATCTGTGAAAAAATCATGGATATCAATAAGTCGTGTAAAAATGAAGAAAGGAGGGAAAGTGCAAAGTTCAATTTGCAATAAATTTTGGATTTTTAATAAAATCTTAGTGTTTTACATGTGTTGTTTTTTTTTATTATTATTTTATTTTGTGTGGCGTTTTTGCTGATGGGAGATGCTGCCCTAAAACATTACTCTCATTCTATAACTGATTCATTTTTTTGAGCAGTTCTGTCTAAGGCCTTACTATAGTGTACTCTGCTTTGAAATAATGTGAGATAGATTGTAGGTCCACTCAGAATGAAACAGTGAATTCCAGAGTTTCTTTCCAATGAGATGCAGTATGTTACCTGCAGTTCTGTATATAGGTAGTAATTCTACAAACACAAATCTGTTCTGAGCGCATTTTGTTTTACTGGGGTTAGTGCATCTAGGCTACGGTAAGAATCTGTTCAAAAGGAAGAAGTGTACAAAATCCACTTTGCTATTGAAAATAATTTTATTGTATTTTATGAAGTGTTTTTTCTGAACTGAAATTTTAATCATTTGTTTTTATAAGTACTTGTTTCAATCTCCAACAATATATTTGGTCAAAAACACAGAAGGAATGCCTCTCTTTCACTTCTTATCTTGCAGTTAGATCACTATTGCCATCAAAGTTTAAGAAAAAAAAAAAATCCCANATATATATATATAAAAGCAGTTCTTTTTCAGGCACCAAGGCACCTTTCAGATTTATGGTTATGGTACAAAGCTCTTAAGTGTGTCCGTATTATTGTTCTTGAAACAACATTTGTATTTTCAAAAGATTTAAAGATTGCTACACTATGGCAAGATTATGTATAATAGAAAATCTAGTACCATTTCCCCTTGAGTTTGTAATTTAAATACAGATACTTTTAGAACTAATTTAAATTAGAAATAAAAAACATTTTTAACATTGAAGTTAGACTTGCGACGCAAAGACATAAGGCATAATTTGTTGTGTGTCTGAGTTACATCTTGCTGTCTGTAACTGAAAGAAAATAGCCTTAATTCTTGTTTAATGAAGGAGGAAACGTTTCTGAGAAAAAGGTTTGTGGAGATAACCTAGGGCCTGTTCCTGTCAGCCCCGAGGAGTTGTTATATTCTTAGTTCACCATCCATTCATTTCACACAGATGGGATGATCTGCCTTTTAGCTTGTCTGTTCTGAGTGTCAGCGTTTGGTTCTTTTCCACCATGGAAATCTGCATCCTCTAGCTCTGAAACACATGCCATTCCTCCTCAGCTTCCTTCAGCTCCAGCACACCCTGACGTTGAGCCTGTTGTTGTGTCCTGTGTGCGTCGATAACGTGCAAGGGGCGATGCGAGTGTTCCTTCCAGGGCTGGGATCAGGGGAAGGGGCAGGCAGCATGCTGTCACTGCGCTGCATGGTCAGGGGAGATGGGGAAACACCGCGTTGTCTGTTCCTGTACAGCACGTGTGCTTAAATGATGTCTTCATTTACGGCGTAAGTATTTGTGTTATGCTTTCTGAGGTGCAATTTTGTGATAGATTTAAGCTAATCTAAGTATGTTGTGCTGCCAAAGGCGTACATCCTGCTTTCGCTGCCTGTGATCCTGCGTTCCACCCTCTTCCCGTAAACCAGCACCCGTGATTGCACAGGTCTGTCACATCCCACCGATTTCCAAGGCTCGTTTTGTCAGGGCCGGTGCCATTAGGAGGGAGCCGGGCGGAATTCGTAGTGAGGGGTGGCAAGGGGATGAGTGTCTTCTTATGGTGGCTTATGCTTAGTCTGAAATTGCTTTTAACAGCCTTGCTTGTCTCCTGTTAATCTCAAAGTGTTCTTAGGTAGTGTTTAATGAAGTGCATAAATGTTTATGCTTCCTAATTTGGGATGCTAAATAGCAAATTAGTGTTTATAATGTCAGCACATGTATCCTTTTATTAATTAAAGAACAGAATAGAGATAACATTGAAGAAATGCTTAAGCATCAAGCTTCCCCTTTTCAAGCAGACTTGTGATTGTACAATTTGTTATTGTTTTTTTTTTTTTTTTTTAAGTGATATTAGGAAAATCCACTGTTTGGGGGGAAGGTGTCCATAATTTCCTCAATCTTTTATGGCTTTAGAACTAATGTGTTTTCATTGTAACATCTCTAATGAGATCATACTGCATTTCTTAGAAGATAATCCTATTTGAGACAGCATTTTATGAAACCTGGGAAAAGCAGATTAGAATTTAATTAGAGTGAGGACTCCAGCCTGCCCCCAAAATTCAGAGGTTCTATCTTTAAAACCAGCATCATTTTTCTGAGGTTTCTTCTTGTCAGACTTGTCCCATTTCATGTTAATGCTGCATATTGATGAAGAATTTCCATGTCCTCTTTGGGGAAGGTATCTTGGAAGCCTTCATTCATTTCTTCTGGAGTTTCTTTCACGCCAGGGTCCAGCAGGCAGTTTTTAGTAGAGTTGGTCTGGAGCATCCGGGTAGCACAAAAATGTTCGCTTCCCTACGGTGTGTGGTGTTGTGGGGGCTAATTCCTTTGAACTGGGCAACTGGCATTTAATGTAAGCATCACCTGAAGTTTTGTTAAAGTGAAGGCATGGGGTATGTTAAAGGTAACATACCTCTTTACTGTGTTTTAACTTGTTCTCGATGTTCGGATTTCTGCAAATAAGCTTTTGCTAATCACGGACAAGTTTTACGCTGTTGTAAAGCTATTTGTGGAGGGCTCTGTAATGGGTAGCAGGTGTGTATGAGTAACATCTTTATACTTCAGTCAGGTCATTATTCTTGTCTTTTCCCTCCCCATGCACCCATATAAAGACCACAGAAGTCTTTCCCAGCGTGTCCATCTCAAGTAGGCAAATGGACTGCTGTTGTCATGTGTTCCAGCATTACCCAAGGTGAAATACACATTTTAAGGGGGGTGGGTTTTTCTGAATTGAAATTCTGCTTGATAAATTAGCTGTGAATTTCATTTCACTCCATTTCTGACCAATACTGTTGGTACATGAATTCTTTGGGAATTGTGCCTGCCTGTACGAATTTTTGCTTTGTTCATAATGAATCTGCCATGAATCTACTAGAAAACGTTATGCAAAAATAGAGCCTACTACCTTTATATCCACGTTTAAGGTGAAACAGGACAGAATTTGACACAGCATGAAATAGGATTTATCGCACCCTGTAGTACTCCTGGCTCATCGTTCTAAGGTTTGTGCTGTGCTATTACTTCATTCTTTTACACCTGTGTTTGTAAGTATCAGAGTAACACAGATTTAAGAGGAAGTGACTTTTTGTCCTGATTAGTGCATACTGTTTACTTCATTTTTTCATCAAAGAAGAAAGAATTGCTGTTATACGAATGATCTGAGTCCTTTGTTGCCACACGTTGCTGCTGCAGTGTGTAATATTCATGACCTGATCCATATTGAAAAGCCTCTGGCGCTCTTGCAAGGAAGCAAGATTAAAGTTAACAAAAAGGGCTTTATTTTCCATTAATGATTTTATAAAGGAAGTGAGCTATTATATTAAAGGAAAGACTGCTAACAGAGATTTTAATACCTCAGTCAAGATGCCTAGCCACTCAATTAAAAAAAAAAAAAAAAAAAAAAAGAAGGCTAGTATTTGTTAGAGAGAAAAAAGTCATTGAGTTCAGCAGTTTCAGAGCAGGTCTGGATCTAGTGCTGCTTCATAGGGGTAGAATGTGTGAGGGGGGTGGATTTTTTTTTTTTTTTAATACAGCCAGACTAATGTTCTTATTTACTTAGTCATGTCAAATTTCAGCTATCGGTGGAAGGAATTTGAGGTTGCGTTTGGGTAGCTGTTGAGCATGGCTGTCAAATCAGGCATGATCTCCCCGCGGGATGTGACTTCTGCCCGCTGTACCTTTGATGTTGTATCTGATAGATCACTGCGCTACGGCTTTGTTGTATTATGTGCAGATTATTGTTTGCTTGGAAGTTTTAAGTAGCAATAAATTGAACTTTATTTGGTTTTAGTGAAATTGTAGAGATAACTCGGCTTCACGCTTCCTGAATTTGTAGACTTTTAAAAAACAAAGCTGAGTGCAATTCATTGTTAAAATAATACTATATTGATGCAAAACCTCGAAGAAGTGAGAATGTTTGGAATTAGGACAGATGTATTAGCTGTAGCCTTGCTGTGCTGTATTCATAACTCTTGAGAACCCGAAAATTGGCTGATTTCTAGAAGGAAAAGCATGATTGTGTCATATGGAGTGATGCTGAGGATTATTTCAGTATTCTGTCTTTTAGTATGAGAAAGGCTAACCTTCACAAAGATAAAAAGATGAAATTTCTGCTTCTTCAAAATGAGGTGGTGGTTTTCTCAGTGTTCTCAAAAATATTTGTCGTTATATGCATGCCTTTAGTCTTGGATTGATGAAGTCATAACATGAATTGCTTAGACTTTATTGGTGTCATTTTTTTCATTGTAACAGTGTGGGATAGCGAAGTGATTCATACAACACTGAGGCAATAAAAATGCTATGAAGTGCAATTATTGCATGTTTCATGCTCAGTAGCTAATTTTTAATTTCACCATCTTGGACACTTTTTCTTCCCCTGAGGCTTCCTAAATAGGAAAAAAGAATCATTTGGACTTGGAAAACAGGAACAGTAATTCAAAAAGGAATTAATTTACTTGACTGTTTGCTTTACTTTTGCAATTATTGTTGCTGTTGAGTTCAAACAATAATTTTCACTCTGTGCATCAGATACCCGCTGTAGTGAAATCGCAGTCCTGTGCCTGTGGCATAAGTTGTTATTCATAAAGTTGAAAATACCTCACCTATGACATCAGAACTTCCATTATGGGTGCGCTGGCTGTGAACATCCTTGGGTACAGTCAGAATGAACGTGAGGGGTGTACTGGGACAGCAGCACAGGGAGTGTACCTTGATCGGGCCGTATCACACTGGTACCAGCCCCTTCCACGCGAGATTCAGATGAATGAAAAGCCTCACGTGGGAGAGTTTCATAGTCTTTCTTTTATAGTCAAATACATCTTTAAAGTCTTCCCAAATGTTTATACAAATGTTCTTACTGAGTTGCAGTTCAGTTAAAAAAGGAATTGTATTTCCATGTGTTTTCCATTTTGTTTGCATTAACAGAAGTTTAATGGGACGCATCTTTCTTGATGTTTAATTTGGGATATCAGCCTTCTGGTATGTGAAAGTAGTCCACTTGGACAATTTGAATCTGGGAGCCAGATGTGCCATCTCCTTCCCTTTCCATGCAGAGTCCTCTGCAGGGATAATGGGAGTGTCTTGCAAAGAATAATTCTCAGAATAAGCAGGATTGGAGGTGGATGGGGCCAAGCACTTGCCTCAAAGTTACTATTTTGTGTTTCCTTTTTTTTTTTTTAAGTCTTAGACTATGAAATGACTAAAAAAAATCTCATGAAAGTGAGATTTTACATTTTTCTTGCATTGTTTATCAACTTTGACACTTGCTGGCTTCTTTGCAGTTGCAGGGATGCTTTCATCCTTCCAGGATCAATGTACTCTCCTGTAAGTTCTGCATTTCACTGACAGGAATAAGAAATTGAGGATATAGAAATTTGGAGCTGAGTGGAGGTGAAGGTTGTATCATCTCCTTTGCTGTGGAGCACACTGCAAGGAATCACTGTCCTTGCTGGGGTAAGGTTGGCTGTTCTTTCGGTATGTAGGAAAGGTTGTTTATCACCGCATGAGTAAATATGTGCAAATTCCACTCCGTGGCTTTCCTAAATTTAAAAGGAGGCTGAGATCTCCCCAGCAGCACCCAAATGTGGAAGGGGGCACATGGCTGGTGGAGCAAGATGCCTAGCAGCAGGTTGGGGAGGAGTCACGTGGGCCTTTCACCTTCACCAAGAGAATTAAAACGTGCAGTTTACATGAAGTCAATATCCAAAGAGCAAAATCTCAAGCAGATTGACTGGCATTTAAGGTTTCAATCAGTGAGAAGTTTTATTAATTAAAAAAGTCCAATCACTCTTACGTGCCAGGAATTTAACCTTTAACAAGTAGAGTAATCAGCATTTTCTTCTGCAGCCAGGGACTGCTATCTCATGCAGTTAACACAGCTGTATATCTACAGATATAATATACCGTTGTTCTATATAACTGCGCCATGTAAATCCAAAAATTTATAGTTTTTCTGATGTTGGCCAACCTTATCTGTTTTCCTGGTCTTCCTTTTCCACTTCTGGTACTTTTGCAATTGGGAGATGGTTTTATGTGCTTGCCTTAAGGGTAAGGGCACAGAGGCATCTCACAATCCATGCCTTGCAGGTTGTCAGCAGGGTTCTGAAGTGAAATACCTGCTTGCCGTTCTTGGAGATAAGTGACAAAGAGCTACAGCATTTCCTTGGGAGACCTTGTGCTTTTCCTGTCACTGTAAGGCAGGCTTTGCAGTTCAGAAATTTCATTTAGCAGCATTTTCTTTTTCTTCCTGCTGTGCCAAAGCAGAGCTTGTAGCAAAAAAATTTTACTCTTATATGGGGGTCTCAAAGTGGTAATATGGAATTTTCTGTAAATAGATATTTCAGCGGTATGTCTTAAAAGTGTTTGTTCCTCAAGATAGAGGATTCCCTGCTTTTTCATAGACACAGTGCACCATAAGTTTTCCAACTGCTCGCAGCTCCTGAGCTTGGATTGTCATTTCCGTAGTATGAGCAATGGAAAGCATTAGGCGCTTTGACAGATTATACTGTTTTATGACTTTAAATTGCCTTATGGGGCTTCCTTTTCCCATTTACTGTATGAAAAGCAGCCACCTGTTGATCTCAGAAAGAAGGAGCTATTTCAAGATCCTGTGATCTAAGTACAGTTCTTGAGAAGGTTCGGCCTTGTTCTCAAGTTACATGCTGTGCGCTGGGTGGAAACTCTGTGGCTGTGGTGTGGCTGCTTGTGGGTCATTTGATGGGAAATGTGGTCCCCACCAGAAAGCTTCACTCTTCTCCTTTGAAGAGAAACATTTGCTGGACTGCAGCATACTGCTCGGGGCAACCAGCAGCCTTGAAAATGCATCAAAGTGTTAAATACATCTTTGTCTTTGGTAGTTTATTCCAGTAAGTAGCTACCTCATTGCTCAAATTCTGCCTTCTTTTTGTGTTTTTTTTTTTTTTTTTTTTTTTTTTTTTTTTGTTTTTCTGGGTTAATTTCTAGTTCCTGGTTCCTAATTTGTATTTCTTAATATTCTTTTGACTCAGTATTACTCGTGCACTTCTCGATGGACTGAGTTTCTTCATGGACTGAGTTTCTTCATTCTTCCACTGATACACACTTTCTAAGTGGCAGCTCATTTTTGTAATATTTTTCTTTATGCCTACCCAAATTCATTTTAGTTTTGTGGAAGTACTGCCAACAGAGGAGTTGCTGACATTCTCCTGAATACTGCACTTAGTTTAATTAACGTGTACAATCTCATGATTTAGGACACATCACTTTGTATTAGAATGTCATATACACCAGTTGTAACTTCATTTTGCATAGAAGGAAAAAAAAAAAAGTTTAATTGGTTTCTGATCAATGGATGCAACAGTGTAATTCCCTTTTTTTTTAAACTGTGTAGCTAAGTATACCTCTGTCATGACAGTGTTCTGTTTATCTCTGATATTCTTTTCTCTTTGACTCAGTCCTATGCGTGTGCCGACAACGAGACAGAGCATGTTGTTCCTGTTTACCCAAGTATTTATTCATGTATTCATAGCAGAGTGCTCTGCTGAGCCAGGCAGGGTGTGACACTGTGGGACTGGGCTAAAAAGAGCAGCACGTGAGCAGGGTTTAACACAGAAGAGCGCTGAAATGATAAAACTTGAAGGAAGGGAGGTTGCAGTCATCCTACCATCATTTAATGTTATACTGTCTTCAAGAGAGAGGTGAGGAGTCCTTATCATTATGCTGTTGTATACACTCGGAAGGGAGGGTATCCTTAGAGACATAATCATTTATTAGAATCATTTCATACTGGAGCCTCCAACTAAAACCCCATAAAGGAATTGGACATGCCAGGAGAAAATCTTGCTATGCCTCAATCCTTGCTGTGTCTACTTTGATAAATTAAAGGTTTCTTTAGATAGGACTTGCACATATTTTGTTTGATTGTGCCTCTTAAATATTTAATATTCTCAGTTAACCTCAGGGACAAGATGAGGAACTGCTAAATTCCTCCACTAAGAAGATTTGATAAAAATTGTTCTTTGCCAGAATTCTGAAGGTCGAAACAGAATTAAATATATAAACAGAAAGTATACCAAGGTAAATAAAAAAACCTCATAATTAATCGTCTTTTAAAAAGCCCTTTCCTTCCTTTGAAAATTTTGAATAGCGTCAGACAAGGTTCTTCGAAGTTTCCTTCTTCATCTCTCTAAAGATTCTCTGTTAATTAACCTAGTAATTTATAAATGTTATGAAATTCTGTTATTAGCTTATTTCTATTTGAAAAGGCATCAGGAAGTTTGTGTACTGAACCTTTTGAAAAGAAATCAATGTTTTGCTTTTAAATGTCTATTGATGATTGTGTATTTCCCACCGATTCTGAAATGAATGCCTCTACCGATTCAAAGCTCACTGCTGGTTCATCCAGGTCCCCTTTATAGTGTATGCATGGGACAGCATCATGGAGCCAGTCCAGTTCAAATGCTGACCCTCATCTGATGAGCTCAAGAACATTGCTTGTAACCAGCTGCCTGAAGTGGGCTTCCTCCCTCTCTGGGGGTGACTGAAGGCTGTCCCCTTCCCATATGAGCTGGGAAGGGCTGTGTAGGTTTTAACTAACTTAATGCTTAATGATGGCAGGGGTAAATCAGAGCAGCTCAAGTGCGTGTTATGATGCTGGGGGCCAATTAATTCCCTTATGATCCCATCCCGGTGCTGGGGAGTATTTAACCTGGCCAAGGCCTTGCTGATGTTTTGCAGGGTGATGGGTGGTGCAGAAGTTGCCATCGTGGTCACTCCTTATCTGACAGATCTTACCTGACTTCTCTTCTGGAGGTCAAGGAGAACCTGCACACATGAGATTTCAACTTTGCAGCAAGAAGCTGCCAGTTATTCATCCTCTTTGGGGAGGGAATTTGCTGTCTCATCATAGTCTGAACCATGGTGGGATCCACAAAGCAAAAAGAATGTCCTTGCAGTTGTTTTCTGCTGACAGGACCTGAGCAGCTGTGGTAGCTCTTTGCTGCCTGGTCTCTAATCCGTGACAAGGGAAAATAAGTGCTAACTTGATCTCATCTGTTTATGAAATCGAAGATAGCTCTTCTTTGGCTGCTTTTTTTTTNAAAGTTAGGAATCTTCTATTTCTGGCCAACAAACTCTTTTCTGATCTGAGAAATAACATTTAGACTAGTAAGGCTGTTCTAGCAGAAGGTTGTCTTGTTGGCCAGTATTGCATATACTGTGCAGATGAGTTATCTGTTTGTACTGTCAGGGGCCCCAAATGGAATTACTGCTAAAGAAAAGCATGATTAAAGGAATTCATATTTGTTTTTGCAGGGTTTTCTCTTTATTAAATACTTCAGCAATATTTCAGTAACCATTGACGTATTTTGAGAGTTTTGCTAGTAACTCATTACATCTGAAAGGCTTTATAACCAAGTTATCCATTCTTGTCAGAGACGTGGAGGATGAATATGGTTCTTGCCTGCAATTTCCTGTCTCAGGGGAAGTGATGCTTAGCTGCATCACTGCTTTTAATTGCCTCCGGGCTCCTGAAGGATTCTGTGTGTCCCCTCTGGCATGACCTACATCCTTGCAGAACCATGAATCCCTCGGCACTGGTTAGTGGAGTTTGAGCTCAGGACAGAAAGTCATGCTGTTGCTAACCCTTAGCTGTCTCCCAGGGCTGTAAGCTATGTGCCAATCTCTTTCTTGTGTCCTTAAATTCATCTGGAGTTATTTTGCCCGTAGAAGGATACAAATGCATTTTCTGTATTAAAGATGATGGTAGACAAATGTGAGTGGTGTCTTGAGTGTTATGGATGCTGGATGTGTTACTACACTGAAATCCAGAGAAGGATGTATTTGTTTAGAGTACAAGTACCTTATTGACTCAGAAATCCATACATCATCATATATTTTTATTTTTCCCTTGGGGAAGAGAATAAATAGTGAAGTAATGATTCCAGCTGTAGCCTGGATTGCATTGCTCCAGGTCAAATCAAAGACAAGAGTACTACTGTATCAGATTATTCAATTTAATTTGGAGGGCTTAGCTTAATGAAGGAATAAGATGATGACAATTATGAATTAATGTAAACATTTCAGTCTGTTATAGAAAGGAAACATTTATTAAATATAATATCAACTTATTTATTTTGGCACTGGGAAGTATAGCAAGCACTCCTTTCCAAGAATGTCTGTTCCACCATGACTTCTTACAGTGAAACTGTTTGGCTGTGCTAAAACAGGTTATGCTAAAACCTGGAGAGCACTCAGATTCCAGGGTTTTATTGAATTTGGAGCAAGCAGTTCTTCAGCACTGAAGGCATACAGACCTGTTGTTGGATTTTGTTGTGCAAGATTGAATGTACCAGTCCCATATGGTGGAAGCCCCAATGCTACGTAGATGCATCAGTCCCTGTGTTGCTCTTTCTACAAGTAATGGTAGATAAGCCCAGAGCATTGTTCTTCAGGACTTGAGTTTTACTCCTTCCATACAATTTGTAGTTATTCTTGAGGAAATGTGGTTGCCTAGGCTTAGAAGTGGATTTTTGTGTAGGTTTTTGTTGTTGTTGTTTGTTTGTTTGTTTTTTGTCTCTGCAGAGGTGAGAGGTTATATCCACTTTACCTTTGCTAGACTGCACTGCTTTTTAAATTTCACTTGGAAGATGTGCTCACTGATTCATCTGCTCATCTTAGCTTCTTCTGTACTTGTCTGATCTTACTTGATCAGTGGTGCTTTGAGCTGAATTTTATCTGGGGTGGTAATAGTACCTTACACAGTGACATCTCTCTAGAAATACCTTTCTCTAGAAATATCTTCTGCTCTTTTTATGACTTTGTCATGGTGAGGACTCATACTTTAGTGGTAACCAGTGACTGCTGAGATTTTTATCCTTCCTTTGCGTTCCTTCTCTACATCAGACTTCCTGTCAGTCTGTAGGAACTTGTAGATTGTCAGACAATCTCCCCTCCAGTGTTGCATTCTTGAAAGTCATCTGGAGGGATCTTTTCTTCCCATCTGATATTCCTCTGCTCCTGCATCATATGGATGTTAGCCTCTAGCATGCTGCCATTAGTGGATTTTTTCTAGCATGCTCCCTCTTCCTCATGCCAAGGGTGTACACTTAAACACTGCTTATATGAAAACTACTTGTGCTTTTATGCAGATTTTTATATATTCTAAAAGCATTTGTAAACTCTTACTGGAACCTCAGTCTGTCCCAGTGGGTTAAGTATTTTTCTGAGCAATAAATGAGTGATAATGCTCAGAAACAGGGAGCTGGTTACTTGTTCATCCTTATGTCAGAAATTAGCACTGAAGACATAACCTTGCTCTAAAACTCAAGTAACATTGTCTGTATGTTTTTTATCACGAGATTATCCAAAAGCTTTTAGAAAATGTGGTATATGTTAATGCAAACTTGAGGCTGAGATCTGGAAAGTCGTCTGGAAGATTAGTTTAATGGGAGCTGAGTTCAATAGCCGCTCTTGGGTAGCTTTGCAAACTGAAGCCTGGATATTTCAGCCACTGATATTTTGGTGGGTATGCTGTCTTGGGGTACCATGGGTATAATTTTCCCAGGTACTGTTACAACACCAGGTTAAGCTTCAGCGTTGTTTTTAGTCATATATTCACTTCAGATTAATAGCTCAGGTGAGCTGATAGCACCTGATGCCACACTTGTCTGTATTTGCTGTTTCAGTAGCACTTACCTTAAGGGCTTTTGGCAAGATTCACTTGAAACTTGCCAAATCTCAAGCTGCACATGTAATATCTGGAAAAAACAAAACAAACTAACAAACAAACAAACAAAAAAAAAAACAGAAAAACAAATATCCATGTTTCTGCCTTATGTCCCCAATTCTGTTTGTCAGCATGGTGTTTATTGTGGAGATTAATCTCAAAGCGTGGGGTGATTGTGAGCTTAAGTAATAACGCAGAGTGAAATCTCCTAAGGAACCAAGCTACAGAGAATGCATTCATGAAAAAAATAAATACAAAGCTTCGCATCTGGCTGTGCAACATGGCACCTCCCTTGTAGCTTTGATTAGCATAATTTATTCTGCTGCATCAGCACTACCTTGCCTTGCTTCATTTCTCCAGAATGCAAAACACATTTGCTTCCACAGAAGTTGCCACTTCAAGGTTTACACACAGGTTTACCCGTCCATCCCATAAAGCCAACATCCTGAGTCTGAGCCAGACCTACAGGAGCAGAAAGAATGCCAACTGCAAAGTTCATAACTTAAAAAACAAAAAAGAGAGAGAGAAAATTATGCAAATTACTTTTTTTTTTTTTTTTGTTTATTTTGGGTACAGGATAAGACTACCCCAGTGCTGCAGAAATGTTGAGTTCAGCGTTTATCCCTAGACAAGATAATCTTCTGGTGTTGAAGGTTAAAATTTGCAATTAAATTGCTGCAGCTTACAAATTATAGCTTTGTGTAACTGTTTGTGTATGGGAGCTTTTGGTCTACAGCAAGCAGAAGCTTAAGCTTCTTCTCTGTAGCTGAGAAAAGCCAAACTGCTTCAGGGCTTGGCTGTGATTCTGTACGCATGGAGGGTTACCACAGCTTCTGACACACGTGAAAAGAGGAGCTGAGTGCTGTGGGAGGTGAGATGGGTGCCTGGGGTCAGTGTGAGTTATCAGCACCCTGTGGAAAGAAAAAAAAAAAAAAAAAGCAGAAATGGAGCCATTGAAGAATGCCAGTTCCCACGATTTCACTTGAGACCGCAATGACCTAAATTTCTATTGGTGGGAATTTTCTATTTTACCCTGTCAGCATGTTGTTTCTCTAGGTTTGCAACTGAAATGCAACTGAAATGGCTGCTCTGGTTTCCACCTGGCTTTTTTAGGGCATGGCTATGTCATGCCACCACAGCTTTGAGCCCAGTCATTTCCTCCTTCAATGGCTGGTGCATTGCTGTGGCTCCATGGCATGTGCCAGGTCACCGGAGGAGCCACCAGCAGCCCTTTCTGCTGCACTGCTGAGAAGAGAATGGGCAGTCTGCCCTAGGTTCTTGTCCACAGGTGCTAGGGCAACACAAATCTAAATAAAAGCTGTCTAGGTCCAATTCCAAGGATACAATCCACTTCTCATGCAGTATTTTGAAGGTCTTGTTGCATTCCCTCGTCTTTGTCCCTCTCTGTGTGCTTGACGGCAGCCCGGAGCCCAGCCCTCAACACAGACACAGTGCAGAGCTGCCCTCTGTGCCTGTTATAGCCAACAGGAACCTTCCTGGTGGGTTCCAGACCCAGCAAGCAGAGGGAGGGTCTGCCTGCCTAAGGGACGGGCAGCTGAGTTGCTTGAGCTCAGAGCAAATCTGAGATGGCTTTGGGAGGAAGTTTCCTTTGTGAGATTCCCTAGTATGATGTGTTTACATTGCTGTACATTGTGAAGAGGATTTCTTAGGAGCAGCTTTTAATCTTCTCTGATGTGGAGTGCAAACACAGTTTTGACATCAATCATGCTAACAACACATTTGTAAATGGAGTAAGTCACCTTTTAAATAACTATGGGAATCGCAAATACAGGCTGACAGAAAAATGTATTTAAGTCAGTGCTGTAATAAGCGAAGCAGCCACTGTATTCCACAGAGCTGCATGCTTTAAATACCTTAAAGAAAAACAGAAAAAAAAAAGAAAAAAAGAAGTCTAAAGTGATTCATAGTAATAGAACAGAAAGTGTTTACATATCTCAAAACATTCTGCACAATAATCATTCCATCTTTTAAAGTTTAATTTCAGCAAGTTTGAATCCAAATGAAATGAAGTCTGAAACATAAGCTTTCATGGTAAGGTACAATTCAGCATGTAATCTTTTGCAGGTGGCTGTTATTCATTTATTATTTGTATTTCCATATTGCTTAGCAACCCCGGTCCTGGACCAGGCCCTGGCTGCTGTAAGTGCTCTGCTCACGCTGATGGAACGGATGGTCACTGCCTCGCAGCGCGCGGCCCTGTGCTGGAGCCAAAAGTAAACTGCTGATTTCTCATTCGCTCCTCACAGAATGAGGAAAAATGAAGGCCGACTGGAACTCAGTTATGTGGTTATCAATGCAGCTCTGGCAATAAGCGAATCAATGCAAATATCTGGGGGCCTCTCAAGCATGCTGGCTCAAATGTAGGTAGTTTTTCAGACTTCATTTGCTGATGGCTGCAGAGGGGAGTGCAGGCAGGGTTGCTCCTCTCTGAACAACCATTTGCTGACGCAGTTGCTCATGGAAGCAAATAACTGCTTGTGCTTTGCGTGACCCTGCAATTAAAGATGAACAGCCTACACCACTTTGCCAGATACTCACTAATAACCTCACTGCAAGCGGTATGGCACCCGCTACCCTTCAGACAACTGATGCACACTGCATGCATTTGCTGGACATGTTACATAAGTCAACATTTGCAAATATGTATCCAAGTCCTCATTTAACCTCTTAAGTAGAGATGTCCTGGTTCTTCAAGGGAAGCAAGGTTTACAGAGAGCAATTATGCCTTCATTTGAGAGCTAAGTTCGAAAAAGTAGAACAACTTTTGGTAACATTAGTGGCTTCTGCTTGTTGGTCATAGCCAAGCTTTGAAATGGACAGGTTCATAGCCCTGCTGCAGGGGGATGCAGTGCTCCTCTGGTTTGCCTTGTGGTTTTGTGAGTTGCTGCAATACCGCGAGCCAGGGCAGGAGGCGAATGGTGGAGATTCAAAGCCTTTAGATAGGAAAGAAGTGATTGGTTTTACGTGAGAAGAGAGCTTGGACACTAAAACAATATGAACTACAATATGGCCTGAGATACTGAGGGGAGGCCTTACGGTGGCCTACAGCTCCCTCACAGGGGAGCAGAGGGGCAGGCGCTGAGCTCTGCTCTCTGGGGACAGCGACAGGGCCCGAGGGAACGGCATGGAGCTGCGTCAGGGGAGGGTCAGGCTGGGGGCTAGGAAAAGGGTCTGCACCAGAGGGTGGTGGGCATGGAACAGGCTCCCCAGGGCAGTGGGCACGGCCCCGAGCTGCTGGAGCTCAAGGAGCGTTTGGACACCGCTCAGAGACACAGGGCTTGGGTTTGGGGGGTGCTGTGTGGAGCCAGGAATTGGACCCAGTGATCGTTGTGGGTCCCTTCAGCTCAGGATATTCTGCGGTTTTACTGTCCAGCTGGCACACAGGACCAGGCCGTGATGAAGCACCTCAGGAAATGCTGTCTCAGAAGGTCACCGATTTGCTTGTGGTGGCTTCTTTTAATAGTGGGCTCTTATTGATAGGGGTTATACCAGGGATCTGCATAAAATGCCTTTGTATCAAGAGATTAAAAAATGACTTATGTTAATTCTGAATTCTAGCCAAAGTCACGCAGCTGTTTTGCTGGGTCTGGGAGCTAACAGACCAAAAAGGACACACCGCTAAAATGTCATTCTCTGGAGAGAGAGCCATCAACAAACCAAAAGAGAGGCAGGTTTGGCTGCAGCAAATTGCTGGGGAGAGGATGGCCCTTGTGTGGCTGGCGCATGTTCACATTGCAGTCAAGTGCCCTGGGAGATTAGAGGAGCCTTCCTGTGCCATCATGGTGGCTTCTCTGAGCTCATGGTACTGAAGGACACCATGAGCTTTCCTTGCTACATGGCTGCAGTGTTGGTAAATTAATCCATTGGCAACTATGGCTGATAAATACCTCATGCAGAATTTACTTTTGTTGGGGGTAAAGGAGAAGGCAAATACAAGATTTTAAAAGATGTTTTATTATTATCATTCACAAAGCTATAAGCTTCTGTAGTTCATTTCACAAACTGTGGTTGGTAATTTGCTAGTCTGTAACTACCATTTTGTAGAAAACTATTTGTAATTGCTAAATTATATCCTATCCAAAAATCAAATATTGCTCTGTAAATGCCAAATATTTGCACCTTGAAGACTTCTTGAGCTTTCTTCAGCTTTACTATTCCTTCCTCATCTCTGCCCATATAACCATATTGCCTGGGTAGGAGCACATTTCACGTGCCTTTCCTCTTCTAGCATTTTTACAAGCTCAGCAACCTTACTCCGCTCTACCCATATACGTAGAAATCTGTCTGAGCACGCTGAACATTCCCAGCAGAAAGGTGGGATTCAGTGAAACAGCCTGTTTGGGTAGGTTGAGGCCTCTTTGCCAGTAAAGTGCTCTGCTGAGAGCTTTCTGATGTCTGGCTGCATTCATACATTTTCTGCAGTAGCTGTGACATATACAAATGCAGGTGCTCTGTTAATAAAGCGACATCTTTTCAACCTTGAAGTCATTGCCAGTGGACATATTGCATGCTAGTTAAAAATCCAAACTGCCGTTATTTTTTCCTGTGTTTTCTGAGTTTGTCTAACTTTGTTCTACCTGATATGACACTGATGTGTAGATGGGATGACATTTGGCTGGAATACAAATGAAATGCTGTCATATGCAAGCCAGCCCAAAGGTCTAGGGGACAGAAGTGTAATACCAGTTTGGAGAGGATGAGCGGGACAAACATCATTTCATTTGCTATCTTTATAGGCCTACAAATCATCAGTGATAATAATGTAAAATTAGCAGACATCAATCTTTTCCCTACCAAAAAAGAAGCATAGGTAGTTGAAACTAATTTAGCTTTTAAAGGATCTTGAGGTGTGAAAACACAAGTCCTTTAAATAGGAGTAGAGCTGAACAACGACAAAAAAAAAAAAAAAAAAATCATGGATACATTTATGAACTCTGTTTCTTTGTAGCCTCATCACATGTTTTTGTTGGAAAAAAACAGGGTAATTTCAAGCTCCAAATCCAACTTGGCTTTAAATTGAAGCAAACAAGTGTTGTACGCTTCTTTCCAAAAGAAGGAAGGGAAAAAATCTTGCTATAGCCTTCCTGTAAAATAAATCTGAAATTGATATTTATACTGTGTTTCTGTGCTTGTAGCTCACAAAACACTTTCAGGGACGACCTTGCCTTCTCTGCATCAGGAACATGAAAGTGGAGGTGGTGTGTGCCAAGAAAGATCTATAATAAACACAGTTTCTGTTGGTACCTGTTGGTACCTTCCTCTTTCAGAATGTTTCATTCATCTTAAAAAATGTTTGTCCTCACTTGCTGCCCAGAGTACAATCCCATCTGCCTTTGTCTTTCAACTGTAAATGCATTGCATGAGCTACCTTTGCTTGGAGGTCCTTCTGACTGACTGCATTCTAGCTCATCTTTGATGTGACTTCTGTCCTTCCTCTGTGAGCTTAAACCTGGAGTAGAGAGGTAATAATTCTTTTATTTTTGATTATACCTGAAACACTATGTTAAAACAAATCTCTTATGTTTGTTTTTATTGCCAGAAATTAAGGTGCTAGCTCCAGATTTAGATCTTCCCCCACAACAAACATCCATTCTGCCCGCAGCTTTCTGCTGTTGTGTATTACTGAAATCCCCTGGAACCTTCAATTAGTGCAATTTGCAGAGGGTGCTGTTTTCCTGCAGGTCTGAGTACACAGAAGGCTGACGTTTCAGCCTCTGTATGTATGAAAGCATATGACCAGAGTCAGAAGCTGATCAGCCTAATGCCATCTGACAGTGGGTGTGGGGGATTTCCCAGCGCAGAAATCAGCAAACTATTCAAGATTGCTGCACCAACCTATGTGGTTTTTGGTTTTTTTCTTTGTTTGTTTTTGTTTGTTTGATTGCTTGTTATTAATTCTCAAATTAGAGGTTACAAATGTTTAAGGAAACTAGTGGAAGCCATGTACTGCCTACCAGAGAGGTGAGGAGCTGGCAGGTCACACGGCATTGACTCTCCACAGGTCAGCAGCCTCAGCTATGGCCAGATCCAGGCCTGGGGAGGGAGGAGAGATGGGAGCTGCTGCTTTTGGTCTTCCATGGCTCCCAGCTCTCACCCCACTGCCCGTTCTCTTGGGGCACAGCTGAGACGGTACTCCTGTCTCATGTGGTACCATGAGAGTGGCTGTGCCATTTACACTGCTGTTTTTTTTAAAAACCATCTATCTTGTGCTGTTTTTAATGGAAGGAATTTCTCCATATGGCTTTATCTCAGTATTGACCCTTTACTCGAGGCCTTTAAAATTCTCTGTAGCTGCGCTGCTGCTCCATGAGATGAGCACTTGGTGCATGGAGGGAACATCGCTGCTGTGAGTTTGTCCAGCTCTGCTCACGCTATGAACAGGCTGCAGTGAAAAACTTCTCTGCCTCTCCTCTCTGTGTCACCTTTTGATATTAGCAGCTGACAGATTTCCACTTCTTCGCATTTGTTATCTGCTTTGTATATGCCATTTGTTATCTCCTTTGTATATGACAACAATGTAAGGCTTTTGTTGTACGTATTTTTAATAAAAAAGCCAAAATGTTTGAAAGCTAAAACGGATATTACTTTTCTCATGGAGCACACAGCCTTCCTTTGATAGCCCTGGCCCAAGACCTCGATAAAGTGTCTTTCAAGCCAGGCTCTGCAGTTAGAACACATTTATGTGTTTGGGGGTGGGTCTATTTTCTTATGGTGACCTTTCAGTTGGGTCCTGGAGATGGAGCAATGAGGAATTATAATTACAGGTAGTGCTGAGAGGTGACATTCGGTCCTTGGTTCAAAGCTGAACTCTCCAAATGGCAATCCTTATACCCGGTGTCTGGCTTTGTTCCATCAGAGGGCTGTGGGCAAATCTGGACTGGCCATGGTAGCCGCAGCCAGAGGAGAGCCCCGTCCTCCACCAGGACCCTGCTGTGCAGAACACTGGGACAATGTGTGGTAGGAGAGCTGCTGCACAGATTTTGCAACCTGCATGTGAGATGTGGCACAGGAGGCAGAGGGAAGTTCCTCTGCCAGGAAGGAGCAAGGCAGCATTGTCTCACCATGAAAGAGATCAGCAGTGGTTCCAGCACTCCCACAGCCAAACCACTGTCGATGTTTCTGGAGGGCTCTTAACAGTTTTGAAAGCTTTGAAAGCAAAGGCATGACCCTAATGCTTGATACTGTAGAGAAGGGTAAACCAAACCAGAGTATTGCGGTACACTGAACTCCTGTGAACTCTTCTTTCTCACCCTGCTGTTTGTCTTCTAGGCCCTGGGGTAGAACATCTCTGTGGCATTTCACCTCCTGGCCCAGAGCCTATCGCTGCACCAGCGAAGCAGTGCGTAGCCTTGCATAAACATGCCTTGTCGTGAGTGACCGGTGAAGGTGCCATTACGTATCTGCTTCTGCCAGAGGGCACCTCCCACCCCAAACAAAACAACAACACCCTGCATCTAAAAACAACCCAGGTGCTGCATCAATTCTCCAAGCCTTCAGCATGCTGGTATTACAGCTCTATCTGGGCTGCACACGATCCACCAAAGTGCTTTCTGTTTGGCTACTTTCACGCAGAGGACTGCACATTCCCCTGCCTTGTCCCCTATTAAAGTACTGATTTAAAAAATAAAATTGATTTCTCTATAGCTGTGGGATATATCCTCCCATAAATCCCCGTGTCATTATGATCTTCACATTGGCCAGTTCTTGCGTGTCTGTATCCTGCCTTTCTGTGGAACATTCCCTGCTCTCATGCTCCCTGTCCTTAGCAGTGAAGGTGAATCTATTGCACAACCTTTGCAGCACACCCCTGGCTCTCTTTTGTAGCTGATGGTCTTCAGAGTCTGTGTGGAAGGGCCGTTATATTACAGACAGAAAACAGTCAACTTAAATGGAGAAGTGCTGGAGCTGCTATTAGTGAAAGTTCTTCCAGCAGGGCAGTGCAGATTGAAGCATGGCAACAGGAACAAACTGTTAGTAGCAGAGCTGGAAAGTGTTCTTCCCTTGTAAATAAACTGGAGAAACTCCTCTCTGCAGTGTGTTTATGCCCTCTGTGTGAGACAGGCATCTGTTCACATAACCCTTGGCGCTAATCAGAAAGTCTGAATCTGCTTATCAGCTCTGTTCTCACAGTGCCCGCCTGCCATCCTGCCTTTGGCTCCTCTTTTCACCTCTGCTGTCTGGTCTGAGGTGCTCTGACAGAAGTGAGGTGAGGCTTGATGCTGTGCGAGACGTTTGCCTTGCCCGGCACTGCGGAGACTGGGCGTTCTGTCGGAGTTTGCTGCTGGAGCCCTATTTCCAGCGCAGTGTGATCTCCTTGCTGGACCCAGTCCCCCAACGACCTCAGTCCTCGCTGTGCGGCAGAAGGGAGGATGTCACAGCTGGGAGAGGTCCAGCTGTGCGCAGAGCTGGTGGCAGATCGGTAACACTGTCGGATTTCATGGTGCTGTGGAAGTTCCCTCATCTCACAGCCCTGTTCCAAACAAAAGGATGTGCCACTGAAATCACCCCCTGTTGCGTGCCATTTTTTCTACAAGATGACTGTTTTCTTTTACGTCTTTTAAACATTGAGTACTACGCAGTTATCAAGATTTGTCACGCATATTGTGCATACTGGGTGATTAGTGAGAGCACGAGGCATAATCTAAGGGCTGCAACTGCAAGTTATGAATTTCCCAATTAACACCTAGCCTTGGCGTTAACGTCTGGTTAAGTGAGGAAATCCTGTAACCTTTCTGCCTGGAATGGCTCGTCAAAATGGGGATACTAATCTTTATGGACCTGATGGGTATGCTATGCCAATTCAGTAGTTAAGATTTTCAAAGCACTTTGATGATGAAAAATGCTGAGTATTATTGGCCTTTTATCTAAAAAGACATTTTAAAACATGAAGCTAGGGAAAGATCTGCATAAATTAATGCATGTGTTGATTATGCTCTATCTTTCCTTTTCATCTGAATGCATTAAGTAGCAAGAAAACTGTAAGAATTTGTATCTTTCCTTTTCATCTGAATTTATTAAACAGTAAAAGGACTCTGTGAATTAGTAATCTAATTTGAACATCAAACCAAAGGCAAAATTCTTCCTAATCCATCTTGCAGATCTCTCCTCGGCAGTAGAGATTTCTTGCATATCTCAGGTTGAAGAATGATATTTCAGGCTCAGGTTTTGATTTTTTTACGGGTTGATGAGGCTTCAATACGGAATTATTTTTCCAGATCAGCCTCAAAAGTCAGTAATAACTCTGCTTTTTAGTCAAAAAAAAAAAAAAAAAAAAGGATAATCAGTGAAAACTTAAATTGCTAACAGAAGTCAGAAATGTAGGACCAGGTACTTTTCACTGGTTTCAGGAGAGAGTTCTGTTTTATAAATTTCTGCGGTATTCTCAATATTTAACAGAATAACTGTTCAATCATCTGAACTTTTTCCTTCAGTAAATGTGCATGTCACTATAGACAACTTTTTTGCACTTTATGAGATTTAATTCACATTTGTGAAATGTTTTAAATTCTTAAGTGCAAGATAACATCACAGTGTGATTTTGTTAGTGATTTTGTTTCTGAATGTGAATTTTTGGAGAGACAGATATCACTAATTTTGATAGAGGGGATATAAAACATGGTGAAGAACTCTGTCCTTGATCCATGGCTTGAGATGTGTTGAAGGCAAAAATCTTGATCTTTTTTCACTTCCCACTTTCAAATCCTGAAAGACATGGGGTAAAATTACAGGTATTTAGTGAGAATCGTTGAGGAGTTTCAAAATTTCTCAGTGAGAGAACATACCAAGGTGTGGTGAATGGAGACAGGGTCCTGATGGACTACTGGAGGAAAGACAAATTCCAGATACTTGAGAAATTTCCCTAGAAGTTTGAATCTTTCCAGACTACTGCTGATTTCAGCAGCAGAGATGTATTTGCTTCTATGCAGACAGCAAATCAAGTGAGAAAGATAGTTGTAGTTATTTGGTTTGTTGCTTCTGTTTTGAAGTGTTGCTGGTTTTGTTACAATTTCAAATAAAAGTTATTTCTGGTAATAGTAAAATGCTCATCTACCAAAAACTCTTATCCACACTTGATTGTCACCAATTTCCCCAGTGCCAGGAAAAACGGCTGCAGAAATTGTCTCTGTGATGGTCGCTTGGGTTAAGGATCTGCCATGAGCAGGCAGAACATAATCCCAGGCTCCTCATCCTTCCTTCCCTGCACCTGCACTTCAAGGTGAAAATAAATCCACTAATACCTTGTTGGCAATATGATATTGCTCTGGCAGTGAGACTCAGAAGAGATATTTGTATGTATTAACTGTGTTGTAAGGTTTCTTTCCTTTTTTTTTTTTTCTGTTTTGAACTAATTTTGCACTATGGTAAGATGTAATGGATGAAATGTACCTCTGTGCTGCAGAGGAAAAATTAAATTGCATTTTTTTACAGAAATTAAAGAACTCTTTGGTAGCCGCTGGAGTAGCTCTGAAGCTCATCTACCAGTCAGTTTGGTGTTCAAGTAATTAAAGAGGTCAGACACAAAAATAGCGTCTACCTGGAGCCTTGCCAGCCTCTTTTTCCCATCTCTTATCATGCTTGTCCATTTGGGATTCTTCCACAAGCTTTGTTATATTCATCGTGTAGATTAATGGTCTGCAACTATTAACAACAAACTTTGATGCTGCAGAGTGGGAATTGCTTGAATAAACAATTTCACAAGTAAATGGAGTCACAGCTCTGAACCAAGAGAGCTTCAAACTTCTTTTAATTTACAGAGGTCAAAAAGTGAATGTGTTTGGTGTTTAGGGATTGAACTTGAGGAGAAGATGCAGCATTCACTCCAACAAAGGGACAGAGGGTGAAAAACCTGATTGACTTCTGGAGTCTGATTTTATTTGGCTTTATTCCTACCATTATCAGCACAGTGGACAGCCCTCACAAGCAGGGAGAGGTGCTGGTAGGTGCAGTTACATTTCTTTTGTCTTTTGTTATTGGACAAGAGCAGGTCAGCGTACATCCCACAGGGGGAAACAGGGGACAAACAGTGAGGTGGGAAACAGAGACAAATGAGTCTGAGGCACCTGGTTCTGCTTGAGTTTCCTGGGCATCTTTTCCCCTGATGCCCCACAGATGGTTCTGAGGAGGGGATTTTTTTGATAGCAGTCTGGGTTATTCGTGCAGAGAAGTGTGCTGCCGTTTCCAGACATTTTTAATTGTAGAAGACAGTCACTTGCAGTGAACAGGCATTAGGTTTTACTGAATATTTCTTGAGAGATTTCACAGGATATGAAGAGATCAGATAAGTATCTGTAAAACATCCAACCTAGCACTATTCACTTTGGATTTATTCACAGCTGAACTCGGTTGCCTGCAGTAATGGGGCTGTTTCTGCCACTTTGTCAGCCCCACCTTTGCCCCAGCTGCCCCTCCTGGCAGGAGATGAGGGTCATGGGGGAGAGGGAATGTGGAAAAACCCAGGCAGCATTTTGGGAGCAGGTCACAGAGGCATCAGGATTCCTGGAGGGGCAGACAGGAGGAACAGCAAGTACAGACCTGTGGGAAACCACCTGCTGCTGGTGAAATCGTTTGCCCTCAGCCTTGTTTTATGCTCAGAACTGTTAGGAATAATGGGAAAGCTGCTGACTTTCCTTCAAGCCCAGCCAACTTCCCACCCTTTTGATCCATCCCACTGCAATGAATGAGACAGCACTCAGCAACTTCACTTCAGCATAACACTTAGGCAGAGTGTGCATAGCTCTGCCCTTCCTCCAGCCTTCATGTTCTCTGACAGATCTTGATGTCACAGACAGAGGTTTCGGTGCTGCATCCCCCTTTCATCCTTACTCAGTGCCCGGGGATCACTCTGCTCCCTGCAGCAAAGAAGGCTGCAGCAAGGAAGGTATCAGTCTCTTCTCAGGTGAATCGTTGGGCTAGATGAGCTTAATGGTCTTTTCCAACCTAAATGATGTTATCAACAAGCCAACACCTAATCTACAGCGTTAACAATCAGCACCCTCATTAATCAAGAGATGCCAGGGTCAGGTGCAGATTTCAGATGTGAAGCTGCCACTCCTTTTTTTTTTTTTTTTTTTTTTCCCCATCTCCTAGATATCAGTAATCCTCCTAAATTTNGTAATGTAGCTGGCTACCCGCTGCCATGGTTCTCGGTGAGCACACGGGTCCTGAGCAAAGGCACCAGAAGAAAGCCTCAGACCTGTGCCCTGCCCTATTGCAGCTTTCTGAGTGAGTTGTGAAATATCTTGTGTGTGCTTCCTCTTGATAATTAAAAGCAACACAGAGGGCAATGTCTGTGATATTTCCTGAAGTCACAGCAAGTAACAGAAAATGAAGTGCTAGTTTTAGGTGGTGGTACATGTAGCTTCAGGTGTTTGTTTAACATTCAGTGTTTATGCTCTGACAGAGGTGGGACATGCTTTCAAGTGTTACTCCATGGTTGTGCATCACTGCACTTTTTTTTATTGTTTTTCCCTCTCAGGGCCTGACAGATGGTGATGTTAAGATTAAAAGTAACTTTTTATCAAGATAACACCCATGTTATCAGTGATTTTTAACAGGAGCTTCATTTGTTGAAGTAGAATGTGTAGTGGAGGTGTCTAAAATGGATGGAGAGCTTTAGCATGTTGGATAATCACATGCTGCAGATGAGGGAACCATCTTCTGTGTTTTCAGTCTTGTAAAGTGGGACCTCAGGGACAAAACAATTCTTTCCTTTCTAAAGGTCTCTGATTGTTGCATGCTTAAACAGGAATGGGGATCTGGTAACAACCCAATGGGAATTCTGGACAGGTTAAAAATATATATATATTTTCTATTGTTTATTCACCCAAGTATTTCATTGAACTGACCACAAATGTACCATGTGAAATAGGAACATACCATGTACAGCTTATTGCACAGAATCAAACCCAGAAAAATAAAGTATCTAACGTCAGTCTAAGTTAGGGCCAACAGTTGACACATGGGCTTCCTGTGGAAGGGCTGTGGCCAAATCTTGGGAGCTTTGGCGTGCATAAACCATGACCCTCAGCAAACAGAGATGCTTCAGAGGGAGCTGATGGGCAGGAGGTGTAGAATCAGAAATGCTAAGACAGGATGACCATCAGTTACAGCCCAGTCCAATGCCTGTGGGGCAAATGGCAGTGAGCTGGAGGTGCAGTCCTCAAAGTCGCTTCTGCTGCTGTATTGTTCCCTTCATTTCTGTCCTTAGAGCTGGCAGTTGTTTGACTAGCTCCTGGAGGAAATCAAATCAGGGTGCAGATCCAATCCACAGTGTGCAGCACTAGAGTGCTTTGCTCTGGAACATGATCTTCTATGATAGCTGGGTCTGATGGCAAATACTGATGATCTGGATGGGCTTTAGTTTTCTGTATGGCCCTTAAGGAAGCTCTACAGCCTTCCAAGCATATCTGTATCAAACACATTTTATGGACTAAAACCATAATATCTCATTACTTAGTGTTACGTGTAAGTTTTCCCCACAACCCTGTGTTTTATCATGTTCTTCTTGAGAATAAAAATGTCAGTCAAAGGAAAGCAAATTTTAATTCTACCATTGAAAACCACATTTTTTTTTTTTTTTTTTAAGTTCCTATGGGAAGGTAGATAAACCTTCAAAAATTGAAAATACACTCTCACTTAAATTATTCTGCTTTTGGGGTCACATTTTAATCAAAATCATACCTGCCTTCAGGAAAAAAAAAAAAAAAAGTAAAACTGATTGAATTTAATAACTAAAAGAACATAAACTGTCCACTTTGAAATGTATAATCTCACATGACATTTATTTCATAATGTGATCAAATCATATATGTTGTTATGGGGACAGTCTTTATTAAAAATGCCATTTATTTTAACAAGCGCAATAAAAAGAAACCTATACTTTTTTACTGTGGCAGAGAAGAAAACTGCTATTAAGCTGCTTTCAGCTAAATGAAAACATCTTTCAAGATTTGTTCTAAAATATTTAAATAAAGTGCTATGGAATTTATTCATTTGCTGCCTTCCAGCATGAATAGAAACCCATTAAATTATCTTAAATGCAATACATGATATAGAAGAATTTGTTTTCGTTAGGAATATCCTTTGCTGATGAAGAATAAGATCATTTAAATAAAACATTTTAATATAGGCCTGTAATTATGTCATTGAAAGCCCAGTTACAAGCAGAGTGAAGTATAGAGCTGGCTCTCCAGCTGCAGCCAGAGAATTTGATAGGCACCTAAGGGGAATTGCCAGTTCATGTCCCCATTAAAAAGGGAATGACCACAAAGAACATATGGTTTCAGTGAGGCAAAAAGCACAGCCTGTCAGCACGCGGGGGTGTTGGTGAGTGGCAGGGATGCTTGATGGCTTCCCTCTCGCATGGGACCACGGTAGGGAGCAGGAAGAACACGGTGCCTTGTCCTTCTGCAGTTCCCGTAGCAGCTGCCTCACTGGCAGGAACCTGTTGCACTGCGTTTTCCAGATGTGTCTGAAGGATGGTGGTAGTATTTTGCTCATGCTTCCCACCAGGCTCCTCCATAGCACAGCTTCTTCACCACTGCTCTGACGAGGTGGCCCTGGGCCACAGCTTGCCCTGTGGTGTTTAAATCACCCATTTCCTACTCTCGGTAGAGTGAGTAGACTGAGTTGGTGCTTGTGGGCCAAAACCCATGTCACAGTGTCTGGAAAATGTCTAATCTGGAGAGCGATGGTGGGACCTGGTTACCCTTGGCTGGGGTACCGGAATCAGTAGCAACATGTGCAATGATTCTGTTATTGCAGCAACTTTGCAGGTGAAATCTAGGTAAACATTGCCTTCTGTTATGTGAAATTCCAGAAGCCAGATTAAAAGGGAATAAATGTATCTTGGTTCATTTAGAAGTCCTCACATTTAAAATACTCCTCGTTTCTACCCTGCTGGACTTTTAAGGGAGCAGGACTGTATCATGATGGAGGTAGACTTTATTCTCCACTGAAAATGTAAGACTTAGGGGTCTAACATTAATAATTAGCCTTGAGAAGTTAAAATGTGTGAAGCATCTTAATGGGCTGAAGGGGTTTTGTCTAACGGTTCCTTCTGGTTTTGAATTCCAGGGGAGGTGGAGCGGAGGGTACCTCCATTAGTCATTATTTCTGCAGCTTTCTTGTGCCTGCTCATTAAAGAAACAGGGACAAACATCTGGGGGGAGGGGGGGAGCTGTGGTGGGGTGGGGAAAGGCAGATTGTCAGTTTAGTTTCAAAGAAAACACACCTTATGGTATATGGAAAGTGCTTTATCTATAATGCTTTCTTGAAGGAGTCTTTGATGTTTCTAGCTTTGAAACTTGTAGCTATATAGGTTGTATCTACAGCTGTTAAGAAAAGGAAGAGTTGTGCAACTGGGTCAAAGCCTGCTTAGATTTTGTATGGAGAGCTGCAAACTTTTTTGCAGTGGGGGAGGTCATGATGCTTCAGTAAATAAATTGATGGATGCACTATTGGGCATTAAAAAAAAAAAAAAAAAAAAAGGGGGAAACATACCTCATTGTCTTAAGTCTAAAGCCTCCCCAACTGACTGTTGTTGTGGAGAGG
>VXAV01003858.1:131079-162418 GCA_013399715.1 Alectura lathami
TTTTGTGTGGGGGGGTGGGGGGGGGCATTGGGGGGCCCTGCTTCCCTTGCTGTAATGTTTATACTGTCCTTTAAGTAATAGCACTCAGACTGGCTTTCTGCTGACTTTCCAGGGATGTCTCCAGTGGTGTCCCATGAGGTTTGCTCGGACAGTCCCTACAGTCTCCTGGAGCACGCAGGGGCACAGACTGCATTGATTCTTGGCAAGGAAATTCATTGTGAAAGGCATTAGGGACTTCAGGATGAGATGCCACAACCAGGCTTCTTTCTGAAATACCTAAGAAAATGCTGAACTGTGCTTTGGGCCTGAAAGTCAATGAATAGTTAATGCAGTTCCATGACAGCAAATGATGCTAAGGTCAACAGTGTTTGACCAGACAGAAATGGCACTCTCCTGAACAAAAATCCAGAGGGTTAAGGATCAGTCTTAACCAAATATTGTTCTCAGTGATGTTTACCTGGCTTGCACCGATCACAGCCTTGCAGATCTGGTATAGGCAGAGAGCTAGGTCTGGGTGTGATAACTATATTTGTGTTTACATAACACCCAGAACTCTTCTTGTTTCTCAAGGGAAAACAAAGATTCTTGGCCATCAGATTGGATAGATTTGCCATATTTATATATATAAATCTGCTTCAATAAAGAAGAAAACACAGAAGAAATAATCTTTTAAAGTATAAAGGTGTCAGCAAAGCGGAATAATGCTCTTGAGTGGAAGTGTTTCAGAGTGAATCATGGTTGTGCAACTAGTTTACCTAAACTCATTTTAAATCAGAAGAGTGACAGGCCCAGAACACTAAGTGATGGAGAATGGCTCCGTGATGTTCTTTGAGGCATTGGGTTGGACTCTGAGCAATCATTTCCTTCTGAATTGGTTGTAGTCTCCTTTCAAATTGTCAGAGTATATTTCTTCTGCTCCATTGCACTTGAGAAGCAGGTGGATGGCAAGCTGCTCAGCCTCGTTTGATCCACGTGCTGCTGTTGGACTGATAGAGCAAATCAAACTGGAAAGCCTTTCTGGCATGGCTGTAGTGCTGGCCTGCTCAGCGGCTCAGTTCACTGTGGTAATCTTTCTGCATTTCAGACACGAGGAGATCTCTGGCTTTGTCTTTCTTGGGGTGCGTCAAAGAATACAATAACAAATTTAGGTCCTTGGTGCCAAGAATTCCAAGTGTCTGTGTGACACCTGAATGCAAAATGTATAAAGTCAGGCCATAGAATCATGGAATCATTATGGTTAGAAAAGACCTCTAGGATCATCCAGTCCAACCATCACTGCCCAAAGCATCAACTTCATTGTTTTAGAGCACAGAGTGGTCTAGTTCCTCTAGATTTCATTTGGTCTAGACCCTAGATCACTCTGGGGGAGGTTTATGTAGGTCTCCTACCCCATCTCCCTCTGAGTTCCTCCATCTGAAGAGGAGGGAACTAACTTAGCAGTGTGGGGCACGATTCGTGGAAGTCTGCAAACTCTTTTCAGTTCCTTGCAAGCAGTATGAGGGAGAGGCACAGCCTTTGTCAGTACGTTCCTGTGCTTTCTCGCTGAACTCTGCAATAAAAGATGCCAATGTTCTCGATGCTTCTGTTTGCTTTAGAGGTTCCTTTGCAACTACAAGTGCTGGCTTATTTGAAAATCCACCTGATGTTTAGGCCATAGATTGTGAAACAAAATGAGAATGGAAAGAGAGCATTTCTTGTCAAATGGATTTGTGTTCTTTCATAAAGAGAAATCAACATCCTGCAACATGATTTTGTGGAGACATTCCTTGGAGCTGTTCCCTACGTAGATCTAACCAAAAACTCAGTCTGATTCAAGAAAAGGGCAATCAAGGAAGCAATCCACAGAGCACCTCCACAAGGTGCCTCTCTCAGCCTTACAGACAGCCCCAAAGACAGCCCCAAAGAAATGACAGGATGTCCAAGGCATTCAGACACACTGAGGGTGGTAATGCAGACTGGGTGGCAATATCTCTGAGGCTTCTTGAATGTTCTTGTCTCAGTGACTATCTCAGTGGGCAGTAAGTTCTCCCTGCCTTCGGAGGAGCTGCACAGAAACTGTGGATCCTGAATCAGCTAAGTGCTAGGAAAGATGTACCCATCAGTGATGGTCTTATTCATCACCTTCTTTTCTCTATGACAGCTTGCCACATAATGTTTCTTAAGCATCTCTGTGCTTCACAGGACCAGTGGGCTGGGTTTGCTTGTGTACGGGTACGTGATACTCAACTTTTTTGGTATTTCCCTTGTGAATCTCTGCCTAAGAAGGGTTTTTCCTCATGTGTGGGTTGCCTGAGCAAAGCAAGCTAAGTGAAGAAAGGCACAGGCGGCGCTGGGAGCCGGCTGGGTTTATAGTTTATGTACTCCCCAGCGACAGTGCAAACTGTGTAATCATCTCCTAATTTGGAATGCGCTTTCCTTAGCGGCATGGTATGCCTGGAGACAGATGTGTGTGCTGGAGGGCTGGGACGTGACGTCTGCAGGAGCAGGGAGGTCAGCTCCATCAGCAGGAGCTGACACAATGACAGAGGAGGAAGAAATGACACAACAGTGAGGGGACATAAAGTGGTGGCCAGGGGATTTTCACAGCATCTGATCTGCTGTGTGATGATGCTGGAAAAGATCAGGTGTTTGGAGATGAGAAGAAAATGCATGAGTGTGTGGCAGGGGGAGTTGCTGTGCCTTCAGAGAAGCATGGGACACCATCATCTCTCCCCTAGTCACAGCAGGGTGAGCAGCCAAAGCGTCAAAATCACCGCAGGAACTTGCTGGCTTGAAAGAGGCCCCAAATCTAGATAATTTGCATCATGTTGGTGCCAGGTTGTAAATCCTTCCAGCATGCAGCAGTGCTGGGATTTTCTCATGCTGTTTCCTGGTGGTGGCCTTCCCCAGTGAGGCTTTCTCTAACTCTTTATACAAACATAAAATGCGGGGAAGAAACAAAGTGACACATAATTCTTGAAACAGAATAGAATAAGGCTGGATTTTCATTTAAAATTTCTCTATCCACAGATACTGTGAATTGCAACAGCACAAAATTGTTAAATTGCTTTACATTTGGGAAACCTCAGTCCATAAAAAATTGCTAACAATTTATTTTTGTACTACATGGTTGACATCACTTTTTTTTCTGCTGGTTATATACTGTTTTTTTTTTTTTTTTTCCACTGGATGTCTGCTGAGATTCCAAGAAAAACCCAAGTGTGTCATACAACATTGCTTTCTGATTTGCAAGTTAAATAGTTTACATAGGCGAAAATGTGGAGCAATTGGAATATTCCCTACCCAAACACTTAGGGACTCAAACTGCACGTTTTAGCCTGGCAGGCCTCCACTGATATTTTTAGCTAGGGAGGAGGAGAGGGAAAAAAAAAAAAAAAATTTGAAATAACAAGGAAAGACAGATCAGATCTAGAGAAAAAAAGGAAGCTAAAGCACTATTGGGCCTTTTGGTGAATGTTGTGTTGTACCAATGTACCAGTATATATCTTGCTAGGTATATACAGGAATGCAGTGCACTTGGACATGGAAAGTTTGGGCCCTTCTGAAATGAATGTTCCCGAGATGAGGTTAGCCTTCTTGCTGATTGATTTAGTCTTTTGGAAACAGGCAAACCATCAGGAGCTTTCTGCTCAGAAAGATTAGCATTCATAGCCTGCTGTTTTTTAATTAAAAAATCCATTTAAATACAAGGGTTGGGGTTTTTGCCAGCAACCATTAAAAATACCTGTTTTGTAATTATCCCCCAACCCCTTTTCTTATTTAATTCTTTCTTTTTTTTTTTTTTTTTTTTCCCCCACTGTTTCTCTTAAGCTCCTGACAGATTCTCCCTGTTTCATCTACCTGCTCTCGTAGCACTGCACCTCCTGCTAATGTTAGCAGCTGGCTGTAAATCTCATGCCAACCCTGCTGCAAGCAGCTGGCAGGAGGTGTGGGAAAGATGCGTTCAGCATCCGTTTTCCAGTGACTGAGCTGATCCTCTGCCTCCTGTTTGGAGGATTAGGGACACCAGCTGAGTTCTGCTGCCAGCGCGGCCACAGGGACATTGTTCCACGAGGAATTCCCCCAGTGTCCATGTGTCACCATCTGCCCTTGCCATGGGCTGGGCGTACCCTGGGTGGAGTCTTCGGTAGGAATTAGCTAATTAGTGTGCTGGGTGGTCAATATGTGCTGTCTCTGCTTGTCTCTCATAGGGAGATTGGCCTGTGGACAATTGTACAAACCTACAAGGGCAGATCCTCAGTTCATGTAAGGCTTGGCTCAATTTTTCTATTTTATCCAGTTCTGAAATCACCTGGGTGCCTCTGTGAGTGATGCCTGTGGTATATTTGTAGTGGTAGGTGAGCTGCTAGACAGGAGTGTTTGGGAATATGTGTATATAGCTGCTTATTAAATAAGAAGTGACTAAAGGCATTAACATGAGTGGTGGTTGCTTTCTGATTTCCTTCTGAGGAATTTGCACCTAATGGTTGTTGTTCTTTTAATTCAGCTTGGAGTTCAGCTTTGGCCTACAACAGCAGGGTCTCCATCACACAGAATCTTTTGCACTGAGCTTTGTAGATTTTTACTGATGGGCAACAGTGTGAGGTCATTTATGCCGAGGGTGAGGAGAAAATTCCTGTTTTAGTGTCTGACAGGTGACTGATAAGATATGAGTTCATCTTCATTCACAGCAAAAGTCACACTTGTGGTGATTCAGCCCGTCCTGATCCTCTTTTGCCCCTTCTGCTTCTTCAACCAATTACTGTCTTCAGCTCCATTGCCTCCCTCTCTATCTGCAGCTCTCCTAATTCATCTTACTTTTCTACCTCATTCTTTTTCTCACTACAGAATCCCATGCTTGAAATCACAGCTTGACGATGATCTTTTCCTCTTCTGGCCTGTTTCCAAATGCACCTTCCAGATTAAAATGGGGAACATGAATCTGATGTTTGAAGATTGAGCAAGGGCAGCAGTTACTGCAGAGCGAGGGTGAATTATGCAGGCTGGAGGTGCAAGAAAACAAGCAGTGTTCTTTCTTCCCTTCTTCCATTTTTGCAGCCCTCCTGCATGGGCTAGGAGCAATTCCTTAGGGCGGGCTGTTGGTGTTAGGCTGCAGGCCTAACCTCCTCCAGCAAATATTTAACATAGGAGTGATCTCAGTTTCGTCCAGCTGAGAACTTCCTTGCATGGAGATTTTCCCCCAATATATGCAGAAAGTTGTATTCTACACAAATCAACTGATGAAAAAAGGACCAGATGCCAGCCTTTAGTTTGCTTTTAGATGCATACATCTTCTAGATTTCCTGTTAATTTTCTGATGGTAGTTTGCAGTTGTATTCTGCCAAAGAAAACGATCCACGTGCTGTTTTACAAATACGCAAATACAGTGCTCGTTTAGTTTATTGACTGTACAAAAGCTTAGAAAAAATGTGGGAGAAATATTAAGGCTCATAAGTGTCTCTGTTCAAAGCAACAATTAAAATTGGCTTTAATTTGTAGTGGAAATGCATTAAGACTAGAGTAGAATACTTCTGAAATCCCACTTAACATGATTATATTTTATGAGATATCTACCATCCACCACAAAGCCTGTGAAGGTATTTTGCTGCTGGGGTGTTTCCTTTTGAATCAGTATTTCCTGGCCAAGGTAGAGCAGTGGTATCAAACATCTGATTGCACTTGCAACATAAATGCCAAAAAATGGCAAAACCAAACATTAATTTTGTTTGTATTTGCCCTTTGCAAACAAGAGCAAAGTGCAAGTCAGACAAGTGCAAACTCTTACTTCCAGGTTGCAGAGGCAGTAGCGCTATCACAAGGAGCCAAGACTGGAGGCACACATTGTCCCTGAGGAACTTACTTTAGTGTCTAATCAGAGGCATTTTCAGAAAGGCTTCCTTCTTTCTAAATGTGGCTGGAAGCTCATTATGTAGAGTAGTCAGAGCTGCTGGTCCTCTTGTTAATTTGTGACCCTTTAGCTCCTGTGAACTTTTCCCTGGAACAGTGTCTTGTTCACACTCTCCCTCTCTCTCTGCAGAGCCAGGGATAAGAGAAGTCTGCTTCCTCCCTCAATTTATCTCTGTGGGTAGAAGCAGTGCCTCTGTCTAGACCCCTCTGAGAGAGCAGCTGGAACGTGGCAGGCTTTCACATCCTTCCCACCCAGGCCAGGGACGCCTGAGGACAGTGTGCTGGCTGGTGGTATCCAAGCCAATGAGTTAAACTCATCGTGTGGGAGGATCCAGCAGCATCCAGGGCTTTGCCTCCAGCTACAGTGAGTGGGCATTCATGCATTAGCCCAAACAGCTCAGGCCGTAACTAACCTAGCTGTGAAGTGGTGATTGTGGCTCATGAGTTGGAGTTTACAGGAGGAGCTGGGCCTGAAGGATCAGACCCTTTTACAGCTGCTGGAATGGGTTTTAACATTCTTAGTGCTAGTTTACTGTTTGGAGAACAGCTGTGAAAGCCAATAGCAAAGTATACATTTGATCTCATCTTTCGGAACTGATTCTCAGATAGGATGAAGGCTTTATACTGCTTTTGGTTACCAGATAAGCTCACATGCTGAGAGCTCTAGGTAGATCTGAAGGATCAAACCCTGTTTATAATTCATCTGTGCTCAAGGTGAGGCTATGCGATAGAATTTCCATTTTTATAACTTTGCCTTAAGAGGAAAAAAAAAAAGAGAAAGAAATGAAAATACACCAAAGATCTTAGTTCAAAGAGCCCCACCTTAGGAAATGGCAGAATGAAGTTGGTTTTGGTCACTTTACTGAACTCTTGCAAGATTGTGCTAATAAGCTTCTTTTAATGTAGATTTTGGATGTGCAATACATACAGAGAGGGATGTGCATTGGACCATGTCAGTAAATCACAGATCTTACAAAGTGCAAAAGTCAGACTTGTGTGGGCTGACAACAGCTGAAAACTTTTTTCTTTGTGTCACTTAGACCTTCATTCAGAGTTTCTGCATGGTATTTCAGGTGTTTACATTAGTGCTTTATTAATTTTGTCACCAAATCGAAGTGCAAAGTTGGTCCTTATACGAAAGGTGCTATTTGGTGGAAACCTCTAGAAGAAGCAGTTCTTATGATGTTGCCAAAGCTTTCCCTCCTGGTTTGGGTTGCCCTAAACATGAATACATGGAGGATTTGCCATAGGTCTGGAGAAAACACAGATGGCCTGTAAGGAGTGAGAGATGGTGAAACATGGCATTTTGTTATGCAGAACAGAAGATACTCATGAAAAATAATGCACTTGTGTCAGATCTTAGCACCTTGGGGAAGATCCTGTCACCATCCAAGTCATTTTCCCATATGACAAAAGTCTGGGGAAAGTTGCCAACGCCTTTTATATTGAACAATGTAATATATGCACTCTTTTTTTTTTTTTTTTCCTTGCTGCAAACATTATTTTTGTAACACAAGAAAGCTACTGATAGGTTCTATGCTTCCTTGTGGGAAAACAGAGGACAGAAAGAGTGAACTGAAGCAGTATTTTAAGTGATATAGTTATATAATATCTTTGTTTAAAAACATAAAAATCTAACTGCCTCACTGCTCTGCCACATAATCCTGCAGGACATGTGAAACACAGCGTAGTGCAGCACTTAGTCTGTGGAGGATTCCCTTGTCACTGTCAAAATTGTTTTAGAAGTCTAAATTAATGCATAGCACTGCATTTATTAAAATGTGAAATAATCATAAATTTTTCATTCTTTGTACACTTAAGCTAATTTTCACATAAATGAAGCACTTGGCAGTTGAAATTCCACATATGGTTGACAGTGATGTTTGATGTCAGAACAATGCCCTGAGCTCCATGCAAATTAAACATATTTTAATTATTCTGGATATCCATTCTTCCTTTACAGTGTGTCTAAGTAGAATATTAAAAGGGATTTTAAGTCTAATGTGTTGTCAGCGACTTACTCCAGCAGCCAGAGTGAGTCTTCTTGCCTTGCGTGGTGCTGAAAGGGAGGCGACCAAAGTAGAAACTGTAAGGGCACAATAGAAAGCAAAACTTGTCTGAAGTTCTGGAAACCAGTCTGGCTTACTGGGAACATGCTGAAACTCTCCCTCCAGCAGTGACCTTTGTGGCTGTTGGACTGAGCCAGGGTTTTGAGGGCCCGGAGCCAAGCCAAATGCAGATGGGTTGTGTTTGGAATGGAAACTCAGTCCCCCAGTGTTGCTTCCCAGACACCAAGTGTCATTACTTTATAACACAAACTCTGTGGGTTCCAATCTCTCTGCCTCTCTGAAACAAATGGGAGTGGGGCTGAGCTTCAAATGAAATGACAGATTTCTAAGAAGCAAAGGTGCTCATAGGGTCTTGTTCTGGTGGGATCTGTACCTCTACACTATCTCCTGTCTGCCTTGACCACTGAACAATGCCACTTCAGACCTCTAGCTGTTCATTGCTATTCCAGTGGCAAAATAGGAGTCCTGGTCGTTCAGCATGCCCTAGAAAAGCTCTACATACCTAGGCAAAATCACTAATGATGGTTTTTAATCTCTGCTAACGTTAATCTGCTAGTTCTTGTCACATCTTGCTGCTCATTTCTGAAGCTGCAGGAAGACTCAGGAAGGTACTTGGCCCTGAGGAAGATGTTAGGAGATGAGTCTGAAGTTATTAAACCAATGAACAGTAATGGCTCAAGAGTCAAAAAGTAGCTAATAAGCTTCTAGAGTGTGTGGAGGTGAGGATTCTCATAGTTTTTCAATCAGTCTCTTATCTTCTGTGGAAATAAGAAGGGTTTTAGTTTTTGAAAAGTGAACGCAAACACTCTAGTAAGATCTGGCTCCTTAAACTTTGCTCCTGTGGGTTTCACGTGGAGGAGCAGCTATTAAAAATGTACAGAGGCACTGTTAAAATGAGAAGTAAGAATTCTTACAGTGTAAAAGTTTTNGCAAAATTTTTTTTTTTTTTTTTTTCTCTTTAATTTTTCCTGTTTCGGCTTGAGGAATGAAAGCTTCAGTGCACTTATTAACTTCCCAGTTAATGAGATCTTGAAACAGGGGCGTCTTGCTTTGCTTTCCTCTGGCTCATCATGCAGCCTTCTCTTTGGAGAGTGGCCACAGAGTGAAAATGAGGGAAGAGAAGTGCAGGACTCATTTATGCTCATTTATGTGCTTGATGGTTGTTGTGAGCAGATAGATACTAAGTTGGCTTTTTTTCAGCTCAGGCCTTCCTCTGTGTGTGTTTCAGGCTTGCTTTTTTGGCACCTTCAGACATAGCAAATACTGGTGGGTAGGGTGCTGTTCACAGGCAAAATGTGCTTGCAGACTTTCACCAGGCACCTCAAAATGCAGATTTAAAAATCTTGGAGCTCGCCTCTGTTCCCTTTCTTCTTTTAAGAACCTCTGCCATGCTCTTTGTGCTGCTACCACAAAGCATATAGCTAGGAAACAATCTGGAGCATCGGGTCAGGTTCCAGCAAGGCGTTTGCAGTTAAATAATGTTGACAAGTGTCACATGTAGGGCATGACATGAAAATTACACATGACTGACAGAGAACATGTACTTCTTGTTCTTCTTTATGATGAACAGTTTCCAACAGGTGATGAGACTGGACTGGAAGGCGTGAGAATAATAGGTGTCTATTCTGGGCGAGAAGGTGAGAGTTAAAGAACATTCAGAGAAAGTGATCTTGCTTAAACTGTCAGAAGATGGAAATATATCAGAATATTGAGCATTGGACCGGGCTTCAAAAATACTGAGTGGGCCTATCCGTTCAGGACGGTTAATTCTGAGTATTTCATATATTCCCATTTATGGAGCGAAACTTTTCCTCCAGTAGCACTACAATAAGATGCGTATTAGGTGTGTTCGTGTGTGTGAGTGTATTATTCTTTTCCAAGCTGCAGAATGTGAATCCAGTTTTGAAGAGAAGTTGATCTGAGTTAGTGCAGAACAA
Source organism: Alectura lathami (assembly GCA_013399715.1). Classification (NCBI taxonomy): domain Eukaryota; kingdom Metazoa; phylum Chordata; class Aves; order Galliformes; family Megapodiidae; genus Alectura; species Alectura lathami. Next base: position 140,972 of record VXAV01003858.1, read on the forward strand.
GGATGACTTCATAAAAGAGGTAACAGAAAGATGACCGAAGGCATTGTGTGTTTGTCTGAGTTGTGGGGGAAATTAAAGCCACGGTGTGAGTTTTGATACAGCATTAACCTCGGTGCATGCAGATGCAGAGCTCTGAAAGGCAAAGGAGATGCTCAGAGAGGTGGTGCTGTAGTGGATGAGAGAGAAGTGAAGCCAAGCAGAACACCTGCGCAGGGTAGCAGGACCCAAAGAAGGCAGATGCTCCTCCATCCCTCTCCTACGCAAAAGGCCAAGCTGAACCTGGCACTTCCTCACATCAGGAGACAGAGTTCACTCCAAGTGCTCCACTCCAAGTGGAACAGCCATGCCAGCTCGGCAGAAAGGTGCGCATCCCTTTTCCACAGGCAACTTATCACTTCGGTCCAAGGCTAACGTTTCAGTGAATAAACAACCCTTTTGCTGTGCTTAAAGGTTAATAAGGTTAATGCTGGGAAACAATGAAGCCTGAGAAAAATGGTTCTGTATTGACTTGCTACCTTGTAAGTGTTTAACAGGCTGCTTTGTCGAGTCAGCTGGGGGGACACGCTGGTGGCTATTACTTAATAGATTGCATTGCTCTAATGAATTGGTGGTCACAGCAGATATTGTTAAGGATGTGGCATCTAAAGATGGATGGGATTGCATCCTGGGTTTTCCTTGCTTCAGTTACATTCCCCCTCTTTTTGCTTCTGCTGCACATTCCTAATTGTTCCATTACAGTTCAAGAGCAGCATCCTGAAATTTAAAGAAAGGACTGTAAATGACAGAGTAAAACATGCTCTCCCTTAGCTCCTTACTTACAAATAAGAACTACTCTAGCGATTTGGAGAAGGCTGGGGAAGAAATCTCAAGTGTTGAGGGTGGATTCCTCTTCTGTTACTTTTTTTTTTACTTCTGGGGCAGGGATTAGCAGGAACAGTAGCAAGGTTGGCACCTGGGGAAAGTGAAGACATGAGTTTCCATAGCGTATTCTCATCAACTGAAATACAAACTGTTGTACTGACGGGTTGAAAAGCCATGTGAAGATGATCTGCATGTTGGATAGGTTAGCAACATGGCTTTGCTCATGAGATGAAAAAGGATGCTGTGTGTCAATAGCAATTGTACAGAGTGGTACTTTGGGAAGTGTTGAGCAGCAAGATGATATAGTTGATATATGTTGCACTTATTATGTATCTTAGAAATCTCCATATACATTTGTACTAAGTAGAGAGGGAGTTACTTTTTTGCCAGGAGGGAAAAAAAAAAAAAAAGGCAATATTTTCCACTTAGCTATTCCACTAAACTAAACCAAACACTTTTGTTAACAGCCTTAATAGGGGAAAAGGGAAAATACTAGATGTTGCATTCTTGGGAACAAGCAGTGGCAGCAGCAGGGAGTGCTGCATCATCATCAACCTTCAAAAACAGGGAAATGGCATCAAGTGTTTTTGTTTTGCAAAACCCGTAACTACTTGGTTGTTTGCTGAAATGAGTGAAATCCCTCCCTTGGTGGTCTCCTGACTGCTGCTCAATGGGATTAAATTAGAACTCGTATTCTTCTAAGAAAAAGTCCGGAATCAATTGCAGTATTGATGACATTCCAGAAAAGAGACAATTGGCCTGTACTTAATAAGCGTCTCTGGCCTCCATAATGAGCAGTGCCTTTAGCTGCCCAGTGAATTAGTGCATGAGAAGGCTGAAGGGCCGTGCATTTTAAACACACAGGAGAAATAGCTGGGATGCAAGAAGGCCTGCCAGGTCCTGCAGGCTGTGCAACCCACCTCTCTCAAGTCAGGTGCAGGGCTGCAGGCCGGCCAGGGGTGTTCCTGGGATTCCTTACAGTGAGCACTGGGGCTAGGTTATCCACAGCCCTAGCTGAAAATACTGGTAGCTTTTTTCTTCGTTATTTAAGCCTCAGTGTAATTGCAGTGCTGCAATTTGTACAGACTACTTCAGGAACTTTAGGAAGTTATGAAACAACTAGATTTTCATTTCAATCAGAGAAGGAAATTAAATTATTCATCCAGGTGGAGTGATTGAAGGAAGGAGAGCAGTTGATGAACTTTGCCATTCTGCCCTTTAGTTGCAGAACCAACAATCAGAGCCGGGTCTTAGTACACTTTTCAGATAAACCCTGGAAGATAAAAGTGCATATGATTAATTAAATGTTTAATGAGATCTATGAGGGCAAATTTACTCCAGGCCCCAGCTGCTAAAGCTAAATATGTTTTAAATTTTTTTTTTTCCTGTTCTAGGCTTTAATTCATCTTTCTTCTTGTAGTCTTTTGTCATCTCCACAATATTTAAATATTTTATGTGGGTGACTATTCCTGTTCAGTGTGGCTGTTGTGTTTGGATTTGTGTATGCATGTAATGCTTGCAGAAATAGGGCCTAAATGATGGATTCACGTAAAGCAATTTAATTGTCTAAAAATGCCTGTGAGTGATTTGTGAAACTTTCAAAGGCCCTAAAATGGCTGAGTCAATTTGTAGGAATTAGCAGCAGGAATTAGATGCCTTGGAAATTCTCTCTGGGCTCCTGTCTGCATCCTTCTTATGTCTTATGTCTGAAAAGCATTAAATGCCTTAGGATCTAAACCAAAGGTTCTGGAAATTTAAAGCAAATACCCATTCACTTCTTAATGGGTGGCTTAGATAAGACCTCAGTTAATTGGAGGAAGAACCAGGCAGAGCACATGTGTTTGGGCAGGACATGCTTTATACCTCCATCATCTGGGTCAATGTATATCGAACCCAATATGGTTCAGAAGCAGGATTCAAAACCCTGATATGAATATGAAAATGTTAATCTTCTTTGCAAAATTTTAGGATGAGATGTCAGACAGAGGGGAAGAAATGGGCTGAAAAACCTCACAGGTTGGGAGGCACCTAGAATCTAGGTTATTTCTTTTGCAATGGGCTGGTCTTTCCCTTATCACTAATGGAGATATCTAGGTATCTTCTTCTTGGGATTAGAGATTGCACTTCACACTTTCATCTTCATGTGTGTCAAAAGCTTGTTGGAAAATAGGTAAGGTTCAGCCTCAGACTGCTTACCTGGTCTGGGTACAAAAGCTGCCTGCTTTGAGATGTCTCCTCGCTGGATTAGCACTGAGATTCCTTGGCACTGATATGTTTTTTTTTACCATCACTAATGTTGATGCAGGACAATTTACAGTGCCTTTCAGGATGGCAATTAAAGAAGCCAACAACCACACAGTCAATTAGTGGGGAAGAACGATCAATATAGCATACAATGAGCCCTAACTAGCAGGAAGACAATTAAGACAGTGGAGATAAAACAGTGACCAGTGACAAGTGCTAAATCTCTTGCCAGGAGAGTAGGTGAGAAGAAAACACTTGATCCCTAGGGATAGCTGGGCTCTTTCCTCAGCCTTGCAACTGACTCAGCCCATCACCTTTGCCATAGCTATTAAGTCCTAAATCATTTGTGCCATACTGCTGGCCTCCTTCAGGAGTGTAAGTGATATTTCATGAGCTAAAGTGAGCTGTTCTGCTGAAAGAGCAAAGTGAATTTGGGCTTTCACATTTCTTGCAAGTGTCATTCTGGTTGTGTGGGTGTTGCCTGGTTGTTTGTAGCTCCTGGCGTGAGCGGTTATTCTCACCAGCCTCCATGGGCACTCAAAACCCCTTTTCGGATGCAAGCATCAAAAACCACAGAAAATGTTTTCCAAGGTGTGAAGCTTTTTGGATTTTTCTGCTTTAAGCCCATGAGGGATTTGCGTTAGTCTGAAGTGAATTGTACTGTGGCATTGTTAAGGAAAGCCATTGCTCCAAACTGCTTTGGGCTTGCAAACAGCAAGGGAAATGCCTCTGCGAGAGCACTGGGCCTCTGTGGCCATGGGCCCAGACAAACACATGCTGCATGTTGATCCTGACCATGCCCCTAAGTATTTGCCGAAGTGGGAATTATACAAGTTATGCAAGTATGCTGAAGATTAAAAGATTTAATGTGCTCTATATCTGCCAAAGGCTTATAGGACCCACTGGGGCTAGTGATACACTGAGGGCAAATCTTTTTAACTGTAGTATCCATGTCTGCTTGACTGATCTGATAGAGTCTTGAAGATTTATATAGATTTAATGTGCAACAGCACCAGAACCGTGTTTCCTTTCTCTTTGGTGCATTAGTAGTGTCATTCGTAAGTGTTCCCGTGCTGCCCTGCCATACTGTGAGAGTGAAAAGTGCAGAAGTTCATGAATAAGTTATAACCTGTACCCTATTAATAGTCCCAGTGATGATATGTTACAGCAATCCTTTAGCTTCCCCCCACCCTCCAGCTTAACCCTTACCCTGCCTGTCAGGAAACACACTGCGAAACGCCTTCCTTGACACTGCTGGAAAAGCCGTTTGCCCTTCCAGTCAATCTTTGTGAGCTGCAGCCTGGACTTATATGATGATGTTTTTTGTTCTTTTCTAAAGGGAAACATCTCTGGATGCTGTCAGAGTACTTATTTTTCTTTCAGAGTCTGTGAAGCTGGGATTTTCCAGGGTAGAGCTACCAGTTTTCCTTCCTATTGCTGAAACACATCTGGTGCTGTGATGCCTTACTCTCAGCCAGGGCAGTAATGGTGTTTTCCAAAGCTAATGTTTAAAGCCATTATGATAATCAGGGAGGTGTCAGAGGGTGTTGTTTGAGACAACCTTATTCAACAAGCAGGAGACTATGTCACTTCACAGAACCATTAAGCTTCTGACTTCTAAATGGTTGTTATTAAGAGCAAGATAGGTTAGAAAACTGCTACCTGACCTTAAGGAGGTGCTTCCCCTGAGATTACAGGGGGCTCTCATTGTGTGGTGGTTAATGCCAGAGCGACATGTGCAAGCTTTATTTCGGACTGTAGTAAATACTTCTCCACTCCTGCTCAAGGAAAATAACTCCTTGTTTCTTCTGCAAGGCTATGTTTTGCTCCTTCGTCCCTACTCCAACTGCATCACTTATTTCCTCCATCCCATCTGCAAGAGCAAACCCTTCAGATGAATTGAGACTAAGGTTTTGTAAATGACTGTAAACTAGATCTTCATGTTTGCCCACATCAGGAAAATTGCTAGAATAAATTTGCTGGATGCTGCTTACTCTGTTGTCATTAATGTAGCCCAAACGTGTGGTCTTGCCAGCAGGATTGCAATTGAGCTGGCCACAATCATATGTAATTCAGCAAAACAATCCAATATTTGTGATACTGCTTTCAACCTTCAAGATCTTTGTGAAAGTTTTTGAGGGTTCTAAAGAGGATTCTTCGAGGTATAAGTTTTTCTTTGGCTTGAAGTTTCCATACACCACGCACACAGATATAACACAGATATCTTCTGCAGCTCTCAAATAATCCTTAAACTCCTCACTGAAAAGAATGTTGCCATGCTGGATCCTCATCAGAGCAACTATTAGATTTGAAAACTGGTTACCTCAGGGAAGCAATGGTGAAGTGATGAGAAAATGCTCATGAAAGAGTCTTGATGAAGGTGTGATGATCTCAAACTGCCAAAACCCTCTAAAAATCAGACTAGAGTAACTTTCACAGTAATTTCTGTATTTTAACTCAGATTTACAAACTGCATGTCTTGTGTGGACAAAGTTGAACTTTGTTTCTTCCCAATTAATATATATATAAGGATTAATGCTAATGTTGTGGGAGAAGAAGAGATTGCTTATTACTGGTCCAGGCTGCACTAAGATTCTAGCTAGATTTATGGGAGGGAAAATGGGGAATTTATCCCGTATTTAAAACCATATGCCCCACAGATTTTCTGGCACCACAGAGAAAAGCTTTATAAACTAGCCCAGATAGATGGAAAGCTGTGATAGGCCTTCAGCTGAAGGCATTGCTGAGACATTACAGCGATAGTCATGTTAGAAAAGATGATAGATTAGATGCAGCCCCACTGGAGGGGGCATGTGTGCTCAGAATGCCGAGTGCTCTGTGCACACGGAGACACAGCTTTGGAGCCATCACTTAGCAGCTCTGAAATGTCTGTACAATTTTTTATGCTGTAATTTTGTGTTGTTCATAAATATTCATGGGTACTGCTGCTTTTTTTTGATCATATTTTAGTGATGCAGCACAGTCTGTTGGTTGGAAAATGAAACTTGGAGCCAGTCAGAGATCCAAACTTCCGCCCAAATGGGTTCCTGGGTGGCTGTAAACTAGGCACTTAACCTCACCCTGCTCTGGGTTTCCTATCTGTAGATTAGCTACCGTGTTAATAAGTGTCCCCCTTGCAGGGGAGCAGAAGGGATTAATTAATATTTGCAGGATGACTTGAGCCCCTCTGTCAAAAAGTGCTTTAGAAGTGCAAATGGATTATTGTTATTAGGATGCCTCTCCATACTAAGTCACCTTGAAGTGAAATGTTCGACTCTTGTTAACCATCCTGGGTCGGATCAATACGGGTGGCGAGACATCTCCACATCTGGGAAACGGGTTTCCCATTCTCTGCGTTTTGGACAGGTTCCACCTTGATAAACTCAGCAATAGTGGAGATCAGAGCATCAACTGGTTAAAGTGACGGGGGGAGGACGGGAGGAGTGGAAGTCCCATGCTTTTGAGGAAAATCGGCATTGAAGTCCTGGGGACATTATGTTAATGGCATTACTCAATTTCTGGAAGCAATGCTGATTAAATATTCATTGACTTTGATTATACTGAAATTAGGACTAAAGCGTGAACTCAAATTGAGTGGAATAATGGCAGTGTAAATAATGCATACTTTCTAAATTGAAAACACCAGCTTGTGCTCTGCTCCCCCTCTCCCCGCCCCCTCGGTTTGTCATTGTGCCATTTGTTTAGGAGATGATTATACTGATGTGTGCATATCTAGCTATCGTTTTTACCAGCTGGGGGAAAATGTGAAATTAAAGGTTTTCCACATTGTTTGCTTTTCCTTAGTATTGGAAAACAGCAGTAAATACAGTGCAAAAAAGACTAGGCTAGTTTCATGTGAAGGTGTGAGAAGCTATTGCTCAGCGTCAGTCCTCTATAACTTCACTAGAGGATGAGAAATGTTGATGGCAGTTGGGCCCATGGAGAGAGAGACAAGGAGGCAATCAATGTGGGAGACCACAGCATGATCTAGAAAACGGTAGGTCCAGCTGCCAAGGTGTGATCCAGGGACAGGGGTCAGTTATCTGGTCCACCAAAGGCTACTCGTGTGATATTGAGAATAACATCTGTCCTGTCAGGGTGGTAGAGGCTGAAGCATGAGCTTTTATGGAGGTGAGGTTCTGAGGGATCTTGAGGGTGTGACAGGAGCTAACAGGTGTTATTTTCCATGCAGGTAGCACCTGACTCTAGCACTTTCATCTGAACGTTGCAAAGTCTTTGGGCTACGGGTCCACTGCATGGGATGACAGCCACCTCCCTGCCACATCCATCCATCCTCTCTTCCGAGGGTCAAGAGCAGGGGCTGGGTTCCACCAGCCCTGATGGAGCCTCCATTCCCACCCAGACCCCACTGGTGTCAGAGGGGCTGGTCTGGCACTAGGGCTGCATGTGTGCAGATGTAATTCACTGCCCTTCTGCAGACATTCTTGCTTTTATTTCTCTTTCTGAAAATGCATCTTTTTGGCTTTTAGGAAGGTGATGCATCAATGGCATCATTTAAAAACTCTTTTTAAAATCAGAAGCATATTATTTTTAATACAATACATAATGCAGAAGCTGCGTGGCGGCTCTGGATGACAGGGTTGCCAATCAGGCTGCTCGTGTGCTGTGAGCTGTGTGGGTTCGCAGGGCCCAGGACTACACACTGTACGCACTCCAGAAACCAAACCAATGGTTTTTTAAAGTTCACATGCTGATTGCAAAGAAAAAGCCCATTAGAGAACAAATCGTTTAAGGCACAGCCTTCCTTCTAGCCCCAGGGATCTTGCTTTCTGTGACAGCATGATGGAAGGGTTTCTTATTCATACTTGGCTTTTCCCTACGCAGCAGGCCGCGTTGCTACCTGAGATTTACTCTATTGTGAAATTCTTGCTGGAAAATAGGGGAATCCGCACCCAATCCGCTACACCAAATAGATTATTTTGGAGACCCTTTTTCTGAGGACTTGCTTTTTCATCCTCTCCTTTGACCCATTCCATGTTGTCATCTCTCCAGATGAGGTGGGTGGTAGTGGTTCTGTTCTTCTGATTGTTCTTAATGACCAAAAACTCCCAGTCAGACAAGGAGGCTTTGGGGCATTTTGCGGCAGAGATTCTTCTGCTCTGTGAAATATCTTTTCTGAAAACTGTTATTCATGAATCAAAGCAAAGTTGCCACCTGATTAAAACTTGATGGGATTAATTTCTTTCCAGGCTGAAAGAGTTTAATGTCATAAGCATCAAGATTTGTCTTTTTTCTCCTTAAGAATTTTATCTTCTGGTTTCACCACTGCAGCCAAGGAGTATAACAGCGCTATTTCCAATAAACATCTGGACTTCAGAAAGTTAACAAAGTGGTATGCTGAATGGTAAACAAGTGCAGGGGATTTTGCACAGATGTAAAACAGAGATTTGAGTTTCAGACTGAATTATTGTACAGTGGCCACAGTTATCTGTTTTCTATAAACCGGGAGATTTTTTTTCCAAAGCTTTAAGAGTGTCTTGGACTCGTTTGATTTTTTTTTTTTTTTCAATGAAATATTTGAAATGAGATCATCTCAACTGAACAGCTGGCCAAGCTCAATATTACCACTTGAGCAATAAGTATCTGACTTACTGTTTTATGTCCATTAAAATACTTGGGTAAATTTCCACAAACTTTACATTCTTAAAAAATTATTTTTTTTAATAAAAAGGGGAAAAATGTATGCTTCCCGCAGAGTTCAGTCTTCTTGAAGAGCTAGTAGCTGTGCTTTGAAGTGGGTTGGGTACTTGACAAATGTGTTTCTGCAGTCTAGGCTGCTCCTAGGTTTTCTCCAACTTCCTGCTGGCACCTTGGGGACATGCTGTGTGGAGAGTAGGTCCCTGGGAGCTGTCTACACTATGTGATGCTTCGCAGCTGTCTGCGCTCCTGTGTGGCATTTTGTTGGGCTTACAGATAAACACAGCTCTCCTTGATCGACATGTTGACATGAAAATTTCCTTTCTCTACTGTAGCTTACGACCAAACTAGGAAGTTAGAGCATTAGCTGTAATGTCCTGGGTCGTCTTTGCTATGAACCAATGTACCAGTAGCCCTGGTGCAGAGCACAGTGTCAAGGGATCTGGAAGCACTCAGATGGTTGTTTTCCAGAAGTTTAGAGTCTGTATCTTTCCCTCTTTTTTTTTTTTTTTGTTTTTTTTTTTTCAGATCTCCTTGCAGCCTGGCACAGCACACACGTACTTAATAATCTCAGCTTCTCTGTGTGTAAATAATTAATCAGAAAAGGAAAATAATATAAATCCTAGCTATCATATTGCTATTAAAATTGCAGAAGCATTAGTGCATCCAATAAGTATTGTTTCTGTAATTAGATAACCTTTCTGGGCTGTATCAGCACTTAGAATAGGGAACATATGACCATCTGCTCGGAGGCACCCATGTTAGGAAGGAGGAAGCTTTGTTTCATTTGGAGACGTGGATTTCTATGCAGAGGGAAAGAATTAACCCAGCACAGGAGCGGAGACGACTTATGCCTCTTAGTCCTTGGCTCAGAGAAACCATTTCTCTGAGATCTAGCCTAGTGTGAGTTGGCAGAGGTGTGCCTGTGCTAATCCTAGGTCAGGGCTAAATGAAGTCCAGAGACCTGGAGCTGGGTGGGCATCTGCAACCCTGGGCTGGGGGCTTCTGTGGTTGCACAGCTGCTCTCAGCTCAGAGGTGTCCTCTGGGCTGTTTTTTCACCTGAAGCAATCATCTCCACAGAGCAGTGAGATGAAGCAGTGGGGATGGAGAGCTGAGCTGGGTAACTGGGGACTTGCCAAGTCTTCTCCCCAGATTTCTAGTTGTTCCCCTTGGTTGCAGAGCTCCTGCTCTCCAGGGAAATAAGCACATGAGGGAGGATATTGTTATTGCCAGATTCTTGCCTGTGAGTTAAACTTACTTTCTGATGGACAAAGATGCACAAATATTCAGTTTCCCCAGCTGTGTCACTGGTATTGCTTCTTTCAGATTGTTCCATGCTTATTAGCATCTTAACACTGAAAAGGCATAAATTCACCACTGTAATTTCTTTTTGCATAAATGATGCATCCTTTTTGCTGAAATGCTGATAAAATCAAGACACTTCTGAATTTCTCTAAGAATGGCATTCAGAGTAATACCAAATAATTCAGCTTTTCACTTGGAGTTTGCAGTCATAGTACTCATGGCATACAACCGGACTTTCGTATCTAGGTACAGTACTATAAAATAATCATGCACAGAATTCACCCCATTGAAGGAGATGTGTGAGAGGTTTCTTACGCGTGCTAGGCAACTCGGGCTCTCCCCACAAGGACAAAAGTGGTCCGTACTTGGCTTTCTCCTACGGAGAGACCTGAGCTTAGTTCTGTTTTACAGTAGATTACATATGGAAAGGAATCTGGCTCTGTCACCCCTCTCATTACTGCATATTTTTTCCATATGGCAGAGCTAACATATGGTTAGTGGAAATTAGGGTATTTCTATTGCACATGTCCAGAAATGAATTAGAATGGATGGTGTTGCCCAGGACGGAGACATATGGACAGACTCTTACGGACCATCTTGTTTAGCATTCGTCAGATTTTATACATGGTAATAGTCAATCCTACTAACTCATACTCTCAAAAGTGTGAAGCTTCTCCACAGATTAATTTAAACTGGATTTTTCAGAGGATCCTAAACAGATTAGGTACCAATCCCATTACCTTTTAATGGGAACTGAAGACTTTTCTTTATTAGGTGCTTTTGAAAATCTATCACTTAAAGATCAATCAGTGGAACAATTGGAATTGGACTTTATCTTAGTTGCAAACATTGGCTGAAGTTTGGGGCTATTTTCAAGTGTTTAAATCATTCTTGAACGATTTGAAAACAGCCTGTGTGCGTGCTGGCTGGGTGGGTGAGTCTCACAGCCTCTGCTCTTGTTCAGATGTAACTCCTAGAGAGGAATTTACCCCTCCAAAAAACAAAACCTCAGCAGAACAGATGGTTGTTTCACTTTTTGTTTCCCTGGTGACAATGATCGTGGAATTCAGGTTTTGATAGGTATTCTCAAACCATCCAAACCGATCACTGGTGGGCAGGATGGTTCACACCTCCTGTCTTCTATCACAAGTCTGTGAAAGTCTGGGGACTATGGTTCTGTAGGGCTACTGGGCAGCTGACTTCTGGATCCATGTCCAGCTTTATCGAAGCCTTCTGAGCTGGCCAGGTGTTGCTTTTTTTTTTTTTTTTTTTTTTTTTTTCTTTCTTCCTTTTGTCTTTTTCTTAGCAATATGCATCCGTGCATATTTGCTGTTACAAATGAAGACTGATAAAAAGTACTTCCTCTCTTGTCTGCGAATGAGCAAAGGGGGAAAAAAAAAATGTCTATAGTAATACTTTTCTTTCTTTGAAGCATCTGTTGGAAGAAGCTGGTCAATCATCCAGCAGCTAGTTAAAGTTGTTACACGGGATGAGGACTCCAAATCAACGCTAAATTATCCTGCAGCTGCTTCTGAGTTCTCCGACATGCGCTCCTACAACACATCAGCTCTGCTGTGTTAGCCACAGCTACCAGGACATTGTAGAGGAATATGTGCTGGATGTGGACTACTGAAAGAATTTAGCCCTTGTTCACATGAGCTGGTGAACTCATTTTCAGTATGGAAATCCATGCATATGTAGTTTTTGATTTTCTGTTATTAAATGTTTCCTGTCTATTGATACATAAAATAATTAATGCTAATATTCATTCAAAGTGGTAACAATTGAATCATTCCTGTTACAAGAAGAAACAAAATATGGTGTGTAATCTGTTGAAGTTAAAATGGAGTGCCAAGTGCTAACTTTAAATTGCTACTAATTTTCTAAATATTACATGTTTCTGAGTTGCTTCTTTCAATGATTCTTGATTCCAAATATGAGAATTTTAATTTTTTTAAAGTCTTGATCTTGTGACTATTGATTCTTACTTTCTGAGGTCCTAGTTCTGTACTTTTCCATATTTTTCCCCCTCCAAATCAAAGATGGCATGATTTTTTTTTTTTGTGATCATGAGAAGTTATTTTTTTTTTCAAATAAATGTATAGTTGATATATCAGAAAAGTAAAGGATGCCTAAGCAAAAACTCTGCTGGAAACAAGATGTTAGTTTGTCACACCTGAGACTCCCTAGCAGTGTGTGTTGCTGATTTGAGTTTTGCTCTGCCAGTCACCCAAGGACTTAAGAACAGCTGCAGTGTGCCCTTATGAAGTAGGTGCAAAATCAGGAAAAGAAGGGTTAGTTGCTGTGGGGTGATAAATTTGCAGTGGGAATACAGTGTGATCTGTTTGACTATTCTGACTATTAGGATGTACAGCTAAAGAGGAAAATATTGGCTGTTTGTTGGTTAGGAACTGCTAACGTAACACCTTGTTTTTGCTGCCAGAGAGATCTCTGTAGCCCCTTTGGTGAGCAAGGCGTCCTGACCCAGCACAGCTCAGCTCAGAACAAAAACGTTCTGTTGCTTTGTATAGCTAAGAACATCTAAGGGAGGTTTCTAAGATGGCCTCAGGTTGCTTGGATTGGTGTTAGGAGGAGCAGCTAAGACTTAAAGGAATCATTTGGGAACGTCTTACTGCACTAGGGAGCACTACAGGAGCAGAGGCACTATAAATAGGTGACCACGGTAGCACTGGTAACAGGTCTTGCTTAGGGGATTGAGTCTGCAAGTCAGAGCATCCATGAAAGGAGGTCCACGTGTAGCACCACTGCTTCTCTACCTCATACAGATAGCTTTGGGCACTCTGGTGTTGCATGGAACTGTTTCTGTGGTGCTGATGTGTGAGCAGAAGGTGATGTATTGCTGCTGAGGAAACCTGCATTTTCCTAACACCAGTTCCCTACTAAGGCTGTCAGTCTCCTTCTCCCTCACCCCAACCCTCTTCCATTGTACAGTGCAGGCAGTCCTTTGTCGTGGTGCTGAGAATTATTTTCTTGTTTTAAATCTCAGTTTGAAAATGTCAAAGTTCAGATTTTGAAGAGAGAGAAGTCTGGGTGCTAAAAGCAAGAATGTTCTTTTTAATTAGAGTTATGCCCTGGAGCAGTGAGAAACCATTATGTTTTTATTCTTCCTCTGTACTTGTTCCAAAACCTTTTACATGATCAGACTAAAAGGTAAGTGCAAATGAGTAAGCAGCTAAAGGAGTAAAGCAGATACATTTAAAAATAAATAAATAAAAAGGGAAAAAAAAAAAAAAAACTGTGTGGAACTGTAAATCTTGCTGTTCTGTATTTATGAAATAATTGACATTTAAACTCTGCTGCTGTTTCTAGAGATAAGATATTTGAAAAGACCCTTCTCCCAGAACGCTGCACTTTGGGTTGCGCGTGTGAAGCTAAGCGCTGTTTGTGTGACATCTTCTAGTGCTTTCAGTAATGTGATATGATGGGTGACGTGGTGTTCAGCCAGGGAGGCTGAAGGAGATGCAGCTCTCTGCTACATTACCTGATGCAGCCATGCACACACCAGTGAGGCACAGCGGCTGTCCAGGGCATCTTCCTCTTGCATCACAGCCAGGTTTTGGGGTCCCACGGACACAGGGGGGCTCTCAGTGACTGGAGCCATGTGGGTCTGACCACAGTAAGACCCTGTGTGTTTCCAGCTGAGTTAAACCCAAGGTCCAAGTTACTTGGCACAATGCTTTCAAGCTGTCTGCAGCCACCCTGGGTGGGCGTGCAAGGGGCAAGGAAGGGGCTGGGATCTCTTCCTTCATGGCCATCAGTGCAATGGCTGGGGGGGCTCTCACACATGCTCGTTCCCCACTGTGCAGATGCGGGCAGGTTTTGAAGGCTGCAGGAAACATTTTGTTGTTGTTGAAATGGCCTCTTCTGGTTGCTCCCCCAGTCACGTGCCACTTGCTATGGTCTGGTAGCACCCAGACCTGGTTGTTCTCAGGCAAAGTGCCCTGTTCCTGACGGGCTCCTTCTCTGCTCAGCTGCTGTCCCAGCATGGCAGTTTACTCCTAAAACATCACGAGATAATTTATTCCTTGTCTTGCCTGACTGCTGAGTGGGCTTAAAACCTTAATGATCCTAAATAATTTTGGGAATGAAAGACATTAAATTGCTAGTATAAGTTATTGGAATGCAAAAATTGAGATATTTAGGAGAGGGAGGAATGAGTTTTTGTAATAAATAAATAATTTTTTTTTTTTTCCCTAAAGCATTAGCAAAGTCTGTTTTTTTTTTTTTTTTTTTTTTTTTTTTTGTGTGTGTGTGTGGATGCTGTGGCACCCAGAGCAGAGACAGGGTCCTTCTGAGGAATGGATAATAAATATATTTGCATTAACAGATGTTGCCATAGCTCTACATACCTTCTAGTGCTGGAGGTACATGTGACAGACCAGGACACACTAGGGCTATTTTGAGCTGGAAGGTCACCAGCGGTAACTGGGGGTGGAAACACCATGTGCTTATGTGAGCTGGTGCACCAAAGCCCAGCCCATGTCACACAGCTTCCCAGACTGTCAGCTCTCTGCCTGAGATCTGTGTGCCCTGCTCAGGGAAAGTTCCAGCCTGAGAGAAGGAACCCAGCTTTCCCCATATTCATCAAACCTAGCCATTCATACAGCCTCTCTGTAAGCTTCTTGCCCCCAGATGTGCCCATATGCATGCACAAGATACAGCACCCGGGCATGCGCACGTGCAAATGCATTCCTGCATGAATTATATTTGTGTATTACATGAAAGAGCACATCAGCCAATGTGCGAACCTGACAAGCAGGAAACTTTGAGATAGCAGAGGGGGAGGAAATCTCACCTTTTCTGGCTTATGTTTTTCCTGATAAATATTCTTGCTTTGAGTGTTATAAAGGAGGATGTTATCTGATGCAAGATACAAAAATAGAAAGGTGTTATCATGGAGAGGAAGCACTTAATGTACCCTGTTCCATCTTTGCCACAGGATTATTCTCTGTCTGGCATCTGGGCCTTTATTTTAAAGTGTGCGTTTTAACCTGGGCCAATAAGTGGCCCCAGGTTGGGCTGCTTTGTGGGGCTCACAGCCCTCAGGCTGGCAGTAGTGCTTCCTGCTAAACCATCCTGCAAATCTGAAACAGAGGGGGTGAAGGCTTCAGTTGTGCATTTACCTTTTTAGTGTGTTGAGAATTCAAATCCAGGGCTTGATACCCATGAACATGATTCAAATGCATGGCAGTCAGTGGATCCCTAAGCCAAGCCTCTTGGGCACCCTGGAGGCTGTAATGCAGGAGGAGCTGCGTGGGTAGCACACAGTGCACTGGGGACCAAGCTTGGCCAGTGCCTCTGGGCAATGCTACTGTGTGCAGCATGATGCAGACTGGAAGGATTGTTGCTGGCGTACCTGTTTGCAGAGGCAAACTGAGTGGATGCCACGAGCTTATTCTGGCTTTGAAGCAATGCCGCTAAGCTATCTCCTATCTCATTAGCAATGCCCAGAAAAGATGCAACATGGCTGTAGCTCTGTTTTGGACCTCTGATTTGAACAGCATGTGCATTATGTATCCAGAAGCGTAAATGTGCCTGAAACCAGGCTTCTTATGGGGAAGAACTCAGGAGAACGAAAAGGACCATGAGGAGGGTGGTTTAATGGAGGACTGGTAAAGTCTGACTGAAGAAAACAGACTTCTGTGTTTTGTTTTCTTCTTGCATTTGCTGGTTCATTAAAAACTGTTTTATTTACTTTAAAGGTTTTGTATTTATTTCCACCACAAGGGATGGAGTGAGGGAGGGCAGGGAAATAGAAAAGAAACATTTCGATAACAGTTGCTGTCTGTCTAGATGCCAGCTTTCTTCAGGGAAAATCTTAACTGGCATACTAGCTTGTTGAGTCCTGAATAATAAATAATGAGGTGCAAGGTGGACAGATGGGTGATGGATGAGTTTTGCAAGGCTTAAAGGGAGGAGAATTTCCTTTTCTTTTGCTGCCTTTTTTTTCTTAAAGCTCTGTTCAAACATAAGAGAACCAGATTCTCAGCTGGAAAAATGCACATCCTTCCATTCAAGTGGCATTTCATTTTGACTAGGAGAAAGAAAATGGAGTTAGGCTTCTTTACAGTAACTGTGCCTCCAGGTGCAGGGGTGCCAAGGATGCCCGAGCCACCCTGGCAGGCTGGGCTTGTGTCACCCCCCTGGCACTGCAACATGATGCAGAGGGTTCTCTCTCTTATTGACACTCTCCTCATTTTCTTTGTCTGTTCCTTGTAATAACGAACCATTTGAGCCTGGAAATGTCTTGGGCTGTGTATGGCAGTGCGATAACAAGTGGAAATGTGCATCTGCGTTTATTTTGACAGGGACCATCTCTTGTGAAGGTGTTTATTGTTGGCTTCTGTTTCCCTGTGTGTTGGCAGTCGCCTCGTTTCTCTGCTGTGTAGTGGAGATGTCAGGATTTTATGGTCTGGACTTTTGGATTCCCCAATCTTGAAGTGATGGGGATGATTTTTCTTGACAAATCAGCCTCTAGAGGGCTGTGTTTTCCCTGTGACATGGAAACGGTTGAACAGACACTGTGTGGTACCTGCACAGGGCTGGGTGTGTGCCCCTGCACCTGACTTTCAGCTGCTCCCTGCCTGGAGGTGGGAGGCTGTGGTGTCAGGAGCGGCAGAGCTCCTCCGCCCTGCTTCTTCTGCTGAGATCTTCCAGAGCTGTATCCTGGCTGTTTTCCGCTGGGCAGTGGGGCTGAGTGTTTGCTGCTCCCTGGGGGATTACAGGAGTCACAGATGGGTTAAATGAATGAAATCTGGTGGCCTAAATAGGAGCTCAAGCTACGTGATCAAAATGTCTCCAGCGCTGCTGCCAACTTGTCCTTTCTGTGCTCTCCAGCAGAGTCAATCCCCTTCCCCAGGCTTCCTGAAGCTGCAGCTGATTGCCTCCTTAACGTGTGTTGCCTGAGCTGCAGCCCAGGGCTCAGTGGCCTTCATGAGGGCCTTCTGCTTCCTCAGTGCCCTTGCACGTGCTCTGCTGGTGCCAAGAGACACCTTGGGAGATGGGGATGGAGATATCTTTTGGAGAAATTTTCTCTTGCCAAGGAATTGGAGTAGCCCCCTGCTGCTAGACTTGAAACACTCCACAGAAGCACACCCAGCTGTATCAGGAGAGCTGGATGGAACTGTTTTTATCAGAGCATGTCAACCTGGTGGTGAAGGACCAGGCTTGACCCTCACTGTGCTAGTGACCCTGGCCAAGCTCCATCCCGAGGCCTGTGGGATTCTCAAGCACCTGGACTCTGTGTGACTCTTCTGAAGCACAGCGTCTGATGCAAACTGCATAAGAGAACTTCCAATCTTTCAATTAAAAAGTCAGCTTACAGTAGAGACTGTCTCAGCTGCTCTGCCTTGGTAAGAAGAGAAAGCTTTACAATATGCTGTCAAGTCATAACTCCTTCATGCATGCACAGCTCTGCTCTGCCAAGAGCAGGCAGAAACACAGAAAGAAAACCTCCCATCAGTTTCATCTCTTTATTGAAACCTATCTTGTCTGACAGTGAGTCTTTTGAAGATAGACTCTTCCCACCTGTAGAACTCACCTAGGACTGGCAGCATCCCATTGCTGTTGCCTGAGGTCTTTCCTGTGCTCCCTTGCTGAGACTCACAGCCTGAAATTCCATCCCCGCTCCTGCCTATTGAAATATGAAAAATAAAATATAAAAGAGACCTTAAGAGCACAGGTTTGGCTGTTAATCCCAAACACATCAGTGTTTAGGCATCAAAAGCTTAATCATCCATTATTTATCTGCTGCTGGGAGAGCACCATGTTTCAGTTGATGGTAACAGAAGAATTCCTACAAATGTTTCTCCCCTTGTAAACATTTAGGATGAAAGAAAGTAACAGCCTTAGGTTAAAATAAAATAAATAAACCTTGCCTTAGACTCCTGGGTTACTGATCAGGAATTTCTATTACTTGAGCAATGTTTCTAATCAGCTGAAATAGCAAGTGCTGTGTCAGAGGATTATTCTAGGAAATGAGTATTATGTTTGATTATAACATTGATTTCACACTTATTAAATCCTAGCCAAAGAAGGTGCATAAGAATAGTATTTCTATCCCAAAGTGTTCTGTTACAGGCAGCATTTGTGCTTGCTAAGCCTTCTCTTAAGCTGGTGGTTATCCTTTAAGAACAGTGTTCATTGACTGAAGTGAGGGCACTGGTATGCTTAGCTGAAAAGAGGGAAGCACAGACATTTAAAACAGCTTTGCTTGCTGAGGGTGCCCGTATGCAGCTGTGTGTTTGCAATGCCTTTAACAAGGGTGGGAAGTGCTGAGTGCCAGACAGCCTAGTGACGGGTCGTGCTTATTCCAGTGGTCTGAGGCTTTGGAAAACTTCCATGATTTCTTAATAAGAGTGTTTATTTACTACAGTTTGTTTAGGGCTCAGCTTAGTATGTCTGCCTCTTAACACTGGAGTTTTCTGGTGACCCTCAAGCCTGAGGGTTTGAGCTGGTGGTGGGAATGGGGGAAATTGTTGCTCCCAGGGGAACTGTTGGCTATTTGGTGGAGGAAAAGTGAGTAGCACAAGTTTAAATAAGCATCTGGACACTTTCTTGGATATTATTTGTAGAAATAAAGGACAGTTATTGTTGAGATTACTTGATTTATCAGTCAGAGGGGACTGTTGTGAGTGAGTCTCCTATACAGTCCCCCACTGCATGTCACTCAGTGGCTCCTAATTCCTCATACTACTAAACAAATCACAACTTTTGCTTGAGGTTTCTAAGAGGTTTCTGCTGGGAAAACAATGCTGCATGCTAAGTAAACCTGCTCATTGGTTCTGATTCTGCAAAGGGTGGTATCTGTGTGAACATGTGCTCTGCATGGTGGGTGGATGGGCTTGTGCATGGTGACAAATTCATTTGAAGGCTCAATGGTTGAGTATAATTTTTTTCTGAAACTTCACTAAATGACCATGATAATGATGCTGATGAGCACAGTGTCATGTAGAGTTCCACCTACTGGAGGCGCCTGCTGAAGGCAATAGTGTAGGTACCATGTGCCACCTGAACCCAGCAGTAGCTTGTGTGTGTGCTCTTCTCACATTGCAAGAGGAAGGTGATGCAATTTGTCATCTACTGGTGATATAATGGAGAGTTAGATGTTGACTGGCTTAGCCATAATGCACATCTCTGGGGGAATTCCTAGCCCACTGCCTAAAGCCTGTGAAATGCTGGACCCTAAGAGGTTAACGAGCTGCTTGCTGTCCAGCAACTAAAGGCCATGTGCCAGAGGAAGGGGATACCAGAAATCCAGAATGTGGTGGTCTCCTTCTGAGTCAGCTAATCTATAAACATTAATCTATTATGCCAATTAAGTGCTTAGAGAAGGTGAACCGCTATGTAAGTACCAGGTGTTGTGGGAAACCTGGGTCACTGCAGTGCCAAAGGTGCCATCTGATGGATGGGAGATTAAACAGAGGTCTCCGCTACAACAGCTCATTAATGATTCTGTAGCATTTTTCATGACAGAAGTCTTCCCAGGGAATTGAAGGTGAACTCCTGATCAAGATCTGAGCTTATTCTTTCAGCTTTAGGTCAGTAAAAATTGAATGCAAAGCTGAAAACCAACACTACATTTCTCTGCTAATCCATGAGCTATGAAAAAAAATAAACCTGAAGGTAACAGATGGTAAAAGAATAATGATGGATCCAGTCAACAATAATTTCCTGTCCTATAATTTATTCTGGCTGTGGCGCTATGCTGCAAGCTGAAAGGCTGAGCTAATTTCCTGACTGTACCACAGTCTTTCTGTATGATGTGAGATCAGATCATATAGGTCCACACTCCTCATTTTGGATGCCTGGCTTCTTTCCCTGGAGATGATTTGAGCTGATTGTTCTTCCAGCACTCGCACTGGCCGTGTCTGGAGCTGGATGTGAGTTCAGCAGGACTTACAACTCCGGCAGCTGGCCCAGTGGTACTGAGCAGTGCCCAAGTGCTCTGGAAGTCGGATCCTGGGCGATTTGGCCAGGGACTGAGGAAAAAGGTCAGAGCCAAATTCCCCTCTCCTGAGTCCTAGGGTAGTCCTCAGGCAGGCAGGCTTCCAGGGGTGAGGGACTGCTTGGACTGGAAGTGGAGGCATCCGTAGTTAATGCCTGTTGTCGTTGGGAAGGGAATGCAAACGTGCCTCCTTTACAGCAGCACAATACAGCCAAGTTCGTTAACATTTATTAGGTAATGATGAGCTGTTCTATTGAAATGCCTGTAAATAAGCAAACAATCTACAGATGGCCGCTTAATAGGCTCTGCTACCAGGTTGTAATATCTGACCCCACGCGCAGATGTTGCTTTCCTGGAGCAGCTGTGCCACGCGGGTCTGCTTTCTGCCAAGGTAGTTCCCCTTCTGCAGCAAGGAGCAGCTGAATTTCAGCTTCCTGAAGTCTATGTACATCCTCCCCCACCCCAGCCCCGTTCCCAAGGTATTATCATTTGCACAGTTTGTTGTTTGGAAAAGCAGGCTGTGGTGCCTGTCATCCTTTGTGTGTGCTTTGTCTTTGTGCCAGCTCGCATCCCGAGGAACTGCAAAGTGGCACCCGCACTCTCTGTCTCACAGCAGGCATGTTTTGCATTTACTGACACATGGGGAGTGACTGACTAATACTAACATGAAAACAATTCTGACAGAACAAGGGCTTGATGCAGGGGGAAAAAATATCCAGGAAAGCAGAGCGTGTGCAGCATATGCTATTGCTTTCACCAGTTCAATAAATATTTATTGTATTTCTTATAATTGAGTTTCTCCACTGTAAACTTAAGTGGAAGAGAGTGTAAGGAGAAGTTGAGGCAGATGGCCTTTTTTAAGAAAAGCAAACAAAAAACAAGATCTCCTATCCAAGCACACCAGCAGAGGTTTCTCACAGTACAAATAAGAAAATATTTCAAAAGAGATTTCTCCCAGCAGTGTGGATAAGGGGGGAAAAACAATAAAAACAACAGTGGAAAAAGCAGAGGAAACACAGCCCCCATAGGCTTCTCTCTGCACTGATTTGAGGTTTGAGGTGTCATTTTGTGAGTGTCCTTTCTTCTGAGGGGGAGTAGAATATTTCTCTAGGAAATCTTGATATTAGATGTCTTTCATCAGATACTTTAGGTATTTAAAACTAATAATAATTAAAAAGTGCAAAATGCAATAACTGAGACTACAGTAACAGACAGACTGAGTACTGAGTCCATTAAAGAGAAGGTGATAGAAAAAATACCTGATAGGCTGGGAATAAATCTAAAACCTGTAGGTCTCATGTTGACTGGTTGTTCTGTTGGATAGCTTTTCCTTGGTCACCTCTCCTTCATTTCTGCAGCTGACTGCTGGGTCTGGTTTTCTTTTTCACTTTTTTTTTTTTTTTTTTTTGGT
>VXAV01003859.1:8447-21619 GCA_013399715.1 Alectura lathami
AGGAAAAAAAAAGAAAAAAAAAAAAGAAGCCCACACACCAAAACATGAATCCATGTAAATATCATTTATTCACATGAAAGCATCTAAACTCACATGAACGCTTGCCACTGAGCCCTGCCTTGAACAGAGCAATTGTGTGACCCCACCTCAGTCTCACAAATAGTGCCAAGTACTTCCAAGAAGCATTGCTGTTACTACAGTGCAGACCTGGTCTTACACTCTCTGCTGATGTTCAGTACCTTTTGCCCTTTGAAGGCACAGAGGTTTCCCTCCATATGCATCACTGCACAACTGAGCCTAATTCGGGCTGTGGAGGAAGCTCAGCAGTCTGACTAGTTCAATTAAGTTTGAAAATACTTGATTTTGATAATTCCTACATGAAAGAAAAGAGACTGTCTTCTGTATATATTAATTACTGTCTGAGAGAAAAGCAAATTACAAGGAAATGGAAAAAAATGTTGCACTGCTCATTATTTTTTAATTCAGAAATATGCCAAATATTCAATTGTAGGATAGGTTTCCAAAACACTACAACTTAGAAAGGAGACGCTGCAAAACCATCAGTAGTTGCTATTGTATTACTTTGATAAGGGAATTGATGCTTTGCTATGGTTCATATAAAAATACCATAACAGAAGTGCATCCTGTTGTAATTTTTAAATGCCCTCATTTAAGTTCACTTTTACTGCTCAGATTATTTTGTTTTGTGGATACCCAGCCAGCCCAACCGAAGAGCAGGTACATCTGTGTTCCCATCCCCTGTGAACTAGCGGCCTCTGTGTCGCAGGCAAAAGGGGTGTTTTTAATTCTAAGTGTGCATGCCTAATTTAACTTTGCCGGTAATTTAGCTAAGTTGTGCACTGAGATTTTTTTGTGAACAAGTAATAAAATGCATGGACAATTTTCCACATAAACATTTTCCGAGTTACTTGCATACCATCTGAATTCTCTACATGTTCCTTCTAACAGATGAAACCCCCAAAGTTTTTCTTTCTGTTGGTTTTTGGTATTTTTTTTTCAGGTATCCTTGAGATTAGTTAATGAATTAATTATTTTCTAAATTGCCCTGTGCCAATGCAGCTCATAGTCAGGAAGTATGAAGGTAGGGTTTTTGAAAAGCTGATTGAAGCAGAGGCAGTCCAGACATGTGTGTATACATAACAGATACACAGACAGATACAGATCTATCTGTAAATTCATATATGTCGAGACATATGTCAGTTGGCAGGATTATTTGAATAGAGAAAAAGAAAATCACTCCAAATTCAGAAGGGAAATACTACCATAAAAATTAACAAGTCTAAACTGATGAACTCTTTAAAATTAAATCTTACCAGGTATAACATTTTTTGAATTATATCAGTGTGTTAAGTGAAAGACTAAAACACTAAATTATTGTACTGTGAAAGAAAAAAGAGGCACCCTCTTAGCTAGCGTCACGGATCTGTCTGCCTCACTGCAAAAAGATGCAGCAGGAAGAATCATTGCCAAAAGCAGAAACAAAAGTGATTTGATAAGTGAGCATCCTTCCTTCTGCACTTCAAGGTTAGCTCCCGTAAAGATGAGCAGAAGTGTAGGGATTAATGAATCATCTATGTGGGGTAAACCCGAGGTGCCTAAATAACTAATGCAGTAAAATTTAAACTGAAAGCACAACTGGTTTACATAGCGTATATTTCACCTGTGCAACAATAAGCAAGCAGTGGTAAAGTGGTAGTGGGACTAATAATGATATGAGCTGAATGACCACCAGCGGTCAGAAAAACCTATAAACCAAATATTGTAAACTAGGAAATTTTTTCCTTGGTATCCATATGTGGTGGTTTAGGGTTTTGTTTTGTTTTATTTTTTGTTTTTGTTTTGTTTTGTTTTTTTCCCCCAGAGCTTCTTTATACCATTGTTGGAGGCAAAATATCTGATAAACTATGGACTCACCTAAAATTATTTCCTATAATTTCCACTGCTCACCCAGTTCCACACTGCTAGAAGTATACACTTTCCTGGCATGTACCTGTTGTCTGAGCCAGAGCCACGCAGTAACAGCGCTGCTGTTACTGAAAGAGCATCGTTAATACTGCTGCAGCAATCAGCTCAGGGCAGCACTGGTACCTGGGAAGCAGTGGTACCAGGAGCTGAAGCAGACTGCTTTGTGCCAATGCTGGCACTATCTTGTTTACAAAATGCATCAGTCACAAATAAAAGTTACAGGTTTTGAAAGCTTTGTTTTGTCAATTCACACATGTGGGATAACGGTCGCAAATCATAAATGTCATACCTTTGTCGCCAGGATTTGAAGATATCTGCAGGGTTCCTGTTTGGATGCAAATCCCAGTGGTCGCACCTCCTGTGATTCACATCAAAAAAACTTTGAAAAAGGTTTTGATTCTGGCAGCTGCTCTCAAGGCGAGACTTTCTTTCAACTCTTGCCATCCCAGTCTGGGGAAGGGTCTGCTTCTTCTGCACAGAGGTCTTGGCTTCCATCTTCCTGCACCTCCGTCTTTCAAACCTAGCAGGGAAATTGGAAGTCAGTACTAGGAGTTTCTTTCCAAGGCGAGTGGGACCCTTTACTGACTTCCAGTAACTGTTAGCAGTTTATGACAGGTCAACAAAGTTTGTCTTTTCCCAAAAACACCTCAGAATAATGAGATGTGTCAAACTAAACAACATTTGCCTTCTGTCAAGCACAATATTCATTTTTTAATGTTTAATGTCTTTCAGGGCTCCTAGGAAGAGCCAGGTTGGCAGCCCAGGTTCAGCTCCACAAATCAGCAACATTCAGGCTGCTGCCAAAGGAGCTGCTCCGTGGGGTCCCATTCCTGCCCAAATGTGGTGGCCAGAGCAGGGACTGGTGGACAGTGCTCCTCCTGCATCCTTTATCCCTGGGCCTCTCACAGGCTGGCACCTACCAGCATGCAAAAGCAGAAACCCCGCTGCACCACTGCAGAGTCCTTTCTGACAGAGAAATTAGAAGTGTAGGGTCAGGAGTGAGTCTGAGGAGCAACCTCTTCTTGGGAACTGTGCGGGGAGTCTTGCCTCAAGGCTGGGAGATGCCACCTCCCCATGCCAGTTGCATAGCATCACCCATCCCTGCCGAGATGGAGGTAGAAGGAGCTGGGGCAATCACAGGAGCCTTGGTGGGAGTCTCAGAGAAAATAGTGCTGCGGAGTTGGACTCGATGATCCTTGTGGGTCCCTTCCAACTCAGAATATTCCATGACTCTATGGGGAAATTCATCAAGATATGGGAGTCTCCATAAAACACCCTCACTGCCCAAGTCCCCACCTGTTTGCAAGGTGCTCATTCCTCCTTCAAAAGAAAACAAGATGTTAAAGAAAACAACTTCAGTTCAAGTTTCCTCCTCTGCTGTTTTCCTTGTCCTTCAGGCTGGCACTGTTCAGCCTCCACGTTCAAGTGCTACACACTTCCTCTAGAGTGCAGTTAAGAAGCGCACACATGATCATTTAAGTGCATGCTTTACTTATCTATCCTTAAGAACACAAAATAGACCTAGAAAAAAAAGATGGTGTCTGTATGCTCATTAAAACACTTCCAGCCCAGGGCAAGGATTTGATCAAAAGGATTCCTGCCAATGGAAGGGCATGCTGGAGCCATTGTAAGAAGTTGTGTGCGAGCATCTGCGTTCCTTTCCTTTTCTTTCTTGTGCCCTGTCCCTTCCACTGCCACCTCCAATCCCTTTTCTTCCAGCTGGGGGAACTGAAGAGATTTCTCTTCCTTGATGACAATTGTGTCCTTTGAGAAGCCAAAGCAAAAGGCACTTTAAGTTCAAATGAGACTCTGACATAAACCAATATTAGCCAAGACCAACATATGTTTATTGTAATATAAGTAACCTTCATTCTGATCAGCAGGTTTTCCTCACCCCGCTGCAGTTTTACTCATTGCCTCTTTTATTCTTCCAAAATGAATAAATGAAATGGCTGCACATTTTTATTCACAGCAGTGGGTTTTAGAACTTCAAATCAGAGAGGCGTTTTGATTTTAGAAATAAACTCCAGAGGAAACAGTTTCAACCAGAACTTTCATATTTTTTTTTTAACCAGTTTAAGGTAACATCAAAACTCACCTTTCCAAAAAAATGAAACCTCACAGCATTCTTTTAATCCAAATTAAATAAAGTGTCATCCCTGTGTCCTCTTCCTTCATATTTAGAGGGAAAGAAAACTATCCTGCACATACTTTAATGGTTTTGTCTGCAAATCCTAAATGCTCTGCTGCTGCAAATTTCAAATGATCTTATACAGCCAAAGTCTCTTTGGTGTCAGCAGCTACCCAGGTAGCAACACAACCATGAGAATGCTGCTGATCAGAACAATGAACGCCTGATCTACAGATGTCATATCAAGGTAGAAATCTTGATGAGCATTGTAGTGACATTACAAAGTGGATTACACATGTTGTATCTGGGTCAGAAAAGGAGTTATTTCGGTAAGGTCAACAAAGTGCTTCTGACCAAACTTATTTTTCTACATTTAGAGAGATATGCTTTTGTTTGTTACTTCACGTTACATTTAATAACAATATTCTCTCTGTACTTCTGTATCAGTTTGCAAGCAGTTAAAAGGTAGGCAAAACAGCCCTGGGGTTGCACAGTTCCAGAGGCCAGGTATAACTCCCTGCTTTGCGACTAGGGGCCCAGCCACCTTGTCCCATGCTCTCAAGTGTATTTATGTGTTCAGCGTCACCTCAGAGAAGTTTCTGAGCTTTGTGCTTAAAAGGTCTGCCCCTCAGTTTGTCCCTGCCTCCATTCCCCACCCAGTAAGAGTATACAATTAGGACTTTCTTGCTTTCCAAATGTGTTGGATGCATGGGAAGCAAATACAGCAAGGCTGTAAGGTGCTCAGGTACGCCAGCTCAGAGGTTCTGCCAGACCCAAAACTCTTTGGATGTGTGGGGCTCTGGGTGGTGAAGATCTCATTGCACAGCACAAAAGATGCCTCATCTTGAACCACCTTTCCCGGAAATGAACAAAGGCTAAGGTAACATCTACACCGCAGACAGGAGATGAAGTTGCCCTGTTCTGGGAATGAGGCATAATCAAAGCTGTTGGCTTACGGCACTGTGGTTGCAAGGTAGGGACATTCCATCTGTGAGATTTTTTTTGTCTATCTCGACCTCTCATCTTAATTTTAAGTAATGTTTTTATTCTTACAAAATTACAAAAAAAAATTACCCCAAAAAGTACTTTTATCAGCTGATATGTTGCGTGGCCAAACGCAACAGTCTGCCTGGGNATAATGCTTTTATTCTTA
This sequence comes from Alectura lathami, assembly GCA_013399715.1. Classification (NCBI taxonomy): domain Eukaryota; kingdom Metazoa; phylum Chordata; class Aves; order Galliformes; family Megapodiidae; genus Alectura; species Alectura lathami. The sequence continues at coordinate 13,718 of VXAV01003859.1, forward strand.
CAAAATCTAACACAAACCATATATTACAAAAAAAAAAATCACCCCAAAAAGTACTTTTAACAGCTGATATGTTGCGTGGCCAAACGCAACAGTCTGCCTGGGACAGTGACAGCCACAAACGCAATTGCAGAAGCTGTCCATTCCCACAGTCATGCTGGGGCTCCCAGCAGCAGCAGCAGCTCTGCAGTACACAAAACGCACCCTGAGATGCCCAGCTCCCCAGCCTCCTGCCTCGGAGCTGGAGCGTGGGGTGGTAGAGCTGGGAGGCAGCCTTCAGAAACATCCTGCCCATCGCTGTGTGTACAGCATGGATCTGGGGGACTGTCCCGGGATGTCCCATCCTGCAGAGGAGTTTCTGGAGCCTGTGCCATGGGGTGCTCAGGCTGTACCTCAGGGCACAGGACTGTGAGCTCTCTGCTCTACCTCACTTGGACCCAGGAGCCCAGGTACTCATTAGAGCAGGCACCCCAAAAATGCCTGGCTTTGGTCCATGGCAGTGAACTTGAAAGACTGTGAGGTCACTCAGAGGATTAACAGGTAAAATAATGGTGATGTTGCATCCCCCTCTGAGCCACTGGTATGGTTTGATGCTCACGTGTTTCTAAGAGTCAGCTCAGCTGTATTTACTTTAATATAGGTCTTCGGCAACACAATAGCTAGCCTACAACAGCAGAGGCAGATCTTAAACTGAAGCGTGGGGTCAGCTCTAAATAACATAAATCTGAGAGTGTAAACAAAACTTACACCAATTGTGTTCATTTTTACTTGTTTTTTAAAAGGGAAAAAAAAATAAAGGGGTACTCATTCAAGGTACTAATACGTACTAACACCACAAGCCTGCACACTAAATCTGTAACTGAAAGCTACAATTACCAAGATTGCAGAATCTGAACAACATACCAAGTTGAGGAGACCTGTTTAAATAAGTGGAAGTAAAGAAAATTGTTTCTTTTTCCAGTTGCTATCCTATATTTCAAAACCTGTAAAATCTTATGTTGGCAATAAGGAGCCTATGCAATATTTATTTCTCTGTGATGACGGTATACTTCATTCCAGAGCAGTGGTACACATATCAGATCCATCAGACTCCTGAGGGTATGATCCTACACACAACTAGGAGGAAAACCAAGATTATCCCATTGACTGCTACAGGCATTCCCTCAAGCTAATACCCTCCTGGTGCCGCATTACTTTTTTTAAGGGATAATTCTGAGCAACCACATTTGTTTTAAAACATTGCCACTGTTACATACAGAGTGAGTATATTTGCTTTCATTACAGTGTATGTTTCTTATTCTATCAATATGCTGTGAACCACTGTTGAAGTGTGATGTTGAACTGTCAACTTATTTAACTGGGATAAAACTTTGTTTTAATAAAGCTTTACTACATACATAAATAACGGGCACAATTTGTTTCCATTAGGAAAATAAGTTTTCTTCAAAGCAGTTCACTATTTAAGGCTTTACATTTTTCCAGCACTTGCACAAGGTTGCAACAAACCTTAACTTATTTACAGAGAGATGTTGAGTGGAGATAAAACCACTTAATAATCCACCAGTTCTTGCTAAACATATTTTCCTTCCCTGCCCTCTCTGAAGGCATGTAGGACAGCACTCTCATTTGGCATATTCTTAAAGTACTTGGATATCCTTTTCTTTTACTGAAAGCTCTTTGAACTAATGGCATTACAGAACAGTTCAGATAAATGGGGTTTATGGCTTTTCTTCACAAAACAATCCTGAAAGTGTTTAGGGTTAAAAACAAAACAAAATAAAAACCCTTAGGCATTCATTTGAAAATAATTTTATAGTAACAATAGATGAGGGAACAACAATAGCATAAACAAGCCAAAATGCATCTCTTTCAAGAAAAGTTGACCAGGTGGCCTCGGTGAGAGAAAAGGCTTCCGTTTTTTGGAACTTTTGTCAAATTCGCAGCAGCAACAACAACAACCAACTGCCCCAAATGCCCCAACTGTTGAGGAGAAAATATTCCCATCAATAGAATGCCTGGCCTCAGCATGTCTGAGTGCATTCCAGCTTTTTTCTGTGTTTGTTCACAACAACTGCGCCTGAGCGGACACCCTCTCTCAGCGGCCTGACTTAATAAAGCTGATATATTGCTGCAGGGACCCCAATCCTAACGTATTTGTTAGAATTTCCCCTTCCTTTGTGCTCAGCTGTCCCTTGAATGACATAAGGTTGTGGGGTTTTCATTATTATTTATTTATTAAAGCATTCGTTCTCTTTATAACTGCATTTGGTACAGTTCTCAGGCAGCCTCACAGTATCTCTCTCTGCTCCCATTTCCTCAGAAACGCACTACTACAAGTTGCCTTTTCAGCCCCGTTACTGGCCCTCAGAAGCCAAAGGAAAGTTTCCGCATGTTTCTGTCAAGCTGCCAATACCCTCTTCCCAGCTGCACATCTCTGTCTCACATATTGTTTTACTATTTCAGCCATGGCACAGTTTCTTCATACAACTCTGTCTTCCACCAGGGCACCCAGCCCCTATCACTTCCCCCAGGGCACCACTACATCCCGGGAAGAAAGAAGAGAAATCTCCCTAACATTTGTCATCTCTCCACCTCCTCTCCTTTGTAGGATTAGTGGTGGTGACCTTCTGTGTTCTAAAATAGACATGCTGGAAGTGAACTGGTGAGCGTAGCTCTGTAGAGGGACTGGAAGTTCAGTAGCAAGGGAGGGTTTTGACTTCAGGACTCTCAGCTTAATTAAGGGGTATATTCCTCATGTGTGACTGCTGGAGACCACAGCAGGTGAGGCAGACCTCTGACCCTGGAGGAGTTTGTGCCTCTCTATTAACCCCGCAGGGAACATGGTGAACACCTGGAGCGTTAGTCATCAAACACCTTGCACAGCTCTCTCCCTGCAGTTATTGCCCTTGTCATTTCCCTGAGGAGAAGTGCATCTGTCCCCAGGTGAAGTGAGGCTGAGCGGGACAAGCCCCACGCCTTCCCCTCCAAGCTGCGGGCAGTGAAAGGAAAGCAATCAGCATGCTCTGTTTGCAGACAAGGTTTGAGAAAATCCCTCTCTGCCCCCTCCCACAGGATTTGCACACACGAGCGCTACGTGGGAAACAGCAAATACAACGTTAGTCATTTCCTCCTCGCTGCCAGCTGCTGATGGTTTGCATAAGAAGAACCCTTGGACTTCAGATTATTTCTTAAAACACCCCTCGCCCAAATCTCTCAGCAAACACTGTCTGGGAGGGAGCCTGCTAGGCCACGCGCTGCTTCCTGCAGTATCCAGTCACCTTCCCCATAGCCACCGGCCACAACCTTTACCCCACCAGGATACAACACCCCAGCATCTCACTAAGCCTGCATTTTTGAAGCCTCATATCTATGTTGTAGTAGTGTGGATCCAGGGTAGAAATTCAGGCTTAGCTGCATCTAAAACTTTCAGTTATGGATGTGACACTGTAAGGCTAAGTGACAAAGGAGACAGCCTTTGCCCTCAGAAAACAGTGAGTCTTGTCAGTCAGGTCAGTTGTCTGCTTTGGAGCTTACTCTGGCATGAATGTGTTTCCTCAGGCCTTACTTTTCCCCCCTCAGAGAAACACAGGGAGACCTGGCACTGGCTTCTGCAACATAAAAGCGAACACCGTGATCCTGTGCTTTAGTACACAGCATCTCTTGCACCTTTGGAAGACCTTCTGCCCAACATTTAACATCTCCTTTATCTCTTCATGACAGGTGAAACACCTTTCCCAGTTAGGTGGGAGGATGGCAGCACGTCCCACTGGGCATTCCTTGAGGGGCATCCTTGCTGTGAAGTTGGAATAGTCACGGTGGAGGCCCAAGGTGGCAGGACGAGGTGGGAGATCTACTCCTGCAAACCTAGCTGGGAAGAGCAGCACATTCAGCACAACCACAGGATGCAGGACAGGCAGAGAGAACTAGGGAGAGCAAAGAGGAAAAAAAAAAAAAAATCTGTATCCAGTATCACATAAACATGATCCTTAGGAGACAGTGAGGTTACAACACAAGTCACCTTTTTTTCCTTCTTAACAACAGTGTTTCTAGGACCACCACCAGCAGAGCAAATGCATGTTTATGGGGAACTGAGGCCCCTGTTCTTAGCCATGGAGGTTGTTCCGCCTTGGACCGGCTCTGAGAGCACATCTCCAGGCACTCTGTGTGAATGCCATGCCCTTCACCACACATCATTTTATACTTTGCCAGGTTTTGAACTTGCCACTTCTCTGCTCTTTCTACACCCTTGTGTACTGGACACCTCTTCTTTCAGTCTCTTTATTTTCTGCCTTCCCTGGGGACTCACGTAAGCTTTCGTTTTTAATCTTTTTGTTTTGTTTCCCCTTCCTGGTGAGTTTATTACCAGGCTTGTGCACAACTCTTAGGTAGTACTGTCATTTAATTTATCCTGAAAATGTATGTTTCCTCTCTGTCATCGCTTTCTGCATTACTTACCTTTACAGGGAAGACATGACTTACTTCAGTGTTGCTTATAAATCAGTCACTTTTGGAAAAATCTATTTTGACATAGGGCTAGCTGGTGGCAGCTTTCTGACTCTCGTTAGTGTTTCTTTTTCTTCCCCCTCCTCCCAGCACCACAATCCCAGGAAATTATCTTCTGCTTCTGAATCTGCTCCCCATCCTCTAATGCAAGCACACTGAGGCAGTGAATCCATTAACGCTTCTGGCTATATCTACCTGTGCTATCAATAAATCATATTCACCATATCTCCTTCAGTGACCCCTTGTTCCTTACATACTTGAGTACTTTCTTATTATTTATGTTAACCTCCTCTGCAACCTTACTGCATTTTTTACCTGTTCATGCCTTGTCATTGTTTTACTGTCTCATTTTGCAGTCATGCTCAGAACCTCTTTTTAATATCTCACATGCAGCACTTCTCACATATTTGTTATATATTTGTCCATTAATCATTGGGCTTGGACAAAAAATGATCTTCTTCTCTTGTTTCCCTTTTGGAGCTAAATCACAGATCTCTCCATCCTTGCTTCCTTCTAAAATATTCTGTCAATGCTGATACTGAAATATAATTTGGATCTGAATTTGAGTTGATCATGGGCTTATAGTCCTTACCCACTGAAAATTACCTTGCCAGGAACAACAGAAGTTAAAGTAAAGAAAGAAGATAAATGAATATGGGTTTCCATGCTGAAACCTGTCTGCCAGGCTCCTCTATTCAGTGGATACTGCCTAGGGACAATTTTCTAGGTCTAATACAATAAACTCTACTTCTAGGGTTTACAGTCTAACTCTTTGTTTGTTTACTTGTTTGTTTTAATTTGAGGTTTGGCTTCTGTCTTATATCTCCTCATTGTAAGTGGTAAGAGTAGGGAGAATTTTACATACAAGTAGTGACACAGACACATGGAAACACAGATTTAAGTACTTCTTACATTCCAAGGGAAAATTCTGACAGTGTTGTACTGGACCTAGAGTGTCTAATAAATCAGAATAAAGGCCATTTCACAGTATTCACACCAAATTTTCAGATGCTAGCCTTTGTAACTATCCATGCTGCTGAAGGTAAATGAGAACTAAACGCATATTCCAAAACATGAGGGAGTATCCTAAATATAACTTGTCTGACAGCATTATAGGCTGATATGTTTTTTGATACCTACAGAAAAGGGCAGCTGCTCGGTGTCAAGCTAATACTGCTTATGTGTGAACAAACTTTCCATACTGTATCTTCTAATTCTGTTATTCTGTTGTTTCTTGTGAATTCGGGAAACAGTCTTTGGCTGCGTTACAAGTACTGCACTAGGGACCGCTATTTTAAGTGGGGTTTTACCTCTGTAGAATATGATTTGCCAGCAGCTTCTGATACGTTTTCAAGTACTATTGCACATTCTTGACAATACTTGATCAGAAAGCAATGAACAATTTTTTGTTGTATGTTCATTAATATATGTATGCTTCAGGGAACTCTCTCTTCTGTTAGATCTCTCTTCATATTGATCAACAAGTAACAAAAAGGGACAAATTTACAAGTGAAGCGTTTCTTACTGGAATTCACTGGGAACCATTCCATTATATGACATAGATGGAGCAATGCCCTTCTTCAACACTGACATTTCTTATTGATAGGTACTGAAACAGAGTGCATGGGAGAACCCCATCTCAGACAGCCAGAAGCTCAGTGGATATAGTAACAATGAAGGAGGTAGGAGACACCAGTCTGAGTCCCTGCTTTACCTAACATAATCAGGAACAACCTACAACCTAAACAGTGGCCCCGATATTTCAGACTGAGTTTAAGCTTCATCTGGCCACTTCTAGATGCCTTCAGTGTGAGCTTCTGCATCTGAATTCATCATCTATACTGCTTTATGACTGCTGGAGAAAAGCAGGAACTTCTACCACTCATTATTTAAGCCCTAGGTATGACTGTTGCTCTCCATCAAGTATAACTGGAGCCAAAGGGAGTGAATCAGATGGAGAGGTCTAGCCTGCACACCCTGCATCTGAGGAGGAGGAACCCCACTGATCACTCAGTCAACTTCACAAAATGAGGCAGGTTGAGGAGGAAAGATAGAGGCTCTTTCCAACACCTATAGGTATGGTCATCTGCCTGGGCTGCCTTTCCCTGATCCTTCCTGCCCTGTTCCTCCAATGTCATCTGCCCTTCTCTGATGTGTGCAGACCACTTCCACACTGAGAATCTGCTGAGCAATCCCACTTGTTTTTATTGCCCTAATCCAAGTCCAGCGATATACCTCACACCTGTCAACTCATCCTCCATCCAAGTCCATACCAGGTCATGCGCTCCTATTGTAGTTATCACCAAGCTTTTCCATGTTGTCCTTATATATACACTAACTTCCACACCCCCTCCTTCATGAGCTCAGCCTGTCCTGGAAACTGTCAGGTACTTCCCAATAATTTCTTTAAACCAACAAAATATTAGTATTTTCCATGCTACAGACTTGTCCTGTCACCTGCGAGATGTGGCAGTTTTTGTTACTTACCATGAAGTAAGACATTTATTCCCTCACTTTCTGCTGCTAAAAGAGAAGGAACGGATCTTCTCTTTTTGAATATTATCGTTTCCAAGCCCAATTAAGTCCTCTTTTATCCTCACCTCTTGGGATAGGAATTAGTTTTCTTTTGTGCTTCCACTTTTGCCACAGAGACACTTCTTTCTTCAGAGTACTCATGCCACAAGAAATGGAAGGCTATGCTTTAGAAGCTCCAGAGCATCAATTGATATACCTGAGAGGGACAAGGTGTAAAGGTATTATTATAGCTGTCAGGGACAGCCAGAGACAGTCAAATAATTTAGAAGAGTGTCAGGGCTGCTCTAAAATATGCAGGTGTTCATGACCCTCACTGATCTCTCCATTAGCCAAGGATCATTGCAGCTATTAGCCTCTGCTGCCGTATTCCCTCTTCAGTCTGAACCAGGATGAATTTCAATTACTGCTCCACTCCCTTCCTTTCCCCCCTTATGGCTTCTTCCAAGAAATATCCCCTATCAAGGTTCAAAAAATATCCCAGTCAAATTTCATTAGGAAAACTTTGATTTGCTTAACTCCTTTCTTCTTGTGTCAGGAGTGTTTGTATTGCTGCCTCTTGAGCATTTTCTTTCTAATGATAGATGGTGTCACTGGATCCTAAGTACTCCCCAACTTCAACTTAATTGATCAGACTTGGCACATTTCCTAGAATTAGGACCTGAACAGCCTCAGACTGTGCATGCTTGGCTGTTCAGCAAGCCGTGTGAGATGGCAATCTTGCATTACTGCTGGAAACCCATTCCTCTGCTTCACTTCTGCTTCGTGGCGGTCCCAATCAATAGCTGAGTAATTAAAATCCCTCATGATCAATGTTCTAGCTGTTTTACAGACTTCTCTTATCTGTTAAAAGATTTGCCAACCTACCTG
>VXAV01003860.1:3456-44591 GCA_013399715.1 Alectura lathami
ATTTTTTTTTTTTTTTTTTTTTTTTTTTTTAAGTTTTTAACACCCAAAGCACTTGAACCTGTACATGCAGTCTGTTGTGTAGCTGCAATTTCTTTTATAGTAACATTCAGGTGTTTGTCCTAACAAGGGATAAAATCCAGTGTATTGCTTATGTTGCTCATGCCTGCTAGCTGAGATGACCAAAGTGCATCATGTGTGGCATTGTGCATACTGCTTTGAGCTGAGGATTCAGAATTTTTATGAATGAGGAGATTCAATTTGTATACAAACATGAACATCTTGTTCCTATAAATAAACAGCAAATTTGCCTCTTACTGGAACCTGAGATTAAACACGGCTGCAGCAGAAAACCTTGGATAGGAAATTCAGTGTCTCTGTAGCTACAGCACACAGTACTGCAAGAATTCAAAAGCCATGGATCTGCCTGTAAGAGCAGTGAGATAGGTCAACGTAATAGTGGTAAATGCAAGGTACTTTGGTTGCCTCTTCCTTTTGTGCCTTTGAAGTAGATATTTCTGTGTTTCCTTGGCAGTTAAAAGGGCAAAATTACATTTTTGTGTGTTGTGCTGTGTTGTTTTTTTTTTTTTTTTTTTATTACAGAGAGGCAGGAAGAAAGTTTTTTTGCTTATATNTTTTTTGTTTTTTTGTTTTTTGTTTTTTTTTTTTTTTTTAAATGAAAGATGACATTTTAATGTAATCTCCTAAACCCTGGAGATGGATTCTTCAGAGGAACATCAAGCACTGTGTGGTGCTTTTAGCATCGTGCAGGGTGGCAGTGACTTGTGAGGTGCTGGAAGATTTCAGCTTTAGGGATCTGAAACAGCCCCTGTTAAATTAAATATTAATTTAACATCGCAAGGTAAAGGGTTTTCCTCCGTTCCTCAGAATAGAATGTACTTAAGGAAAACAATTTAAGAAGTAACTAAACAGAGGGTTTTTTTTTCAGCTAATTCATGATACTTGACAATTTTTATTAGCTATAACTTTTTTTTTTCTTCCAATTTTTGATTTTAATGGGTTTTCTTGCTTGCAATTGCAGTTATTGCACAACTTAGACAAAAACTTGAAAAACTACAGGGCAGCAAACTTCCAGAAAGTTTTAGAGTCCCATATGATCCTGGGCTAAGAGCAGGAGCCCTAGTGGTAAGTACATTTTGAGTTTCTACAAACCCTTTTTGAAAAAATCTCCTATCTGCAACTATGTTTCATTTGGTAAGAATTTTTGCTGGAATATTTAAAGATCTTATTTCACTGTGAATATGATGACATTTCATGGCTTCAAAAAGATTTTGTTCCCAAAGCTAACAGCATTTTTCTAATTGTAATTACACACTACCATGCACTATAAAAAACAATAACCCATACAAAATCCTAGTCATTAAAAGCCAGTTAAATTCAGGATCTAACCAGGTAGCTGACTTTGTTTTACATTAAATACCTGTATAAAACTGTTTCAACTGCTGTCAGAGGTTTGGGGATGTTCAGTTTCTGTTCCTACAGTTATTTCCTTAGTCTTACCTGAAAGATGTGTCTGACCTTCCCATGTGACCTTTTACTGTGAGGGTGGTGAGAGACTGGAACAGGCTGCCCAGAGAGGCTGTGGATGCCCCCTCCCTGGCAGTGTTCAAGGCCAGGCTGGATGGGGCTCTGAGCAACCTGGTCTAGTAGGAGGTGTCCCTGCCCATGGCAGGGGGGTGGGAACTGGATGATCTTTAAGGTCCCTTCCAACCCAAACCATTCTGATTCTTTGTCATTAAAGTTTAGGTCCAGACCTTGGTCTTACTAACACAGATATTTACCTTAGCTACTTCTGATTGTATTGTTTTTATTAAGCAATACATTGACATTTTGTTAGAAATATGTTAAGAAACACTTGCTTCCTCCAGTTTTATGGTAAGATTGTAAAGACTTATGCCAACTCGTATGTTTTTGCAAAGTTAAAAACATGATTAATACATCAGCAGATGTACTCTGAAAGTAGATTTCCTCTTGCACCTACTGCTCAATGTGAGGTCTGGGTAAAGAAGCACAGTGAAGATCTTTGGATTCACTTGCTGTGCAGCAGGAGGGAGCCTACAAGAACCCTTTGATCTTCCTCTCAGCTAGGAACGGATGAACCATCCAGCTTAAGGAGCTGCCCATCAGTAGGGTGCTCATCTGTGTAACTGATACTAGTTTTCCAAATCTGCCCATGTTGCTGTTAAATGAACCCGTGCCTTAGTGGACAGGCTGTAGCCTAGCCTGTCTTCAAGCTGAAAGAGCTGATCACCTCCCAGCTGGGGACATCAGAGATGCTGTCAGTACAGAAGTCAACCATTATTTACTCAGAAATACAAAATTGGTGACTTCTTCAGGATCTTAAATATGAATTGTTATACTTTTATCTTTTTCGAGCTTTTAAATTTTATTTATTTAACATTTTGACAAAAAACATACACTTCAAAGTAAAACATCTTTCAGAATGTTCTAGTTTTCCATCCCTTAGGAAGTGTGAGCCCTACCAGGACCTTCCTAGATACAGGAAGCAGCTGATTTACAAGGGAAAAAAAAATCTAGATAAAAACAGTTTTCTATTAAACTACAAACTCAGAACATCAATCTGCAAAGCATGGATATTGCAAAATACTCTTTTCTGACATCATCAAGCACTGGTGTGCGACTGCTTTCATTACTTCAGGTGGCTTTACTGTACATAGTCATGTTCAACCATGAACCAGGGATTCCAGAACATAAAGTATTCCATGCTACATCTGTATTAGACATAACTAGTTGAGAAACATTTGAAATCATATAATTCCAGTTGTTTCATTGCTGAACTTCTCAAGATTAAAAATTTAGTAAAACTAAATGAGGGTTTATTCTGTTATTTTATGAATTATTGTCAAATGCCATTTTCCACATGAATCTGACTGAACAGTTTTCTAAGGAAATTGTATAAAATCAAACACTCTGGAATAACTCAGATCTTCAGAAGTCACCAGGGTGGATGATGTGGCAAATTACACTGGACAGCTGTTACTTTCCTGCTTTGCAAAACTTGGAATGCTGTTGGGGGATTCCATATCTGCCAGTTATTTCAGAAACTCTTATTCTTTGCTTTAAAGTTCTTTCTCTCTGAAGCAGATTTACAAGTTAAAATCAGTTTTAGAGAGCCAAGGCATATGTTTCCTTTATCATGGACAGTGTTATGAGCTTTGCAGGTTCAGTGAGGTTTTCCCTGGCTGCTGAATACCGTTCTTTACGTGTGTTTTCAGTGTGTTTCTTGTGGTATAACTGGTTGGAAGCTGGTAAACTACTCTGTCGCTGATGTGTACAAAGGTTGGTTGTGCTGGTGTTGGAGTGCAATGCCTGGTAATAAATATCTCTCACAGATAGAAAAATGTAAAGTAATGGCATCCAAGAAGAAGCCCCTCTGGCTGGAGTTTAAATGTGCAGACCCGACAGCTCTGTCAAATGAAACCATAGGCATAATCTTCAAACACGGGGATGACCTCCGCCAGGACATGCTTATTTTACAGGTACGGTAGCTGAAGTGCTGTGCTGTAGGTATAAAGTGAATAGTGTGAATATTTAAACTTTTGTTTTGCTTTTCAGAAGCATGTACAGTTAGTTTTGCTGTCCACATAAAATAGGAGGCTGTCTTTCCTTTTTCAAACTGTATGACAGGCTCATGGCAAAACTGGGTCTTCTTTTTTTGTGCTACACTGTTTAGAGTTACTGTTACCATGTTTTTTCCTGCCATATGCCTTACATACTTAATATTTTGGTGTTCTAGAGAAGGAATCTGTTACTTAGTGCAAGATGTCCTGTGTTTCTTATGAAGGATTTTTATTGTTTATTTATGCAACAGGTGAAGTAACAAAAGAAAAAAAAATGGTAGGTAGCATTGCTGTAGCAATATTTCAGTGATTGTTCAGACAAACTGAGTTATTAGCGCGTTGGAGGATATTTGTGGTGGAAAATGGGTGTACTTGCTAACATGTTCAATCTCAGATGATGTAGAAATCATACAAGACACTTATTAATACTTTATAAACAGTAGAGGTCGCCTGGGCACGGGGCAGGTTAGGAAATACAAACCTTGGTTCTGTAACTGCTAATCTTGAATGGCTGCACACTTTGTGTTCATCTCTTAAGCCACAAAACAGACAAGTTTAGTCCCATCTCAGAAGTCTGCGTAGTGTTATTTGTGTGTGTAATAAATAATGCCTGAACAATTTAGATTCAATACTAGGAAGAAATTATTTACATTTAAGGCGGTGAGGCGCCCTCAGGTGCCCGGAGAAGCTGTGGATGCCCGATCCCTGAAGATCCTCAAGGCCAGGCTGGATGGGCCCTGGGCAACCTGATCCAGCCCACGGCAGGGGATTGGAACTGGGTGGGCTTTAGAGTCCCTTCCAACCCAAGCCGTTCTGTGATTGTGTCTATGAACTTGATAACTAGGTGTATGCATTTTGTTTTTACTAGATTCTTCGAATTATGGAATCCATTTGGGAAGCGGAATCCTTGGACCTCTGTTTGCTACCGTATGGCTGTATTTCTACAGGGAACAAAATAGGTATGAGATCACCCTTACTGTCATTAGAAATTCAAAATATCGTAGCTACAGAAGTTGAGTATAGAAGTATTGTAGTGTGCACAGAGATAAACAGCAGTTTCTTTAGCTTTCTGTGAGCAAGCTGCAGTTGTCTCTTAGCTATAATTTCTGCCCTTCTGATGGGTATCCTTATACTGCTAGACTAGCTTAAGTGAGTGTGGTTCCTGTGCTAACCCAGCTGTTTGGATCCTGCTGCAAGTTTCTCTTTAATAACCATATTTGGTATGAAAAAGCAGTGAAAGCAAATTACTTATTCAACATGTGTTTTCATGTGCTAACAAAAATGAAATAGAGAAAAGAGTTAACTTAGCAGAACAGTTGTGTTTTTCCCAGCCTGAAACTTCATACCCTGTACTACCTAAAAGTAACGACACTGCTTGATGGGACGTTCAGGCAATATTCCTCAGTGGGCATGAGTGCGTGCAGTACAGGTTGTCTACTTTCTAGAATTCATGGTGGGAGAAACCACGGAACTGCTTATGAAGCTTCCTGGAGAACTGTGTCTTGGTGCGTAAAACAACCTGATTGGCTTGGGAAAAGTACATTTACATCCAGAAATGCCAAACTGATACATAATTTATACATCCTGATGGCTCCGAGCTGACTCATCGTGGCTGGGTTTGCATACGTTATGTACCCTAGCACATCCACATTGCATGGTTTTCCAGAATCCAGATAATAGAGACTTGACTGTAAGAGATAATTCTGCTGACCAGTTCTTGAACAACTGGCTGGAGGAAAGCCTCCTCAGCGCAGAAAAATTGGCCGTGCCAAAATTAAGCTTTTGTGCTGAAAAGAATGCTTTGGCTGATATAAAACATGCATCGGGGAGGTGGATTAGCAAGTGCAGCTCTGCCATTTACTCAGATCTTGAACATGTGTAAAAATTAGCAAGTTTGTTAACTTCTGTCATCTGTGTAGCTGGCAGAATGATAGTAATTGCATGGATTGATAAAGTAAAGATGATATAAATGCTGCCACTTGTCTCCCCTGATTTCCAGCTTTTTAGTTCTTTTCTTTTTCTGCAATATATTTTGCTTTATGGATCAAAGAATGATGGACTGTGTCCCAGGAAAATGAAGAACTCTTTTTAATAAATATCTGCAGTGTACTTCCTCTCTAAAATACATTGCCACATAAAATTTTTATCGTCCTTTTTTTTTGGCTTGAAGATTTCTCAGCAGTGCAGAAAACCCAAGCTCACTGATAAAATACTGGGTTTCATGATGCATAAGAGTTTCCTTTCTCCTAACATAAGCGTTTTAAAACTAAATAAGTCATGTTGATGGAATTCTAATAAAGGAGATGGGACATGACATATCAAATACTAACTACACTGTAACTGTAAATATAAGGAGGGTTTTTTGTTTTGTTTTGTTTTTTTACCTTATCTTTACTTATGTTGTAACAAACCTGATTTTTTTGACAGATTTCAATACTTCATTTGATTTCATTTAAAATCATCTTAAGGCAAGGCAATATATTAAAATAGTGGAGCAAGGTGGAGGAATTCAGCTAGCATCCACAGCATTCTTATGTTCAGTTTACAGACTTCATTATTCTTTTATGTATTCTTAATGGACTCCACATTCTTTGATCTCAAGGAAATAATTGTTTATTTTCATACATGCATGGGAGAGATTTAGCATCCTCCAGCACCGTGGCGGGGGCATGGTTAATCACATGAAGGCTTCTGCTTGGTTTGCTGAGGGTACCTGCAGCCTAAATCAGTAATACCCAACGTGGGATGCTTTGATGTACAGCTTATGCTTGTATGGAACAAAACCCAAGAGCAGTGACAAGCAAACCTTCTTTCACAATATTTGTTTGTGCTTTTCTTCCAAGCTGCTTCTTCCCTTCCTCTTAATATTTCCATGATACTTGAGGCAGTTTCTGTGTATTTCCAAAAGGACAATACCCCATTTCACACTGAGCATAGGGAAACAGCCTTACAGATTTCCTGACACCTCGCTGGTATCCCCTCCAGTGTCGATCTTTCTCAGTCTGTTGAAGAGATCTGCATCCAGTGCAGCTTGCAGTTCTGGGAACATCTGTCCTCTCCACTGCTGCTGCCAAATGGACCTCAGGAGGGAGAACTTTCTCTACCGCATGCCACTGCTGAACAATCATACCTTATTATCTCCCCCTTTGGCATGGCCATATGTTGCTGGCTCTGCAAGGCAATTATCACTACTTACTGTGCTGTCTTGCTGCCAAATTTAAAAAGTTCAAGCTGGCACATGATGTAAAAGTCACCTGCTTTAGTACCACAGATCCCAGGAACAGCCAGCGCTGTGCATTTGCTGCTGCACTTCTTCCCAACTGAATGCAGCCCAGTTGAGATCCTCTGTCCCAGTTACTGAAGCCTTCTCTAGGACTAACCGTACCCGCTGGGAGGCGTATCTGTATTTAGAAGGATCTGCCAAGAGAGACGCACTATTCCAGCAAATAACTTCTTTATCGAATACCTTCAAAGTATTTTCTTAGGCAGAATAAGCTGTTCAACACTCTCTGTACGTTTTGTACCGCTGTTTTGACTCTGCAGCAGAGAATGATCAGTAAAGGGTTTTCATTAGCATCTGCTTTAAAATCTGCAGACTTTTCATACTGCTAAACAACACAGCTATGCTGGGAGACCTTTAAAATGCAAACAGGGGAAGATGCCTCCTGCAACAACTCCACTCCCCTGGAGTTAAGAAGCTGTTCACCAGTAGAGGGAGATTTGTGAGTGCAGGCAGGGGAAGCCTTTTCAACAGCTGGAATGTGATCTGGAGCTCACTGCCAAGAGAAAAACAACAGCCTGACAAGCACTAAGCAAAATGCAAAGCTTTTTGATTTGGTTGTGGTGGTTTTCAGAGGTTGTATTTCCAGAATAGTTTTGTTACAAACAAAACAATGTCTCTTTCATGACAGAAGAAATACCTCCCGGGGAGAATTTATCTGTGCATGGAAGGCAGGAGCAGGAGGAGATTACTGTTTTGTGTTTCTGTTATTGAAAAATTTGCACATAATTCAGGAATTGCAAAAGGGTAGGTCTGTGAACAGACAGAAATTCGTCTGTTTCAGATAGTCAAACTGAATCCAAATCACTTCTGGAGAAAGGGATGTTTCTGGTTGGTGGCTTATCTTTTAGCTGGAGTTGAGGCCGGGCTTTTGTCTAGAAGACACTGTTGAACTTGAACTGGAGGAAGAAAATACATTTCCAGTTACCAACTAAGTTCATACAGGCATGCCCAGTGTAGGGGGAGACTGCATCTGCTGGTCTTGGCTGCAGTGCAGTGTTGTGTTGCAGCCTGTTTCTGCTTTCTCTCTCTTGCATACCCTTTTTTGTGTGACCTGTTATTATGAACAGCAGAAGTCCTTGCTTCTGCACTGTGATGCACTGAATTGCCTTTGTGAGGATCTGTTCAGCCTAGGGACTTTCACCCTTGCCTGCTGTTCACCCTCCCTTGGCCAGTGGGAATGGAGTGCTGGATTCCGTTTCTCCCCTGGTGAAGAACAGTGTGTCCTTACCACCTTGTACTTGCATCTTAGGCCCCATAGCACGAGTTTTCCCCTAGCAACCCACTGGTGTACTGGTATTTCTGAACCTTCTGAACAGAAGCTTAAACTGGATTTACTGTGGGAGAGCCCCCGGTAGCTTTGTCTCCATCACTTTTCCTCTGGCATCACTTGGGTTCCCAGGCTACTGCAACACCGTGACTTCCCTTCAGCTCCTCAAATTGGTGAGGCTGGGGAGAAGCTTTGGGGAAAGCGAATGGTGCCTGGGCTTCTGTGGGGGATCAGGACAGGAGAGGGGTTCCTCTGCTCAGGAAGAGCCTCACGCAGCAGATCCACACTCATCATGTGATTCTTTCCATTTTAAAAGGTTTGATGTTCACATGGAAGAGTTTAGGATGCCAGCATAGTTATGAGCTCTGGCTGGCTTCAGCTGCGAGTGGGTGAGAACCAGCGTTGCTGCTCACAAGCTATGAAATTATGCAGTTGGTTTAAAAAGTACAGTTTAAGACACTATTTTGCATATTTTATATGCTTTGATAGAAATTTAATATAAATTCTAGTTTCTCCCTGTTTTTCTGTAGGAATGATTGAAATTGTGAAAGATGCTACAACAATTGCCAAAATTCAGCAGAGTACAGTTGGCAACACAGGCGCATTTAAGGACGAAATACTGAACCAGTGGCTCAAGGACAGATGTGTCATCGAGGAGAAGGTGAGGTCTTTGCATCTGTAAATGGGATGTCCTGGTCTAACCCTGCAGGCAGCTAAGCACAGCCCAGCCGTTGGCTCACTCCTCCTCCCATGGGATGGGGGAGGGAATCGGGGAAGGAGGGAGGGAGTAGAACTTGTGGGTTGAAATAAAGACAGTTCAATAGGAAAGAAAAGAGGGGGGGGGGAAGATAAGAATACACAGAACAAATGGTGCATAACACAGTTGGTCACCACCAGCCAGCCGATGCTCAGCCAGTCCCCAAGCAACGGAAGCCCACCCCAACCACCTCCCACAGCTTTATGGCTGAGCTTGATGCCATATGGTATGGGATGTTCCTTTGGCCAGTTTGTGTCGGCTGTCCTGGTGCTGCCCCCCCCAGCTCCTTGTGCACCCCCAGCTTCTCGCTGGCAGAGTATTATGAGAAGCCAAAGTCCTTGACTTACAATAAGCATTGCTCAGCAACAACTAAAACATCGGCATCTTATCAACATTATTCTCATCCAAAATCCGAAACACAGCACCATACCAGCTACTAGGAAGGAGTTAACGCTATCTGAGCCAAAACCAGCACATAGAGTTCTCAAATGCACCCTTCTAATAGAGAAGCACAGAGCCCACCATTGTGTTTACAGTTGTGTTACTTACGTGAGTTGAAAAATCCATTAATTTCCCCCATGGTCAGCTGTGAATGTCTGTGACAGGACCTTCTGCATCCAACTGGCAGCCAGGCTTCTGTGTAACAATGTGCTTTAGAAATGACTCCATTGTCAGTGGTTTTTAGGAGTGATACATGGGGAGCAGACTGGAAGGACATCTAGAAACAGTGAGAGGCAGTGTAGAGGACCGAAGTACAGGTTTGGGTACTCACAACTCCTTTGCTTAGGTAGGTTCAGTGACCTGTTTCAGCTTTCTGACATTTTTTTTTTTTTTTTTTTTTTTTTCTCAGTGTGAACTACCATATGCTTATTTTATTTGTGCTAAGGAGTACAGCCCTTTTGCACAGCACAGCCAGTGCAATGCAGGGCTGTGATCTTAAACTCTGCTGTGCAACCGTGTGCTTTGTAAGACAGTTTGTCTAACTTTTGCTTGATACAGATCAACAACAAAGCCTGTGAATTTGAGGATGACTGGAGGAATGTTACTTTCTAACACTGAAGCATTTAACATGTCTACAATTTATTTTTAGTTTCAGGCGGCTGTGGAGCGGTTTGTGTATTCCTGTGCTGGCTACTGTGTGGCAACCTTTGTACTCGGAATAGGAGACAGGCACAATGATAACATTATGATTACAGAAACAGGTGAGTTTGGTTTGCTTTTTTTTTTTTTTTTTTTGGGGGGGGGGGTGAATTTCATAGAAGGAGTGAGGTTTAAAGGTTTAAACCTACTGAAGAGGTTCAGTAGAATATCCTAGAAAATAATGTACACGGAGTGTAGTGGGTTTGCTACTGAAGTCTGCGAGATGGTTTGTCACAGGACAAAAACGCAAACGGTTCGAACATGAGCATACTGAATGAAATGCAAACAATTTAAACATGAGAATATTACAGTGATTAAAGCACAGGGTGAAGCACACTTGTCAAATTGACCCGAGATGGCACCTTAATGAGTAATCTCACCTGCTGATGAGCCACGGCAGGGGAAGCTGCTGAGCTCTCGTATTCTGTCATGATGTCAGATGTCTCCCTCGCTGGGCAGCACCCCTGAGCCAGCCAACGACAGCTCCCCAAGCCTGAGTTGGGCAGCCACTCTTAGAGGGTGGCTGCTTGCAGCCTTGCCCTGCTGGCTGATGCAAGAGCACCAGGTGTGCTTCTGGAAGGTCGCTGATCTGTGAATAGTGGACTATTGTCTGCTGAACAGTGCATCCATGTACCCAAGGAGGACATTGTCTAGGCTGTTCACAAGCGACTGAGTAGGTCAGCACAACGGTGTCAGCTGTGAATAGGCCATTGATATCCTTAAGGAGCACTGGGCACTGAGTCAGATTGCTCTGTGTAAGTTGGCTATGCAGGCGTGTTACCTGAGTGTTCTCCCATGCCAGGAAACGAGCATCTCGCCAGGTGGTTGCAAGTCTCTTGAAGGAACCTAAATATTTATGTACTGTAAACTTTGGGATTACCTCTCTGTGGAGGTCCCAGAAAGGACCCCAGGTCAAGCAGTACGTATGAAGGAGTTTCATGTGGTCTAAGAGATTCAGTTCTAGTTTCATGATCTTGTTACTTCCTAATTAGTCTTTGCATAATGTGAAGAGACAGAAAATACTTTGGGGCTTAGTAAGAAGACTGTATAGTTAATATTAATCATATTATAGTTAAAGTTTTACCAGCTGAAGGCTGCAGAGAGGAAGTACCCTGAAGGCAGAAATGATCTAAGTGAAAACTACAATAAAAACAGTTCAGCAGAAATCCTTGAGGAAAATAAGACAAAGAAATGCTTTAATTTTGACATTAGGATATATATAGCACTATGTATATTATGTAATCCGGTGTTAGGGCCCATTGGCAGAAAATGAGGGACAGGTCTGCAGAAAGGGAGACAGTAAAGGAAAGGTTGTTTGTTTGAAGTCAGGAGCAGGTTAGCCGGGGAGTTTAACAGAGCTTTCTGGAACAACAGAAGCCAGAAGGATGTGACTGAGAGGTCTGCAGGGTACATGAGCTCTGGGGTAGGTCCTGAGGACACAAAAGCTGGCTGAAATGCTGGGACCTCTAAGGATGGTACACCTACAGGATCACCATTCAGTAATACCTTACATCATTTGATGTCTCGTCTTTTTGTATGCATGTGCTGTTATTACCAATATATGTTTTTAAGTAAACATACTATTTTATTCTTACATCTTGTCTGCCAATGAAAGTAATAAATTAATCTAAAGAGCAGCAGGCTCCAGTCCTATAGGTGTAGCAATCCTTAAAAGTTTTTCATCACTTTCCTGGGACCTGATACTGTACTACAGTCTCAAATTTGTCCAGAGGGTGGCAAGAGAAACTTATTCTGTACATTGCAGGAAGGTATATGAATTGGCAATTCGGGTATGTGAGGAAAAAGCATGTTCTGGAGACTGGCATTAGCCCTGGAGCTGGACAGAGACAGTGTCCCTGGGCATTTACAATGTACACAAGCTTGTTCCATGCAGTGATGTGATGGGATCTGATTGCTACGGATGAGGGGCACAAGCTTTGCTTTCTTCATTTTTGAAAAGTTGTATTATGTATTTAAAAAAAATAGGGAGAAAGTATTTTTTTTCTGCTGAACTAAAGAGAGTTCATATATACCCAAAAACAATTTTGGAAGTATAGTGAATGCATATAAGTGTTCTTGGCAGTTTATTCTATTTGAGCCTAACTGTGACTTCTTTTTATAAAGGTAACCTTTTTCATATTGATTTTGGCCATATTCTTGGGAATTATAAAAGCTTCCTTGGAATTAATAAGGAACGAGTTCCTTTTGTGCTGACTCCAGATTTTTTGTTTGTCATGGGGACTTCTGGAAAGAAGACAAGTCTCCATTTCCACAAATTTCAGGTAAAGTGAATATTTAGCTGTAAATCAATTAGGCAGTGCTTTTTGCCCTCTGAAATGAGCATTAGTGCCTTTGACTTCAAAGGTTTAGGCTCCTGGGTATTATGTTAATAAAATTTACTGAGTCGTAATACAATTCTGGGATATTTTAGCTCTAACTAAAAGCAAACATTATCTGTAAGGTTATGGGAACTAGGATGCACACAGCCATGAAGAGCTTCAGTTTGCTGCAGGAGGGAAGCAGTCCTTGCTTTGTTCCTTGTTCTGATTGAAAATACTTTGTAGGGGGCATCGGCATCTGACAGCAGAGGAGACTGACAGCATTAAGCAGAGTTTTCTGTGTGGTACAAGTAGGTGTTCCTCAGCTGGCTGTGCCAGGGTTACTCCCTTCTGATTCTGCCCTCTTGGCCTGGGGCTCAGCCTACTGCAGCTGGGCAGAAATTTATGGTGACGCTAAACTGTGTCAGGTTCTGGTTTTGTCAAGTGAATGGACTTAATGCTGTGAAAAAGAAGGCAAATGTTAAAAAGCTATTCAGTTGCATTTTCTATTTGAAAGTGAGCCCCTCCAAAACAGTTGTCGTTTTGTAAGCTCGTGACAAGAAGGGAACAAAGCAAAATGCAGTTTAGTATGTTCAATGAAATGCCTGAGAGCATGGCTGAGCAGAGGTGAATGGATGTCTGGGCTGGTATTCCTATGCATGTCCTCAGGAACTTTAAATATGTGCCCAGTTGGAGAGGAGGTTCCCTATATTACCAAGAAAAGAAGTCTCCTCCAGTGTGAGTCAGAGCAGAGCCTAACGCAGATATTCTGGATTCCCTGTGGATGAAGCAGTCTCTCTGCCCTTTGGGTACCTCTGGTTGGGTAGCGAATACGTCCCTTTGAACATACACAGGATTGTATAGCTGTGCCATAGCTGGCAAATGTCATTCTTTCTGAGTTTTTGTTTTGCACAAGGACTAGCTTTATTACATTGTTGGTGTTTCAAAGGGGGTTTGTAGCTCAAGTGATTCAAAAGCCAGGTGGGTTTAGCTTTGGAAGTGGGGAGTGCTGAGCCCATGCTCTTAAAGAAGCCTGGGAGCTGTGCTGCATGCAGGAAGGGTGGTCACTGCACCCCTCTAGGATATGTCATTTTGCACAAGACTGAAAGTTCTGGAAGCAGAAAACAGTTGAAAATGTAGAAGTGTGCTAATGGAGAATTGGGAGACCAGCAACTTCTTAGTGTCTGTAGTGAGGCAGTGTTGTGTCAGTCTGTACGGATCATCCAGCTCTTCAGAGAGTGGGTGACCTTCACTTCAGCAGCCCAAAAACCGTAAGCAGTAGGAGGTAATTTTGGTGTTGGCCTCTCTTCAGGAAGCAGTGCCTTTGTAATACAGAGCAAGGCCTGGCTCTGACTGAGCGCAGTTGTTTATTTTTTCATTCTGGTACAAACTTCTGTAGTAAATACTGCTACCCTGCCACCGGCGCAGACCGTGCAGAAATGCCATGACAGTGCCAGTGTCAGTCCCGTTAGTGTCGTTAACCAGAGGATCAGTGGTTAACGTGCTGCGCCCGTGTGAACTGTGACTGTGGCGGTGACCTGCTCATTTGGATGATGCAGACACAGACAACAGGAACGCTGACTGAGAAAAAGTAAGGGCATCACGGTTCCGCTGCGTTATGTACTGTTTGCAGCCGGCTATGCTGGTGGTGCCTTAAGAGACCTTTCTGTCTCAAAGACCAATAAAAGAAAGTTGAAAGCAGAATGCTTTCATACAAATGAAATAGTAACATGGAGCAAGATGCACATCACGTGCTTTGCTGTAAAAAGCATGTTTTAATTATATGTTCAGAGTACAAAGGAAAACAAAATGAAAGCTCTGCCTTTCAGCTGTCTGGTTGTATCATGTTTCCTGTTTGTGAGGGATTCATTCATGGTGCCTGCTGACTCACTCCAGTATTAATGGGAAACTCTCAGCATTTATCCTTCATTAATTTTTAAGAGCATTGCTCATCAATTTGTACTTCAGCTACATTAAATATGGTGTACTTTAGAGGAATCCTTTGTTTTCACAGGCTTCAGTCTTCTTAATATTCTAAAATACTTATGGAGTTGTTTGATTTTATTTCTGTGTCACCTGTTGGTCCCTACAGGTGTGTCAGCCACAGCTCCTGCTGCAGGTGTCCAACCTAACTTTGAAGTCCAGCATGGCAACCTCTCTGGAACCAGCAGAAAAGCTGCTTTTAGTCTGAATTTTGCTTCCCTTTTTGTTTTTCTCAAGATGGTTTAACAAAAATTAGATTCCAGAGGCTAGTAATGAAATGGCAGATATGTTTGTGGAAAACAGTGTTTGATAAGCGTGCCTTAATCAGAGGAGACAAGTTTTTCTCTGTCCCATCCGCAAATTTTTCAGCTGCCTTAGCACTGTCCAGGTTTCTCTTGCTGGAAGTGTCAAATGTGGTGGCATTTCCTTTCCAGCCTTTGCCTGAAACCCATGCAGCTCTTTACTCCTGTGTAAAATGTGCTCCTAGGTGCAACTTCGTCACTCCTTACCCTTGAGTGAGCCTTGTCTTAGCTCTTCCTAGTCTTTGGAGCTTCATCACCTAGCTATTTTTAGCTACCCTAGATTTTTCTTTACTAGTTTTTCCATTGAGTTATGAATGAATTTGTATTCATTCTGTCTCATTTATTTAATTCATTCATTTTTCATTACTTTACCCTTCTGATTTGGTAATACAGAGATCTATGTTTTCAGTACCAATCCCATAATTTCTTCTGGTTATGACATTTGTTTACAGAGGTGACGGAAGAAGGATGTACAATTCATCACTGAAAAATGCTTTTAGAATATTGTACAGGAAAGAGATAGACTGTAGATCAGAACCTGGACAGTTTGTAATACAAAAGTGTAAAGTTTATATTATAGAACCCTTTAGGACTCTCAGACTTACGGCGGTTTCAAGCTCTCGGAACAATCAGTTATTTTGTGTTGTCTGTTGGACAAGGGGGTTTGGTTTCTCTTCAGCTCCTCTCATTTTCCCTGTGGCTTTAGGTTAGTTAACAGCTTTCTTCCTAACCCCGCGGTGTTCAGGTACCCTTGACACTCCCATGTGTGTTACTTTTGGTTCTCGCTGCCTCTCTCAGAAGTACAAAAGTGACTTTTCCTGGGAGGTGTTAGTTCCAAGCCCCATTCTGTTCCTGCCTGGATCAATAACTGTAACAAGGTCTTTTAATCTTCTGAATTCTTCCCAGGATGCAGTGATGCCAGCTTCTTGACTGCATAATTGTTTTTCTGTCTCAGACACCTTCAGCAACGAGATGCATCATCCGCAAAGAAATGCAAAACCTTCTTTGGTATAGCTGTAAAGAGCTTTCATCTCTTTCAAGAGAAACAAAACGCATGCTAGCTCTTGTGACAAGATTTCCCTCTTTGAAGTTGATTCACATAAGGGGAATTTTTTTCCTGATATCACAGAGGGAAACTAATCCCTCTGAAAGGATGATTGTGTTTTCTGTTGTAAATTGTGCTTTGGCCATTGCGATTCGTCTCCTGCGTTGCTAGAACTAAACTGACGTTAGAGTTTGTAAGTTCTCATCTTATTTCAGGAGAGGATTTATTTGGAAATTTGGGATGAAAGATTTAAGGGCCTGGGCAATAGGGGAAAAAATAAGAAAGAAAAAAACCCTACAAACAGATCTTCACAATATCATCTTTCTTCCTTTGTATTTGCCTAACCTGTCTGGTTGTTTGTCCTGAAGTTGCTGATCTGAACAGTGATAGATGTTAAGATTATTTGTGCAATTCTTACTGTTTCTAAGGAAGAAAAAAGCCATAGACCATGTCAGAGATAACCAGAGTTCTAGAGAGCTAATGAGATCTCATAGAAATTTATATGAAAATACTGAAATTTCATATCATTTTTTAAAATTAGTTCATATAAATTTGTGGAAAGGATAAGGTGAACATTTAGCTGGATAAAATCAGTGTTGTTTCAGCTTAGCTTTTAGTAGCAATAACCTTCCTGGAATTGTTTCTCATCTTTTTTACGTTAATGCATTGCAGGCCTAATTGAACTTTCTAGTGTTTGATTGCTTTCTTCATTTCATTGTTTTCCTTAAGATGTTATTTCTAAAAGCAAATGAGAAATTTAATATGGGAAAAATGCATTTCAGTTTATGCATTAGTCACCTATCATTAAGAATTCTTTTAAGAGGTATTTCATGTTTTCCCAAGTTGCAGAGATTAATTCTTCTGAAGTTTATGCTGTTAAGCACAAATTACTTAGACATGGAAGTGAAAAAGCAATAAAAAAAAATCCATCGAATCTGGGATGACAGTACATAAACATGGCAGCTCTAAAGCACAGCAGCGTGCCTGGGTTTAAAGCAGAGCTGTCAGCTGGAAGCATTCCTCAGAACGCCAAACCTGAAAGATGTCCGCCGTTACGCCAGCCGTCACCTCTGCTGATCTCATGGGCAGACAGAGAGGGTGGAGGGCAGGCCCCTGGGGGGCTGCTGTGCTCAGGATCACTTGCTGTCCCGTGGCCCTGTCTTTTTAACAGTCACAGAAAGGGATTATGACAGGGGAATTCATCTGAAATTAGGGTGGAGGCGAGGTTTTGTGACACGTGCCCGTAGCTGAACAGTGCAGGTCGGTAGCAGGAGTTCGCACCCGGGTTCCTGTGGAATTCCTACCCCAGCCCTGTCAGTGCACCTCATCGGTTAACCAGGAATCGCTCTCTTTTGTAGGATGTCTGTGTGAAGGCGTATTTAGCTCTTCGGCATCACACGAACCTGCTGATCATCCTCTTCTCCATGATGCTCATGACTGGAATGCCCCAGCTGACCAGCAAGGAGGACATCGAGTACATCCGGGATGCACTGACAGTAGGGAAAAGCGAGGAAGATGCTAAAAAGCATTTCCTGGATCAGATAGAGGTTTGCAGAGATAAGGGCTGGACTGTGCAATTTAACTGGTTTTTACATCTTGTGCTTGGCATCAAGCAAGGAGTAGAAAAGCATTCTGCTTAGTGTTTCGTGTGAGTTATTGTAGGTGTGAACAGGAAGGTGGTGAATGTACTTGTTGTTATTTATGCGTCCCGAATAAATGAGCAGTCAGAACTGCCAATACTTTGCCGGCAGCTTACGTGGATCTCCTAAAAAGGCTTTTGCTCTGCCCCTCCAGAGATCTTTCCTGCCATTAAGCTCTGTTTTTTCAATGACTAATGACGCTTCAGGTTGCTGGATCCTGTTAACCAGCTGCTTTGCTGATGTGGCCTGCAATTGTCTTGTCGTCTTTAGTAGTAATGAAGAAGGAGCCTGAGTAAGATTGTAACCTGCAAACTCCGATAGAAGTGTTCTGTGGCATTACCTTAATTGTTCACGAGGGTCAAGCCTTTTCTTGGGAAAAAAGAGTCTATTTAAAACCCGTGGTGATACTGAAATCCCTGTAGGAAATGTATTTCTTTATCAGGATGGCTTACACTCGAGTTCTTCACCCACACCGTTTCCCTTTCCTAACACTTCGTTCGTCTGGGATTTTTAATATCTTGTCAGCAGAAAACAGCTTTGGCTCTACTGCTGGCAGAAGTTGCCTGACTGTTATTTTAGCCCCCTGACATGCACCACGGAGCTTGACTCTTGCTATAGGAGAGGTTCCTTGTTCCCTGGAAGCTCCCCACGTTTGAACGTGAAATTCTCAAGGCTAAATTTTGGAAGGTTTTTTCCTGTATTTTTTTAATGGGGAAGGTCCATATTATATTGCAGATTATATTCTTACTGTAAATTTACTAAAATCCCACTTGTATAGTAAAAGCTTTGTAGAAATATCAATGGTACTTCCTTATTCCTCAGAGAAAACTCCTTACCTAAAAGTAATTGACATTTTACCAAATATTTGAGAAACCCAAAGTTATTTATTCTTTGGTGATATATTTTCAGGATATACCCATACGGAATTAAATTTAAACTTTGAAATTGTGTATATTTTGCTATTTATTTTTAAATTCTTTAAGAGACTATACTACTGAAAAGCTATTTATGAAAGAAAAAAAGCCTTGTCTTAATTTCAATATTTAAACTTAAAAGAGGAAAGAAGTGGTCAGTGTTAAGAAGAATTCTAATTTCTCTATGTAGGATACCTGCAAATCATCTAGTCTGCCTGTGGTAGGAGAAAAAATGTCATGAATTAGTCTTTGACTTCAGTCATTGTAATATACTTCCTGCTAATTGATTCTTACCAAAGAGAGAAGGTGGCTTACAGTATTGCTTTTTTGCACTTGTGCCCGTGTAATTTCTTCTTTCATTGTAGTTTTACATGGGTTTTACATTTAAATGATGAACTGAATTTTGTAATTCTGTTATCATTTGCTTCAGTCATTTCTCAGAACTGCGAAGATTTTAACTACTGCTACCACTGCTACTACTGAGTGTATTCTGGAAGGACTTTTAATAAATGTACTGTAATTGGTGTCTCAGTTATGGGATATAGCCAATCTGTTTTCAAAAGGTAGATGATTAACTGTGCACAGCAATATTTTTGATGTATATGATAGACTTAGGAAATCTAAAAGTTAAAATGTAGAGTATTTTGTTGTTCTGTTTCTTTATCATTCTGTGCAAGATAGGCTTAAGTCCATACTAAAATATAAACTAAATGGTGAGTAATGTCTGTAAAATGGTATTTTTAGATTTGTACTTTGTAGATCTGAAATAAATTGACATGTTCTATTCATTTGGTTTTCCTTCATGAATAAGCACTTTTCCCCCAAATACATGTAAATATTTTCACCCAGTCATTTAAAGCCTGCAGCCTCAGCAGGAAATTGTATGAGTAGATCTACTGCTGAATTCCAATGCAGCATAGGGAAATAAATGCCAATCACAACTGCAAGGGAATGGCATTCCTAAAGCATCCCCCACATGCAGAGGAAAGTCTGTGAGAAGCCCGCACCCAGAGGAAAGCTGTTTAGTCCTTCTCTAGGCTTAGACTGGTCATTCTGAGGATCAGCTTACGCTGTGCTCCTTGCAGTTGAACACAGTGTTAGTTACAGACATCTGAAGCCCCTCCGTGCTGAACTGATGAGCTGACATCTCCTTTTTGGAAGGGCTATAAAGCAGGAAATGTAAATCAGTCACTAAATGCATTTTTCACAGGCTCTAACAGCACGCAGAGAGGTAAAATTCCTAACTTCTCTGAGCAGGTCTCAATTATCATCCTCTTCTGCTGTGATGCCAAAGAGCTTTTAAATCATTTTTAAAGTTATTTTGAAGGTCTAGCTGTTTTTCTTTTAAGCTGCATTATATTCTCTCGGTGGACTAAATTCATGTCATCGCTGCATTGAGCAGGGTAAACTTGGATCTGTTCTTAGCATCAGTGCCTCCAATTCGGTTGTGACCTCACGAGTGCCTTGGCTCCAGCTCCATCGTAAAGACATTGGCTGGTGAGGAACATATCCCCAGGGCTCCAGCCTAAGTGTGCTCCATGACAGGGAGAGAAGTTGGGAGGGAGCAAAGATGTACAACGCTATGATATTTAGCTCTCTATTTAATACAATGGCTGCGCTTGTTCATAGCATTTATCGTTAACAGAACATTCAGCCTTATTTAGCGTGTAATTTCCTGTAAAATGGGTCTGATGATACAGAAATACAGATAAGAACTGACCTGAGAGAAAAATGAATGGAAGTTATTGCTCTTTCAGGGTATTTTTAATGATAAACTTTCCCTACTGTCTACTGACACTACTCTGTAAATCCACAGGAGTGCTGCCACAGATTATGTAGATTGCAAACACTGTGCCAATGCGCTTCTTACTCTGCGTTACGTAGTCTTGAAAATAAGAAATTCCTACAGTGAAAATCAGGGGTAGCAAAATGTCTGCAAGGCCCGGTGGGCCCTTGGAGTATCCCAGCGACACTGAAGTACCTGGAGAACGCTGACGTGCTTTCATGTGTCTTCTAGCAGCCACTTAGTGTGTTGGAAACAGCAGTCCAGAAGTCAACGGTTCCCTGGGACAGAAGTCCTACCACGCTCACCCCAGTCAGCATTTTGGAGGCAGAATTGGCCAGAAAAAGTACCAATGTATTTTACAATTTTGTGGCTGGCTTACAGAAAGCAAGATCAGTGCTAGAGAAAAGAAAGCAGTTTGTCTGCAGTTACACCAGTAATAGTAAGGACTAATGAAAAGATAGAAATGATAGGGCTACAGCCGTGTGGGGTTCTTGCATCATTACATCGGTAGAGGAAGGAGGTGTTGGTGACTGGTCCTGGCAGGATGCAGGAAGGAGACAGGCATAGTTTGTCCTAGCTTTTGACAACAGAAAATTTAAAAAAGGTTGGGTCCTGCCTGTTGATACTGAGCAGGTGGGCACTTGGCAGGAAAACTTTGGCCCTTCCTGCCCCTAGGAATGGGGTTTTGTCATTTCGGAGCATGCAAGGCAGCATTTGACACTGCAAGAGCCCTCCACAGGCTGGGGAAAGACAAGTAGGCAGTACTGAGACAACGATGTGCGATTTCTCAGGTGATCTCCTGGGGATGCGAAAGAAAAGGCTGTCACTTTGGAAACAGCAGCAGCACAGTGCCAGAAGCACATGCTGGATAATTTTAGATAACAAAAGGCACCTGTGTATGGCAGAAGAGCTATATCTAGTAAGTACAAGCACATCCCACACCTTGGTGCAAGCTCCCCAGTGTTCAGCATTGCGGGTTGCAGTTTGCAAATGCTGGTCATGCTCTCCGTGCTGCAGTGCCTGTGGTCAGAGCTTGCTGCTACTCAAGTGTGTGAAGAAACAGATGGGAAAAGTGACCTGTATGTAGCAGCTCTGCTCAGAAAGAGAAACGTTGAGGAGAGACACAAAGAAAGAAGGTAACATCTAATGTAGTGAACAGCCAGGCAGGACGTTTGAAAGGAGAGGGAAAAAAATATAGATGTTTTAATGGTCCATAGTGCAAAACAGTGTTAAAACTATAGCTCAGACTTCATGCCAGATACTCCTTCGCCTTTGAAAATATCTCCTTTTATCTAGGCTAAAGTAATCCCCCTGGCAAAGGGCCTTGATGGTTTAGTGCCACAATGCAGTTTCTTGACAAGAGATCATTAACAATTCAAGATAGGGCTGAATTTTGCTAAGAATATTTACTGTTAAATTCACAGGGTTTTAAAAAAGTAGAATTGTGAAGGAACAGTCAGCCTTGTGCTCCTGCCCCAAATCACCCAGCAGGTGTCGGGATTAAGCTCATCCCATGGGGCTGTTATTTCCCATCATGGCGGAAACGCATTTTTCCCTGCAGCAGGGGAAAGTGGCCTCGCCTCTGTCAGAGGCAGGAGGCCTCTGACAGCCCCTGGCTGGATGCGGGTGGCAGCTCCTCTACTTCTGTCCAGTGTCTGCACAAAAGCATCTCGGTGGGAGAAACAGATCTCCTCAGGAAGTGCTCTCCCTGCAGCCAAAGGTGTCCTTCGTTGTGGTGAAGCTCATGTCAGCACCTCTGTTTTGCAAACCTCTTTCTTTCCCACAGAATACGACGTATTTTCCAAAGCTCATACAACAATGATTCTGACTTCCTAGAGAGGAAAATACCCAAAGATCTCAGTAACCTTAAAGGAGCCTGAAACCAAAACCCGCGGGCAAGGCCCTTTCCGTTCAAGACAGCGCCTCACGCAAAGGCGGGCAACTGTTCTTCAGGCCACAGCAGGCCTTACACCCTAGGGAGGTGTTAATTAGTGAAATGTTCATTTTTCAGGGGAACTTCTCGGGAATCCATCATTGTAATGGCATTGTAGGGGTGAGGAGTGGTTTCTACCAAGACCGCGGAGCTGAAGATCCTATGGAGAACGAAGGCAGCTCTGTGGGGAGTTGGTGTCTTTGGGTGCAGCTGCACCTGCCCAGGCCAGCAGGACCCCAAAAACCCTGGACAAACCAGGAGAAAAGTGGCCTAGAAGTCAGGGTTTAAGTTGATGGTCAGGATGCGCTATGTGCTCTGGGTCTTTGCGTGTTGCACTGAAGGCCAGGCCAATGCCATTCCATGCCATTCTGCACCGGTCACTCAGCTTTTCCCGACAGAAAGGCAGCCTGCTGACCCTCGAACAGCACCGCGCACACCCCTCGAGGGCTCCCAGCACTGCCAGCACCACCCGCAGCATTTAAGCCAGTTCCTCTGCAGAAAAGGATGCTGCTGAGGGGGCTGCTCCACAGCATCCATGCAGCTGCTGACTACAACTGCAGTTAGCTGGATGGTAGTCAGATGTCCCGCTGAGGGATTTGCAGAATGCATCTCTTGGAAGACTTTTTCCTAAAGTCTCATTTATTCCCACTGCTCTCCTTTTCCTATTCTCCTCCTGCTTTCTTCTGTAAGTGCTACCATGAGCTCTTCAGAGATTTGTGTGTGCTTAAAAACCCTTATTTATCTGTACATAAGCGCTTGTTTAGTTTACCCTGTACCCTGGAGAGCTGTATTCCCACAAGCCATATAAACACAGACAACAATGTATAGCATTAGGATTAAAAAATAAAATAAGAGATACTGTTTTCACAAAGTTGTTTGTGCCAGAAGAAAAGAACTGTCTGTCTTCAAGGAGGCTCAGTCACGAGCCCTTCACCCCAAACTGGAGATCTAATAAAACCCTAGCTCACAAATATATTTTTAGCGATGGCTTTTTAGACTCCCTTCTGTCCCCTCCAGCCCTCACCACCCCTCCAAGAGGCCGACCACCATTCATTCCCTGCTATTTAGTTCTCCGTTGGACTGCTTTCCCACATGACCCCCTATTCCTTTTCTATACAAAGTGCATTGGAAAAAAAGAACAATGAACATCCAAGAAAAATAACCTGTTATTCTGCTACCTCACGTTTCTCTACAAAGATTTACATGAGCTCAAAGATCTGCATGTGGAGGAATAATTTTATGACAACAGCCACCCACATGCTGGGAAAAACCAACCTCTGAAGAATGGTCTTTAGTTCAGCGCAGAACTTTTCCTTTCACGAAGAAAAGGACTTTTCCACAAAGCAGTCCTTAAATACTGTTATTATCAGGACTATCCAATGCGAATAAATGCATTTATAAAATATAAAATTATGTTTGCTTTTTACCAGTATATAAAGCTGCAATGTGAATGATTACTCTCTGCTGCTGCTCAGGATCTTCTCCCCAGTTCTCAGCTCTCTTTCTTGTTGCTTTTGCTTGGAGCCCTAAAACTAAAACCACAGGAGACTGTTGACTTCTACTAGTCAGGAAATGCCCTGCGGAATGGCAGCAGAAGAATCAACTGTCAACAGCGCAGGTAACAGCAGACAAGAGCTAGCAACACCTGCACTGCTGCAAACCTGCTAAAAATTCTCCTGACTGTGAATCTCTTAATAGAAAAGGAATCTGACAGCAAAAGAAACCAGGAAGAACTGTCTGTACGTGCTTCAAGGGGCAAAGCGCTGGGACCAAGACCGAGCTTTCCCCCAGCGTAATGCTGTGTTCACGCTCCTGAGTGCTGTCATCAACAGGCTCAAGGTGAACTCCATAATAAACACACATTTGACTGGAAAAGTGGAGAAATCGTAGTGCAGTTCGTGCAGCAATAACAGAAATATACCAGGCAAACAAGAGGAACTCAGCAAGAAACAAAAAAAAGCCTTTTTCTAGGATGACTAAGACTTGAAGAGAGTAATAGCGTAGGACCACCACAGTGTGGAAATGCTAATGTGTAGGGATCCTGCCCCAAACTAGCTAGTGGTGTCAGTGACTGGACCTGCAGAGATGCAAGTTAGCTGCTTCCAGTCCTGGTTGTAAAGCAAGACTTCAGAGAGCTCCTTGTAATATGTCATCTTCACAGGAAAGAGGCCAATACAAGGATATGTGGAAAAGGCTTTGCTAAGATCGCAATATCCTAATTTACAGCAGCATCAAAGCTAAAGCACACAAAACATCTATCAACGTTGCTTCCAAGATCAAGAGAATATAACCTGAAGCTGAATCACAGAAAAGCGATTAAAAGCAGCATTTTCTCAAAAAGACGTGGAAACCACGCTACAGATGGGAACTGCCTGCCAGGATTTGCTTAAATACAGCAACTAACACACAGTTCACAGCCAGGCCTCCCAAATACTTAACCCTTGAAACCGTTAGTACAGCGCTGCTCTGGGGAGAAGCTCCGTGGGAGCAGCCAGGGCACAAACGTCCATATCACAACATTTCTGCTCCAACAGGAACAGAAGAATTTGCAGAAGTCTGAATTTTCAGAAATCCTTAAGGGGCGTGGTTCCAAAAGCACAAAAGTATGGCTTTAAAATAAATAAAAGTCCAGAAGAAAATAAAAAAAGACGACCAGGTGTTTTAAGGAAGCTGAAAAAAGAATGACATCTGGAGAGACACAATCAGGTAATGCTCCCAAACCTTTCAGTGCCTACCAGAAACAGACAAAAAGAGCTCAATAAGGCCATGAATCCCTTAGGACGATCAGTCTTGTAGGAGGATTAAGGAGATCTGTTTAACTTGCAGAACAACCAAGTTTTCTTGGCCACCAAAGATTTTTGGAAAGAAGAAACAAAGTTGACTCCAGAGTATGGATTACAGAAAGAGCGAACATAGTCATTACAGCTCAAGTTCCTCAATAGCTCTGAAGAAAAGATACTCAGGAGACCTCCTGGAATGGCATACGCAGGGAAAGATGGGCCACGGGCTTCCCCAGCAAGAGCAATCAAAACCAGTCAGAGCCTGTTTCCTTCATTCAAAACACCAGAACTGGAGCTCAAGGAGCCTGGTGACGATGCCCAGCGCCGCCAGCAGAGCACGGCAGGAAACCATTACCCACTGACGGCTGCTGCTTATGGTAATTTTTCAGGCCCAGCCAAACAACACAGGAACCAACAAAACAGCAAATTGTGCTGTGACAGAATCCCACAAAGCTCCCAGGTTGGGGGCGGGGAGAGGTGTACAACGCGAGAGCCTTCGGTCCTAAATACATTTTCATGCCTACGTATCCCATTTAGTCTCTACAATTTGCTCGGAGCAAGATGATTCTTGTTAATTGACTGCGTACTTTTTCCAGCTAACAAAGCCTTACACCCAGCTGAAGGAAGTGTCTGGCAGAGAGTGGGTGAGCTTGGGAAGCCAAAGGGGAATAGCAGGGCTGGTGGAAGCATCCAGCCCACGCATGTGCTGTGCTGGCATCACCCAAGCTGCCCAACTGAGAAACCAACTCGCAAGATGCTTCTCTAGCACTCTCACCAACACCTAAACTAACACACAGTGACTTGCTGCACTGAATGTGAGTAAGTGCAAGAAATAGAAGGAAGGTGCTATGTGTCACTAGTCAGGATCCAGCCTGGGAACTCATCTCTGCTCAGTGGTGTTCTGGATTCAAACGGCCCATACAGGAGGGACAGCTGGCAGGGGAGATGCAACAGGACAAGATGTTGCTGGAATCTGCTTTCAGTCCAAATGACAGCAAGGCTCTGAAAGCTGAGCTGGGCTATGCAGCCTTGCTGTAACTTAGTTAACTGTTTTTCCCACATAAAACATTATTTCTGCAATGCTGACCAAGAAGTCTGCAAGGAAAACTGCAGAACTACTCCTATAAGGGTAGGAGCATGCATTACTCTTGAGTGCCAACCCTCCAACAGCTGGTTTGTGGCTTGCACTGTTCTCTACACTACTTTACTGATGGAAAGAAGACGCCTTTGGAGGATGCAAGCAAGCATCTTCCTGGCAGATCAGAGGACTAGAGATGGTTTCCGACTTGGAGAATGTTCATACCCATGAGTCATCATGTGGCAGTGTTTGCTGCACAAGGGGTTTGCAATTAATTTATTCAAGTAACAGTCAACAACAAACATCTGAGGGGTTTAACAGATCTGTACAGGATGGATGGTTCAGGCACGCACAACCAGCTCTCCACATTATTCTTGGCCCAACAGGCAGAAAGCTGAGAAGATACAAAAATAGTCAATCAGCTACTAATCAAAGCAAATGAAGACTGTCAAGACCTCCGTTTACTAAACTACCGAAAATAAGCAAAAGCTGTGAGTTATTTCTGATGCCAAGAGTTATTAATCAACATTTGTTCACTGGAAGAAGAGCTGGAAATTGTGCTCTGACAAAAAGTGTCAAATCACTGAAAACTTCCACAAGAAATGGCAGTGTTATGACAAGAAGCTGAAGAAGATGATCTGCCCTCACAGGAATTAAATCATCACAACAACCTAGTTTTTATGTACAGGGAATGGATGTACAGTGAAAATGGTAGATGCCTTACTCTTAGTCGTGCAATATGCTGCCAGCAATACTGAAACAGCAAATGCAGAGAACACAGAATGTTAACAAGTCCCAGGAACCTCCTGCTTAGTTTATAGAAGAGAAAACCCCAGGAGTGCCAGCCCAAGCACAGGTGAGTTTTCATGCTTTGCTATATTTACAAGAACCAAAAACTCTGCTTTCTTCAGATGAAAGAAGATTTAAATGCTCAAGTGATGGGTTGTGGTGCATCTTGACAGTGCTTTTAAGGATACCTCCAAAATTCCTTTGCTTATGAGAATGTGTGGCAAGACACAAACAAGTGTTCTGATGCATGGATTTTTTAAGCAAGGATGAAGCAAATAGACTACATCTTTTTTTTTTTTTTTTTTTCCATATGTCTTAAGCCAAAAGACTGAGCAGAGTTGTGTTTGAATGGTTGTGTTAATAAAAATCCTGTTTAGTTTAGCTCGTCCCGTGTGGATCTCCATTCCTTCCCACAGCCTAAACAAAGACAAGAGAATCATGTTTACATTGGGATATTTGATTTTTTTTTCTTCTCAAGAGGTAATTTCTTTCATGCTCTTGCTAGCACTGCTATATGTGAAAAGCTTAAGTATAAATTAAATTTCCAGTTGAAAATGTAACTTAAATACAGGCAGTACATATCCAAGCCTGAAGGAAGCATTCAGAACAGGATGAATTTCACTGTGCATCTCAGTACAGTGATCATTCCCGCAGGAATGGCATATGGGAGGAGGCACCTCGGATGCTCTACCTGGACAGTGGATGTCCCTGTGTGGAAATAAGATAAATAAGAAATACGCCCACGGCATCTCCCTCCTTCTTTGTGAGGTTCCTGACGTCGATGTTTCACAAGGGGGAAGAACAGAGGAGGTGAAACTCCCACGGGGAGCATCAGGGCTCACGTTGCCTTTGGTCTCAGCAGCTTTCTGAGTGGTACGTAGGACACGTGCCCATGGCAGACGGCAGGCAAAGAGGGTCTTGATAAGGAAAATTGCTGCTGCTCTCTGGATCTCTGCTCTCAGCCCACCTGGGAGCACACATGCTTTAGGTAGCCAGAGAGCCACAGAGGAGCTCTTCACCAGAGGAGAAGGAAGAAGCTGCAGCTGGGTTTCAACAAAAAAAGGAGAGCCAAGTTTTGGGTGTCAGGTGGTATACAGCCAGTTTTGTAGGAATCCCACAAGTACAAAATCAGAATGATCCCTAGTTCTGGCTGCAGCCTGGGCTTGGGAGCAGGATGTACTGCACCCTAAGAAAATAGGAACAACGAGGTTCAGGTCTGGAAATTCAAAGCCCATTTCAACCATGTCTTCTTCAGCTCTGGAAAACAGCCTCGGTAAATCTCCAGTTGCATCATCGTGACAATTTTCCCAGCTTGTTGGCTAAACAGCACCAGTACTAAATATAGGCCTCTTCGGCCTGCCAGCAGGAGCTTGCCAGACATGAAGGAGAGCAATTTGTCCTTCCTGAGAAGACACATGCCATCATCAGGCGTATGGTACCAAGCCAGAAACAATCCACCCCGGAATGGCAAAGTGCCCACTACCTGCCTCAGCCTGCAGCACCCCCACACTGCCATGTCGTCATGCCTATAACACAGAGTAATCAGGAGATGTCAGGTTTCTCCAGGTAAGAGTCACCCTTGTAAGAGAATGCATTGAAATGCAAAGTTAAAGAGTAATTTCTTAGCACATCATTTTAAAAAGCAGTAATCTGGTAACTCTTCAAACCATGTTTTAAGGTCCTAAACCCTCAAATAAGAAAGCTCCACCTCCTGCTATTTTTAATATATAAATTGGGATGTACTGAACTCTGCGACAAACAGATTGTCACAGCTGCCACAGTCGGTCGCAGAAAAATGAGCAGCATTTAAGAGGGAACTGGCTTATCCTCCAAAGAGCAGGCCTGCTAATAAATAACAAAGTGTGGAAGATCTACTGACTGTAATATGCGGGCTTACTTTGCTCAGGAAATGAGCTAATCATGGGAGAAGAAACAACTTCTTCGTGAATCTCTTGTCATGGATTGTATCCCCCAAAACTGAGCCAGACAGGCCCAGTTACTAGCAGCTTGAGCATCAACAAGTTCCAAGAACAAATTATAAACCCACAGAAAAACACTAAATATCCATGTTCTTTCAGGACCCCAGAAAACTACTAAGTTGTAGTCTTACACTGCAGACAGATTATTTGCAAAAATAATTCTGAAGAATGAGATGTTAGACTTTGATCCAACAGTGCAAGCAGGTCAGACTCAACGGCCCATATGCACACATCTACCAGCAACATCAGGACCTAGAGCAACGGAGGAAGCCACTGAGCTCTGGAGAAGGTAATGGCTTTGTGAGTCCAAACACGACAAATGCATTTGGACACAATCAGAATTAAGGAAAGAAGTCACTAAAGTGACTAAAAGGAAAGAAGTGACTAAAAATAGGTCCGTAGACAATATTTTTTTTTTCCGTTTGAAAAGGTTCAGGAAGAGGAGAATCATCTCCACTGGAACAATAGAAAGGATTTTTCTATTGCCCATAAACCTCTCCATGAGGGAACCATCAAGTAAGAAGTTTTGTGCTGGGGAATTTTTTCATTTCTAACCTGCAGCTAGGGAGTAGCTACCACAAACCACAGAGAGATTATGAAGCTACCTAATCACTCATGAGACCATCAGCTTTCAGAGGGAAGTTCAGCAATGGCACAAAAGGAGCAATGGGGCCAGCAGTCCAAAAGTTTACGTGCCCTTTCACAGGCTGAGAGCTACAAGTTGCTGATATATATAACTGTGGTGTTTGGAAGGATTCAGAATTATGGAACTTCTCCTCTTGTACAATGCATTTTGCTACAAATAGCTTTGAAGCTGGTCGTGTACAGAGGAGTCCTCGTGCAGGGTACGGTCACACCATCTGGACAGCCCTTGGATCCTGGAAGTGGGGGCTGCCTCCCAGCAAACCTAAGCTGAAGATGAGCATATGGCTGCTCAGAAACAGAGCACCAGGTAAGAAAGGGCCAGAGGAGGAAAGGGTTGGGGGATATTTTTGTATTCACTTGGAGTACTGAAAGAAAAGAGAGAGTGTTCGGTGGCTTAATTCAGTATTCTCTGATCACTGTTGAGCTGTGAGCAATGTTCCACTTTAAAGCCTCCTTGACACATACCCTGGTTCTTAGCCGAGTACTCTTTTTCTGGAAAACAGCTATTAGGCACTCACCCTTATCTCAGGAGTCAGACAGTCGGTATGGTGGTGTCATGATACGTTCATGCTCTCTAGGTTTCATACGTACAAGCTGAATTTTTTGGAATAAAAGTGGGCATTCTGTCCTGTGTCAGGACCCCTCTTTGTGTTGGAAATACAGATATTTCTGCCGTCTAATACATTTCTGTCATGCAGTACATTTTTTCAAGGATAAGGTCATCTTACTGTGCCAAGGAAACTATTTTTAAGGTCACAGAATAAAGTCATTCCAAAAATGCACTGATTTTTATTTATGTTAATACATAGTTTTTATGTGTTCTCTGTAGCCCAATGCATTGTTAATATTGACATGAATACACACTTGGCTTCCAAACTGTCCTGCAATCACTGTAGCTCATCTATATTAAATAAAAAGTCTAAAAAAAAAAAAAAAATCAAGGCACCCAACAAATGTTAAGACAATGCTGGAGTCTAACCACTTAGCAGGAGGTTTTCATTTGGTTCCAAAATAGATATCCACTAGGTTTCAGCTGTGGTCACTTCCAAAATCACAGATTCTTACACCCCTGCTTGTCCTGTTTCAGCAGAGTGAATAAGCTTTTCCATGTTTGAGCTATTACCATTTTAGCAGAGGAGCTCAGCCTCATTTTGCAATTTCTGCTGGGTGAGTAATTCCTCCTCACCCTAGCAGTCCCACTGAGTTTCCATTTGAGCAAGAACTTGCAAGACCAGGACCTTTCACCCTCAGCACCGCCTCTTCATAGAGTGCAACTATTTTTATTCCACAGCTTCCAGGCATAAAAATGTTGACATCTAAACTGAAGTATGCCAATGGTTGAAACACAAAATAGAAAATTAAAGCCATCAATTAAAATCTGTCTTTTTTTTTTTTTTTTTTGTAGAAGCCTTTTTCAAAACATCATCTTTCTAAACAAGGATTTGTTTATACGGCAGAATAATTTTTAAATGTTTATATGTTTTGCAAGTTAAAATATCAAATACTTCCCATGTTTAAAATGAAATAATGATTAATCTTTACTAAGTAATAAATATTTTAAAATAACAGATATTTCTCTGCACCTTGAAAGGGCCCAGAAACAGTAGAGACACGCAGTTCCCCTTCTGCAAGCGCACCCCAGCTCTGCACACGTGCCCGATCTGGACCTAGGACAGGTGAGGAGAGCAGTGTGATCCCAGTTCCTTCCCTCCCACCCACAGCTGCAGTCATGGCTGGGCTTCTCCAGGTCTCTCAGTCCGTGCAACGTTGATTGCCAGGGAGGCCCTCAGACCTAGGCTAGCACTTTCTGGATTACAGAAAAAATCTCAGCCTGGTGAGTATCATACTGGAAGCTGGCCAAGGCAGCAGCGTGGGCACTGATGACACGCTGAGAATCTTTCTGTCCTCTCCACAGTGATTATCCCATTCTGTAATAAGGATGAGACCGGTTGGACCTTGCTGCTCGCTTCCACAGGACAATCTGGCAGATTCATGATAGTAAAACAGGGTATCTACTGACTTCACCTTCTTCTTCCTATTCAGGGAACCAGGCTATGTTTTGAAGTCTCTGTTGGTGTTTCCACTCCAGTGGCCTCTCCTAGGCCCCTTTGGAGTGAGGCCACCAGGAGAGATTTGGAGCTTCCAGACAATTGCACATAGCAGAAGGAGGTGACATGATTTTGAGAAGCATGCTGAGCCATAATGACTTGGAAGTTGTGCTGTCTGCCAAGACCCATTTCCCACTCAGAGGTCCTAGGATGCCTGAGCTGATTGCTCATGACAGTCTGCAAATCCTGCATGAAAAGTTTTGTCTCATTCTCAAAGCCAGGTCTCTCATGGGCACCAATGTTTGAAGTGTTCAGAGCCCAGAACTTAGAAATATCTGACAGACTGCAGGTGTTACCAAATATACAGGCCCTTGAGGCTCTTGCTTATGTTGATTTTATTTATTTATTTATTTATTTTGGGAGGAAGGAAGCCCTCTGTTGTACGTACCTAATGTAGATTCCCCTCACCCCATCGACTCAGTAGACCATTTCTGAAAAGAGCTATTTTGGAGGCTTCCTGACCTGGGAAGGGAAGGGACCTCAGAGATCATCTAGTTCCAACCCCCTGCCATGGACAGGGCTGCCAACCACTAGCTCACTAGATCAAACTGCCCAGGAACCCATCCAGCCTGGCCTTGAGCACAGCCAGGGATGGGGCAGCCACAGCTTCTCTGGGCAGCCTATATCTTTCCTTGGTGGAAGTTCTTGTCTCTTCAGAGAAAGGTACTTCTGGCACCATGTATTCTGTGGAAGGTCCTGGCCTGGGAGACTCCTCTGGATGTTGCCAGTGTGAGAGTCTCCACTTCTCTGCCAGTTCATGGAGATTCGGCTCCACACCCGTGCCAGGCTTCAAAGTATTTCTTCTCCTTCCTTCATAAGTTTCTCTTCGTACAGAACCCAGCTGCTTCTGGTCCAAGTCCCTAATGGATAAACAAGCTGTTCCATCATCTAGAGGCAGAAGGATGGTGGAGAAATCCACAGAGCCAGGTGAGCACCCTGGACCTGGATCCTTGCTATACGTGTTACGGGGGGGGATGTGTGTGACCCTCTCCTCATGCAATCAGATAGGCCAAGCCTCTGGGAACAAGCTCACATCTGAGCTACGAGGTATAACTGGAGGCAGGCAAAAGAAGTAGAAAAGACAACCAACCTGCACACCTGGCCTTGAGACAACGTTTCTTCATTTTCCTGTTTGCTTGAAGGCTCTGCAGGATAATGCTGTGGGAAAAGAGAAGGACATTGATGCAGGGTGTCATGGTGCACACACTGTAGGTGAGTCAGAGTTGGGGCCAGTATTAGAATGTCTTTTACAAGGCATTGTGCAAGGGAGTTTGGGAGACATCTTCTCTAGTGGTGCCCCATTTCTGTGCCATCAGGACATGCCTAGGGCACTTTGTGAAGGACTGTGCTGGGACTGCCGCTGTGTGTTCGGACACAAGAGGCTTTGTGAAGTCCACCAAGTGAAAGAGTTCTTAGGGCTGAAAATGATGCTGACCTGAAAAGCACCATGCAAATGTGAGTGGATACGTTGACTAAGGACCATGTTCTTACCTCAGTAAGATGTCCTTCTGGTGCAGGTTCCACAGCCAAATCTGCTCTCTTGTGCAACAAATGCAATTTCAGCTTCAACCTTTCTGTGGCTCCTTATGCAACTGCTATGTTGTAAATCAGTCGGAAGCCTGACACGTTCTAGCTAGCCCCAGAACACGGATGGTTCCTACAGATTAATCTGCTTCTTGCGCAGCCTCCAAACAGTCCTGCAATGTAGGCCCAGAGAGAAGGATTTCAGCAGAACATGATCATCGCCCCAACAACCGCCCGGCTCTGCTACACTCAGCTGAATTTGAACAAAGCCAGGATTCTGCCCCGTTGGCTCCCGATGGAGCTGTGCGCACACAGCCCTTGGGTGGAGTGAGCATGAACAATGGTAGACCCTGAAAACAGAAGAAAAACCAACCATTACTGCAGGTGTGGGAGACTTTCCTTAACTCCCATGGCCGCCCCCTCAGCGCCACATACGTAACTATTGTCCTCAGCAAATGGGTTCAGTATGAGCAAGGACTAGTTACTCGATCAAACATGAAAAAGTGCTGTTGCAAAAGGACTTGAATCTGAAAAAAGCACACTTGGAAATAAAGAGGGGGCATTGGGAAATCACATTCTGGCAACTGCACAAAATGTGTGCATTTCCCATAGAATCGAATAAAAATAGATCATGCCAAAAACAACGATAAAAAAACTCATGGGAATGCATGTCTGGCACTGTCTGTATTCTGCTCCTGAGGCTCAAGCTGAAAGGGTGGTACAATTATGAATTTTACTTAAAAATGTAAATATTTCTGTTTCTGACAAAAGTATCAAAAATAATCCCATCCTTACATGGGATAATAAGATCCAGAAGTCTACACTAAACAGCAAGTCTTAACTTACTGCAAGTCAGCTAAGATACTCATATTGCATTTGTAGAGTGATTAATGTGATGAGGTCTCCAGGTTCCACCAAAATAGAAATAGTAATGTCATATATAGACATATATGTATGTGTGTGTGTGCGTTTATTTACACACGCACACACAGATATGAGAGAGAAAGGGAGAGAGAGATTCCTTCTGTTCCAGAATCTGTAAAGGTCATTACATTTGGACTATTTTTTAATCAAATGCACATTTACCAGTTCTTATAAACAAACCATTCTGAGACAAACTGGAGACTTGGCACTCCAGTGCACTGCTCTAAGTGTCCGCATTTGTCCTTTAACGTCTGCTGTTTCGAATTAAGGTTCTTCCCTCAAATGTGGTGTTTCCAACTAGAGGCACACGCCTTCCATCACAGGCTCAGCAATACCTGAACCCTGGTCTGATGCCC
The DNA here is from genome assembly GCA_013399715.1 of Alectura lathami. Classification (NCBI taxonomy): domain Eukaryota; kingdom Metazoa; phylum Chordata; class Aves; order Galliformes; family Megapodiidae; genus Alectura; species Alectura lathami. The sequence goes on from VXAV01003860.1 coordinate 37,607, forward strand.
ACTAATGCACAAAAGCTGCCTGTCGTACAGCCCGGTGTGTCCGCCTTCCCAGTTCAGGCTGGGTGTAGAGACACCCAGACCAAAAAGGCAGCGTATCCTTGATCAGGGTCAGAATAATGCTATTCTCAGCTCTCACAGGATGAACGTTTGCAGGAATGTTACCACTGCATTCAGGTTCAAACTCAGGCAAATATTTCAGCTGGTGCTTATGTGTCCTGTTGAACCGGTACTTCTGCAGATGTTTTAATCATCTTGCCAAGAATAAATATTAATTTCTTAAAGAAAATAATGAATAGCAATTGAATCTATCAGAAAATAAAACCAAAACAAAACAACCACATTTAATGCACACTGAAAAGGTTGTGTCTTCCATAGGAGAGGACGTCACATAGAACTCTGCAGCTCTGAGTCCTTCTTTTTGGAAGTTAGATTCCAAGAAATGTATAATAATTCTCATAATAGATTAAAAAAAAAAACACTTTTTTTTTTTTTTTGGAGGAAAGTTGGCAGTTAATGAGCAATGCAAGGCATGGAATTGTAGGGTTTATTTTTTTTCCATCCAACAGCCATTACTACTCATTTAGACCCTGTTTTTTCCACACAGCAGATAATCCAAAGATTTCAGAGCTAAGCACAAGACAAGTTAAAGGAGAAAAGGTTTTGTAGCAAGAAAGGTTTTGTAGCAAAAAGATTTTTTTTTTTTTTTTCCCACAAGACTTTAGACTCCCCAGCTCCCTCAAGGAAAGTGAAAAGCAAAACTATCCGTTCACTACAGCTTTTTTACATTCAGATAATACTTAAGTATCCACAACGGTGACTGTCAGTCTTTAAAACATATTTTCACCATGAATTTCTCACTATTGCTTCATATTTCCTAAAGGGTAAGAAATACCACACCATTTTAGGACATTTGTGATTTATTTCATCTCAGAGATGTCAATTGTTTGTTGTACGGTACTTCAGTTCCCATGCCGTACCTTATATAAATTACTGTACCATTTTTAATTGCATTAATTGCGAAAAGGTTTGTTACACTGAATTTTTAAGGCCGCAGATATAATCATCACTAAATTACTGGTTACTTTGAGCGTTACTCTAGAGAAATTAAGGAGTTTTACATTCCAGGAGAAGATGTCGCACCCTTTCTGATAAACAGGACCTATTCTATTCTTTACCTTGAAGGGCTTAGACAGAACTACTAGACTATCCAGGCTGTGTTCGGATGTTCAGAATAGCCCTTCCCACTCAGATCATTAGGTACAAGCCTGTTTTACTAAGTACAATGACAACTTTTTGGATAAAAGCTGTTATCCAAGCAGGAATACAGAGCTGATGTCAAGAGGCAGGGAGTGTACCGCTTCTGTTTCACCCTGGATTCCAGCTGTTTAATCTGTGCTGCTAAATATGTAGGAGTCATTGACTATGGCTGGACGGCTGTACCTCAGTTTCCAGCCATTGTTTTGTGGTCGTCTTCCTTGGTTAGTTTGAAAAACCTTCAGTACCTTGTGTTTTCCTGTTTTGGAAGCATTTGTAATTAAGTCAAATTTCAATCTTCCTTTTGATAAAAATACTGAACTCTCCCACTCTTTTCACCTTCAGGCATTTTCTTCAGCTTATGAATAATTCCTGTATCTCTTTTCTGCACAGCTCCTGTTTTTCAATATTCTTTTGAACATTCGAACACCAGAATTATAGGCTGTACACTGGTACAGGTCTCAAGAGTGCTTCACAAAGGAAAAATCCCCCGTTCCTATTTACTGGCTGCCTCCTGAAACACCGAAGAATCTCATTAGCCCATTTCGCTACAGCTTTACACTGGGAGTTCAAGTTGAGCTGTTTCTCCGTTTTGATCCCTAAACCTTTCAGAAGCACTGCTTTCCAAGATAAAAGCTTCCCGCTCTGCAGAAACATCTTGCACTCTTTGTTCTGAACTCAATGGCTTAATATGTAGCTGCGTAAAGAAAGATTTGATTTAAATGGCCAAGCTAACCTGGCCGCTCTGTGCTTACCTGAGCTCACTGATATCACCATTCCAACTGCGTTTTGTGTCACCTGGAAATTGTACCAGTAACATCTACATTTACTTCCAAGTGATTGCGGGAGATGTTGAACAGCAACAGCCTACTGCCAGTTCCTGGGGAACACCTTCATTTGGTATGATTTTCTGTTGTCAGCTATTTGGAGAGATGTCTTTTAGCCATTTAACGGGTTGTGTTGACAGTGTAAGATGCCATTTTCTGTGAACAGAGTAGGACACTGCATGAACATGAGATCCCTGAAATAGCCTGTCTACTACATCTACACTGTCATTTTATCTCATTACTTTAAAATAAGAAGGTTTACTTGTAATGGCAAATTTGGCACTCACTATACTGACTTTAAAAATTCTGCTCAATTTTTTTGTGAAATTACAGGTGACTGTCAGTGCCCACATGAGGCACATACAGCAGACTGATTTTCTGAGAGAGGTTATCCAGCAGTTTCTGAATACCAAGGACCACAAACCAACAGATTTCAAATTCTTAGTGAATGCTAATTCACTGAATAAACCATGTGTTCACAACAGGTCACAAAGATCATACTTCCTGGAAGACCCAGTTTGGGGTTAAGAATGGCTTGGGTGAGTGGAAAAGTAAGAAGCTCGCGGTCAGAAAACGTGATATTCTGCAATTCTTCTGACCTTATTGTCTCAGTAGGGTGTTTGAAGACAGTTTCACGGCCAGTGCAAGCCAAACTAAACTTGAATTGCTGATGAGCGGATGGTCTGATACTACCTCTGCTGCTCTTTGTCAGCATGATGGTTCCCCTCAGCTCTGCCAGGTCTCCACATATCCCTACAAGTGCTGAAAGGTGATACAAGGCAGAGGACAGGAACACTTGCTCAAGGGCTAGCAGGGGTGCCAATCTGCTGGGGGGAAACCCCTCGCGCTTTTGGCCAGGTTAAACTGCTTGTGAGTTGGTACCGGAGATGGCAGGGGCCGCTTCATTTACAACGCTTCAGCACTATTTTGTTTTCTGAGGTGGATTCCTTCCATTCCAAACTTTGCATTTGGCCTTCTGCTTTCTCAGGGAAAACCCTCATCGACATATGTAAGAATTTTCCTTGAGTATGTAAATGAATACTTGGTCCTTGATATTTAGATGTACATTAGGCACAGGAAAAGTTATATGTTTCAAATCCACAGAACAAAAGGTATGAGAAGAACAGGAGAATCAAGCCAAGGAAGAGTCATGAGGAATGTGTTTAAATTTGATCTTTGAATTACAGGCACTATATTCTTTTGTTGATGAAAGAACTGAACATTCTTCTGATAAATAGATTAGGTGCTGGTAATAGCTCTGGCAAAATAATAATAGCGATATAACAGTCTAATCAGGAGAACAGAAAGAAAGGAGACTATGAACCTGCATAGCTGCATGTTTTGTTATTGCTGAAAGAATCTGTGGTTGAATGACTACCACTAAAATCTGTTAACAAGAAAATTCAGTAAATAAGATTTGCCTAGCAACACAGTGTGAGCTAGTTTGTAAACTGAGAAGAAAAAAAAAAAAGTCAATATATGTGAAATTTTAAAGGTATTTGGGAAGTTCAGAAATTGATCTGTGATTCTTACTGACTGTGGTAGTTCAAAACTTACAACACAGCTATTGCAAGATCAGGAGCCTGCAAAGGCATACAGCTGAAGAGATTTTGAAGGAAGCAAAACTTGAAGGGATTTCCAAGTTGCTTGTCAGCAGCAGCTTTTAATCATGCAGAATGCAAAGTGTGTCTGCATTTAACATTTCAAAAGTCAAGACAAAAGACTTAAGTCAGCACAAAGCAAAAATCCGAAAGCAAAAAACAAAAAAAAAAACAATAAAAAAACAAACCAGGAAATACGCCTAAATGTCAGTCTTCTCCTGATGCATTACAATCGGTATAAGACCAGTTTTTGTCCTGTGTCTTCTGCAGTACAATACAAACTCTTTCCATTAAGAACAACTGCTGCGAGCTGTTAGGTTACCAGTGTAGGACAGGCACCACCATGGATGAAGAGATCAGGATCTCTTATTTCAGGGCTAGCTGTGCAGCTGGTCCAAGCAGATGGTAGAGGTAGTCCCTCTTACCTCCAAGAAGGTGACAAAGTGGGTTTTTTAAAAGCCTCTGCTCTGCAGTGTGCTTACTTTCCACTCTAGAGAAAAGCATGCTTCTGCCCTTCTGCACTGGGGGCACATACTGGGGGCATGCCGCTCTGCGTGTACGGCATTGCAGAGCTTATCCAGGGTTAATGAGCAGATGGGTGTCTGAGAACGTCTTCAGAAGCACTGGAGAAAGATGCTCCTATCAGGCAAATGGTTGAAAGCTGGCAGGAAAAAGGCTGCTGGATATTGGATGGACTTTGTTAGCTCAAGGTTATCAAATTCACCAAGTCTTCATTTATCCAAGTAAAGACAAGCCTTGAAAGTCCGTCCTCCCTTCTGCACTCTGTTCACTGTCCTCTATGTGCTCAGAAAAGATCCATCTCTGATCTCTGACAGAAGCACTCCCAGCCTGTTTCCAAAACAAGCTGTCAAGAACTGTCACGTAGGAGACACAGCGCTTGCTATTTTTCAGCTGCTACCTGCACTCTCCTAGTTTTTCCACCACCTCAAACCAGATGAAGCGACAGATTGGCATGCAAACCTGGTAAGCAGTGTTATGGAGAGTGCACCTACAGGCGAGGAGCAAAGGAGACAACAGAAGTCTCTACTTCATTCTCTTGGTAGTTGTCAGGGTAGTGTTCTGCGCAATACCTTTTCAATACAGAAAGATTTTTAAGTTTTGTGTTTTCTTTCATTTTAAGTTATATGTTTTCTAGTGGTTGGCAGCCCTGCCCATTGCAGGGGGGCTGGAACTAGATGATCTTTGAGGTCCCTTCCAACCCAGGCCATTCTGTGATTCATTCTATGCTCACAGCTGAATGAGACATGAAAATTAGTACAAACTAATAAAACTCATCAGAGAGGTGTGAACTTATCCTCTCATTACTTAACCGTTTGCTCTGCTAGATTATAACACATTTTGGGACAGCTGTTCCCCTTATAAGGATTTAACAGCAATGTAAAGTCAAGGCAAGTTCCTTGGAACCGAATTTGCCTAAGGAAAACAGATGAACATTAGAACTGCAAAGTTCACCGCCATTCTTTGAGATACACCAAATCTCAGGCTAAGTCTCCCTAGACACATACATTCTGGGGTGTTCTGAAAATATAAAACTAGAGTAATTCTTCAGAGTGCCACTAATTAGGAATCTCTTATTCAAATGATCCCAGCTTTGCATACAAAGGTCAAAGACTGGCTCTCGAGGATGTCCTCAGAGAAGGAACCTCCTTTCACTTGAATGACCTCTGGGAGGATGGGAGGCTCTAGCAAGCCGGGGAGGTCCTTGATTACATGGTGAAAGACTGTGCTGCTGATAAATTCGTAGATTAATAGACAGCCTCGTCTGGCTGGGAGAAAACCTCAGCGATGACGACCCATTTAGTCCTAGCATATTCCAGTAAAAGGAATATTGTATGTCCACAGAACATAGGCAGCAAGCGGATAGATGGACCAAGTGTCAACAGTTCCTGGTTTCCTCAGAGTGCAGGCATCGCTCAGCCCGATCACAGACAGGTGAGCCCTCTCAATGGTGTGAGAGGGCTTTACGCTCCTACACTTGTAAACGAGCCAGTCTGGCGTTTCTAGCTAAAACTGCTTTTAGAATGACCAGGTCACGCACCTGTCCACAGCATCCAGGTGTCAGCCATCCTGCTGCAACTAGCTCTTGGCCACAGCACTGGATGGCTACAGGGCACCCTGGCAGTGCTTCGTAAAGGCAGATGTGGTTGGGACATGCCAGAGCTGGGGCACGGCATGGAAGCGTGGGTGTGCTGGCTAGCAGGGAACTGCAGCGTTCTCTGAGCCTGCTGGAGAAGTAACCTTGTGCAGCCCTCATGGTCTGCCCCCAGAACTTAGCTTGACCGTGGAGACATTGCTCAGCAGTATTCCACAGCTCTGTTGGCAGAGGTGTCTCTTACCTGCTACAGAGGAGTAAAATCACTCCCACACGCATGGATTGCTCGCTTTACTTATTTGCCAGGTTCATGAGATCCAACTTGTGAGCCAAGCTCCATTTCAAAATGCTTCCACAGGAAGCATTGGCTTTCAGTTGGAAACGAACCCAGTTAAAAATGGCTTCGATATCCAGATTCGCATGAAAAGCATCACAGGTATTGTTGCATTTTGTTGGCACATTACATGCTTGAAGCCATGTCGTTTGGTATCTCCTTGCTGCTACAAACTCATTTTTTTTTGACCTTTTATCTTACCCAGGGTCCTTAAGAAGTATATTTCAAGGTAATAGCAAATGTTCAGTAAAACCAATTACCAAACAGTAGGGTGATCCCAACCTTGGACTTCGGGGCCATTAACTCACTTGGTGCACAAACCCAAGTCCCTAACAGAAATTTCTGGAACGCCAACATGCTGGCCCGATTTTCAGGAGTGATCACAAACCAGTTCTCACACCTTCCGAGGATCTCACCTTTTGAGAAGTGTTTAACAAAGCCTGATGGTAAACACGGGTCCGTAAGTGCTGCTTGAAGCCTGTGAGCGAGCTGCTGACGACAGGCAGCACCTACTTCGGCAGCTCGGCTTGGACAGCAATTTTGTTTCTTAACATTATTTATTTCTCTAGCTGCGTTGCTCGAGAACCTTAAGACAATCAGCTGACAAACACGGTGCACCTTCTGGCACCGTGTCACCCCTCCAATCCGACATTACATGACCACAAACACATGGATCATCTACACACGAGCGATGCGGGAGATCTCTTCTCGGCTGCCTGTAGTCCAGTCATTGCACAATGGCAATTAGCAGTAAAACACCGCAAGGACACCGGCTGCTGGGCTCGTCCCGCAGGGGACGGACACCGCAGATCCCCGCAGCTCGCCCGCGAAGGGCCGAGCTCGGCGCCGGGAGGGA
>VXAV01003860.1:45535-92801 GCA_013399715.1 Alectura lathami
GTAACCGAGCGTGGACGGGGAGCGGCAGCCTCGGCCGGCGCCCGGGGCAGGTCCTCGGCCGGGTCGGTACCGGCAGCCGAGCCGGGGGAGGTTCCACCTCCCGGTGCAAACTTCAGCGGGCCGGGCCGGGCCGTGCCTTTGTTCAGGTGCGCCGGGGGTCGAAGCACCAGCTCCTGTGGCTGTTCGCTGATTACAGGCCTGATAAAGCATCCTCCTAAGGGCCATCCGCATGTTTCCCTTTCAGAAGAACACAGCAGAGAAAATCTGCATTTGGTGATTAGCCCAGCAGGGCACTGGCGTTCTGCCTCAGAAAGCACCTCTGATGGGCGAGGTACTCTATTTACACGCTTGATTAAGCATCTTACGTAGATGTACTTCTACGTGTTTCATACAGTAGAACACCATTTGAAACCTAATTTCTTCTTAAAAGTCAGGCTGAGACGTTCCGCGCGGCAGGAGGGCCTCTGGAGCCAGCTAGCTGTGAGGGCAGCAGGGAACGTATGCGGCACCCGCCTTTCGTTGGAGGGTAACACCTCTGCGCACAGCTGGGAGCGCGCCTTTGTGTGGCTGACAGGTTCTGTTTGGAGACAGCGTGGATCCCTCGAATTGGCACGGTTAGGCGGAACAAGGGACGAGAGGTGGCTGTCTCCAGAGGGTGTGCAGCACGCAGCCTTTGTGCTGCGAGGAGGCTCACCAAAGGTCGGTCAGAGAGGCCGGGTGGAGCTGGGGAAGCGTCAAAGCACCTTTATTGTTGGCTTTGGTGTCAGCTCGGAATCGAAGTGTGCCCCATCAGATCGCTGGTGTGTTCATCCTCCCAGGTCGTGCCTAGCAGAGTGCAGGAGCCAGCTGTTGGGTAGATGAACAGCAACGCGGTTTTTAAAATAACGTGTGCATTTTTATCAGGAGAAAAACAGATGTTTAAGAGCTGGGTGAGTTTTCTGAATGCTTTACGTTACACTGTAACATAGTCAGCATTCTTTTCATCTGTTCTTTGCAGCTATACCATGTGTATTCAATGAGAATTCAGATCTGTCAATCAGGTTCTGCAGATTTACATGGTAATTTTGAACTCTAATGCTGATTATGTTGTCTGTGAGGTGGGTAAAAATCTGGAAATTTGCTCTGTTTGAAAACTGAAGCAGTGATAACGTGGTAGGATAAAATTAATATCTGAATTCATTAACAGTAGACATAGTTTTCCGACATGAGTTCTGCAGCACTAAACAGGCTCTTACTCATTGGATGGAGAGCTGGAAGTGTAGAAATGGAGCTTGAATTTATTAGCTTGTATGTGCTACGTGTGTGCAAGCTTACAGGGTGCTCTAAGAAGCTTTCGAAGTGCAGTGAAGACCCACAATCCAGATTTTCCACATTGTCATTCTTTTATGATCTTGTAAAGATCACATTCAAAATATTGATTATTGTCAATATTTTCATGAAGGGACCAGCTAGAATGGCTTAGTTTAACTAATGGACTTATGCATTTGGAAAAAAAAAAAAAAACCCTTCAAAATAATTTTTAAGCCTTATCTTGAATGCTTCATTATATTACTGCTCGTAAATCATGTCAATTGGAATAATTGATGATTAAAAGTCACAAAACCAGAAATATTTGTGAAACCACCGGGAAGGTGAATTAAATTACTGATCATGTGCTTGTGTAGGGCAGATTCTGCAGTAGTGTGCATTTTGAATTCCAGTTTAGTGTGTGCCCTGAATATGTGTGCTTTTAAGGTGACATAACAATGCATCCATTCAGCCTTTTGTTAGGAGGCACAGAACCTTGTATTTAAATCATTGTTTAAGGGTTTAAATAGCAGTGTAAAAGCATGTTTCTTCTATGCTTTTCCTTTCTGCTTCTATAAGTGGCAATTCCTGAATGTAAGTTGGGGAGTAAATCTTTTTTCTTTGCTTTTTTTTCTTTTGCCTTTGTGAACAGTCAGACTGTTTCTGTATCATCAGTTTGTCCTGTTTCTGTACTGCTTTCATACAGCAGAGGAAAACAAGTTCAAAAGTTTAGGAGTCGATGTAAAATAAACTCTGGCAAGGAGCTCAGTCCTGGTGGCAGTACCTCTTTCTTGCAAAGGCAGTGTACTTGAAGTGTCAAGCTGACAGTATTCCTTAATTTGCCAGTTCAAACAGGACGTTGTTGCGAGCTTTGTTGTAATGGCTGTTGTCTCCAACTCCTTTTTTTTTTTTTTCCATTTTTCTTTTTTTTTTTTTTTCTCTCCATACATGCTTCTAAATACCTACAAACACTGCAGCTGAACACTTTGTCAGTATGAATTTTGTCCTTGAAATGCATTTTGGAGGTACTTAAGCATAATTCCATTTCAGAAATGACAAGCTGAGGCATAAGCTGTTTAAAACAAACAAACAAATAAAAAACTGTTCTCAGGTTTAGGAGTCAAAATCTGCATTCAGGTCTCCTGCTGTGTTTGTTGCATCAATTCCCCCAGCCATTTGGTGTGATTTAATTTGGCTGCAGTTACCGTGCCTGATGTGGGGAACTTTGTTGCATTGGGGTGCTGTAGTTCTGAACTGGCACCTGGAGGTAATGTGACCTCTGAAATGCCATGCTTTGCGTTCAGGACTTTCAGATTATCCCTTTCTGAACACACTGCTTAATTTGGAAACGATTTTTAGGTCTTCTAGTATCTTTTTTTTTTTTTTCCCCTGTTAGATTGCCCTACATGGAAGTAGTGGAGTTGGTCAGTGAACACAACTAATTCCTCTATTAATACTAATAGCAATTAGTTAAATTGAGTAGGGCTGAATGACATTGCACACATAAAAATGAGTCTCTTTTTAGCAAATTATTCTAACTTTTTGAAAGTTTGAAGTGTATATTAAAGGGTATTAGACTGTGTCTATGCAAAATTTGAAAATGTTGAATATTTGTTCCCTTACAAAAATTACTTGGATGTTGATGTGTGCCTTGTTTTGATGGGTAATAACCCACATTATTTGCAGCAGCTGTGGTGAAGTATTTACTCATAGCTAAAAATTCATGTTTAGTCTAGCCATGATATGAATTACTGGAGGTGTTCTTGGGAATAACGTTTTACTTTACATTCCAAACCTGCTGCGGTGAATGTACCATTTGGTGTCATGTAGCTTTTGTTTACTTTTTCTTTTGTTTTACTATGTTGCTTTCTCCTCAGACAGTAATGTGTTTTAAGAGGAAAATGCTTCAGCTGTCCTCTCCTCCTCGGTGTCATTCTATTGCTGCGTTGGTGGCTTTGAGTTCCCTCCCTGAACACTCGAGCTGTAAAATGCAGCAGTGCACCTCTGCTTTACCCGCTGGTAATGTCCAAATAGGATCCCTGCCTAGGTAAAACATGCAGCATCAGTGCTAGGGGCTTGTCTTACTTTAGTTTCTTTATTCAGTCTGAATTGTTTCACATACATAATATCCGTACACATTTTGAAATATTAGGTGAATTGTAGAAGCCAGAGCATTGGAGAAAACTTTGCACTCACCTGTGCCAACTTTGTGGCGGTACCTGGTACTTCATCGGGTCTGTTAACCTTACTTGCTGTTTTCTGCCTGAAATTAAACAAGACCAGAAAGCATTGAACAGTTCATAACGTTCCTCCAGGCCTGTTGTGTGGTGGTAACAGGTAGATTAGAGCAGAGAAAGGGGTTAATAAGAGCAAATAGGCAATGTAAAACTAGGTGTAGGTTGCAGTAGGATATTATGAAGTCGTGAAACATACAGAAAGATGTGAATTTCTTAAAAATGTGTAGTTTCAAATTAAAATCTGGGTTATCATCAGTGGTGGCTGAAAGTATTGCTATCTAAGCTTGCTTACCCAACTTTAGAAATGATGTTTTAATCCTTCCTACACTCCTTCAGCTGAAATACAGCCATACAGGTAATGCCTTATTTTTTTCTCCATAAGGTGAAGTCAGACCCAGGCTGCAGCAGCCTTGCTGGGGGTGCCATGTAGAGCAGGTTAAGTCCCAGTTACAGGGCAGTCCCTGCCAAAGCGCCTGAGCGTGGGCACTGTTGGCACGCTCCTTGGCAAAGCTCTAGGTTGTATCTCCAGGGACGTTTCCGTGTTGTGTCTGGAACGGTTCAGAGCACAGTGCATCTCAGGGGCCATTCAGAATAGACACTTCGGGTGCAGAGGGCACCCAAAAAAGAAGGAAAAGAATTTGGGCTTCATGGATGGAGCCTTGCTGTCTCCGTGGGCCATGGTGGTCAGCGAGAGCTGCTGGCTGCTCCGACCCGGTACACAGAGTCACAAAAGCACAGAGCTTTGACTCCTTGCCCTAAATCTGAAGAATGGTAGAGCTTCTGGAAATAATGCTTCCCAATGTTTGTGACAGGAGCAAACTAAAATGGCTTCTTTTTGCCAATAGTTGTTTCACAAAGCAAGCCTGAGCAAGTTGACAGTTTAGTCCATTATTATTATTACATTATTATTATTATTACCACTTTTCCTCCCTTATTCCAACCCAGGTGTTTTCTTCAGCTTGGGAGAAGTGTAGTCCAAAAACTTAGGTTGACAAAATTATAAGCAACTGGAAATGTGATCCTGTTATGGGAAGCGTTTAGCAGTCTTTGTAGTAAGCAGCATGGCTCCGTGTAATTGCAGATTAAAAGCATGCTTTTGCTGTAACAACTTTTAAAAATAAATGTTCTTAATAAGAATTTAGTTGAAATGGTAGCAGCCTTTACTCGAAAGCATCTCTGTGTCCCTTCTCAAAACAAATGCATGGATGAGTATAAGTGTATTTACTGGGTATTGTTTTCTTAATGTTTGTCTCTGTGCATTTAAGAGAAGCGGAAAAAGATTCCAAAAACAGACAGACAGAAAATAAGCAGAACTATAGCAACAGCGTTTCAATTTATCCCCAGCTTTTTCTCTGAAGGAAACAACTTGACACCGACTGGCTGGCTGCTCAGCTCAGAAAGAGAACAGTATTAGTTCAGGAAGTGTGGGAAGAAGGAAAGTTTTGTTGGCCTGAGTTTGAAATGGTTACATTAGGAATGATAAGCTATACACAGCCTCAGCACTAAGGCTTCCCCACCACCACTCAGTTTCTTCATAGATCGTATCTGTTCTAAAGGAAAACTGTCTTCCTCAAGAATCTCCCAGGAGTTTTGTGTCAGACACTGACCTTAGTTCGATTTCCCAAAGAAACCTTACACTGTGTTCCCTATGTGTGCCCCTGGTTATGCTTTTGGATGAATGGAAAAATAGTTTATTTTTTCTTTAAGAAAGCAGAATGAACGTGTATCCGTGGGGACTAAGAAAGTACCTATTTTTATAATGTATTCCTGTTGAAGTTATAAAAAAAAAAACCAAACAAACAGCAGTATAATGACTTTGTGTTTATAACCTGCACAGATTGGTGCTCCATGTATCCATCAATTAGCTAAGCTTCGATTAATACAGACACATCTCAGGGTTTATCCCCAGTCTGTTATGCAAAAGTATTGCATTCTGTTCCCCAGTTCTGCCCAGGGAGAGCTCCCAGTGTGAGGGAAATCTGCCTTAAAAGGTGAAATCTCGGCAGACTCATTGGCCTTAGCTGCTCCTGTAAATCTGGAGCAGATGGTTGAAAATTGCACATTTGGGTCACAAGGTGCAGATTAATCGAGGTACAGGCAGCTGGCCTGTTTCTGTTCTTCCAGTTATCAAAGGTACTCTAGTTTGGAAATTTTCATTTGTCAGGACAGTGATGGCACTGACAAATCAAACAAGGCAGGGTGGAGGACAGGACACAGAGGCAAAAGAGGAATCAGTGTGTGATGGGAAACATGCAAAGGCGAGAGCAAGAGGAAGGAGAAGGCACAGCAATGCAGTAAGAGAGCACTCGCATGTAAAGGAGCATTGGCTTCTCTGCTCCTATCTTCTGTACCCAGATGTTGCCCTGCTCTCCTCATGTCTACACGCCCAACTTATGTCCTGAATTTTCTTCTCCAATTCTGATTGCTTTACAAATTTATTTTTGATAAGCAAAAACGCAAGTTTAAACCACATTGAGCATTAGTTTTAGTTCATGAATACAAACTTGGTGATTTGATTGTGAGAGATCTTTAACATATTTTGACACATTCGACTGTACTGTTACCACCATATCTGGAGACTTGTATCACTTAACAGAATTGTTTGGGTGGAATCACAGAATATCCTGAGTTGGGAGGGACCCACAAGGATCATCAAGTCCAACTCCTGGCCCCACACAGGACCAAAAGCCGAACTTGCTGCCTGAGAGCAGTGTCCAAACACTCCTTGAGCTGTGGCAGCTTGGAGCCATGACCACTGCCCTGGGGAGCCTGGTTCAGTGCCCTTCTAACAAACGTGTTCTAAAAAAAGGTTCAGCCTGAGCTTTTCATGGATAATCCAGGTTGTTCTCAGCCATTTTTTTGTTCCAAAAAATAATGGTGATGGCCATCGTCAGGAACATTCTTCAGATAGACACATGAGTATGTCTGTAGGCTTCATATAGGGTTAAGATGGTTTCAGTGCAGATGGAAAAAACAAATATTAAATCGTATGCCACAGAGTGACTATTCCTACTCTAGGTTTGAACTTTTCATTGGAGCTTTGAGTGAGTGCAATTGTGGAAAAGTTTGTCACTTTTAAAAAGGTGAGTGCTTTTAGAAAGGTGAGTGAAGGAGGGAGGAAGCATTGCGGAAGAAGAGCTGTTTGAAGTAGCCTGTCCTCTGCTGCTGGAGTAGGTCTTGACATACATCAGTTAGAAGAAAAAGAGGTTTTTATTTTTTATTTATTTTTTAACTGTAGAGATATTATTTGCTATAAATAATGAATGCATGGACTGTTTTATATTTTAGGTTGTTATGTGGATATGTGTGCATAAAACCTGTGAAGTCCACGTATGCATGAGTCGCTATATGCCAGGTCAATGTGTTAGAAGTGCCATAAACATGGGTTATGGTATTGCTTGACAGCAGTCCTATGGTCTTACAATAATTCTAAAGGGAAATGTACGTATCTGTTTTGTCACTGACATTCAGTGATGGAGCAGATGATTCCAGATAGCTTGATGTGGAGGTTTTGTACTGACTGCCCCATACCTTTCAGGGAGCCCTTTCAGTAAACCCTTTCGCTTGCTGGCTAAGAATGATAGCCTGTTTGCTTCCTGGAGCTGAACACCAAGTACTCACTGTGAATTTTGATCCTGACAAGTAATTACAAAATTTGTATTTTACGTAGTATTATTTCTTTATAGAATACATTTTTGTCCTGTGGATCAGTTTTCAGTCATAATGCTACATGAGATGTTGTTGAGCTAGATAAAGCTTGTCCATAACTGTCCTTTCTTTTGCTCTTTCTTTTTTATGTTTCTAACTGACTGGTGTTTTTACATTTTTCCTTGAAGAAAGGCTTCATACTTGTCAATTCTATTTTTTATTTAAAAATTCTTAGAGCTCTATTCCAAGTTTTACTGCATTTCATGATAAAAATAGAAATTCAGTGTGAGTACCTCTTCTATTTGCAGTCACTAGGGAATGTAATACATGAATCCAGATAAAAATCCATGTAGCAAGTAACCTAGTGGTACAGTTTGGGGGCTACATCAAAAATACGATGTTAGTCAAATGTCTGGTGTCAGTCAGGTGTCCAGCTCAGCATTTTAAATGATACCATGTCACGCAAGGAGGTACGAGGTCTGCAATGGAGGCAGATGTAGCCGGGCAGAGGTGCCTGGAGTGGGTGGGAGGTAAAACGCAGAGGCTGTAGGCACAGCTCCACAGAGTGCACTAACAGCAGCCACGTGACAGCTTCCATCCTTTTCTAATGAGGCATCCTGTTAGCAGTGGTGCTCAGAAGAGTAATTAACAGACCACAAGTGAAATGAGGAAATGATAACAAATGAACTGATACAAAAATCCATATTTAAATTTAGTCAGCCTTGCCTTATTGCACTGTAACTCCGCATGATGGAAGGCAGAGTGGATAAGAAACAAGTCCTAACAACATAAAGTGTTTTTCACTTTTATGTTTGCCTCTTAAATTGCTCTGCTTAATGATATTAATATTAAAAAAAAAAAAAAAAAAAGCCAGAATTTGAAGCTGAGAGCTTGAGGTCGTAAAAGCTAATAATGAGAATAGCTGTCTTACACATACTGTTCCGGTTATTTGACTAAAATGGTTTTTGCAAAGCTGGGCTAAAAGGGTCAATTAGTAGATATTAAGATGACTTATTAAATGGAGGGACTAGAAAATTGCTATAAAAAATAGATTCTGAAAGAAAAATAAGTAACATGATCTTTCCTGCTCAGAGTTGTTCCAGAGACCATCCTGCTTTTATGAAGGTCTTCTTAACTGCATCCACCCTTCCTGAATCCTTGTGTGCAGCTGTAAAATGGGTTTTTATAAATATCAGTAGTCTCTTCATAGTATAATTTTTTAGCAAGACTGTCTGCTGTAATACATACCAGACGGGAAGAAAAGAAAGCCTGGCCCAACACTGGAAACAAAACATTCCTTGCAAAGCCTCAGTATAGTCTATAAATAAAGGATGTACAGAATCTTCGCTATCAGGATGGATACAAGCTGGAAGCCAGTGTAAACATTCAGAGCTGCTAGCCTGAGAGCACAAGCTGCCTGCAGGGTTTAGTGCTTCTTCCCATTCTGATTTTAGTGATGGATTTGTAAAGCTAGTGCGAAACACAAAATCGATGGCAGCGCGCTATAAGGCATTTGTAACTGTGGCAGCGTATGGATTAACTGCAGCTCGAGCTGTCCACGAGGTATTGTGGCCTTTTTTTGATAACCCCACAAATCAGTACATATTGTCACTGCAGTGATCTTGTCCTTCTGATTTGTTTCCCCATTACGGTCACCACCAGCCCTGTTCCCTTCAGACCCGCTCTCTGCAGCTGTAACACCTATTTTCGTTGATGCTTAAGGAGTTCTGTGGTTATGGCAGTAATCAGCTTTGGGTAAAAAGTGCTTGAAACAAGTGATGATCAAGAAATTTTTGCTTGGCATTTTTGCCATTCATTTGCATGAGTGACTACAGCCTAGCAATAACATCAATACACTGTTTCTGGATTAACAGTGGTGGAGAAGTGTAATGGCAAAACCTTTGTCTAATTCAGAGCCAGGGTTGTCCAGAGATTTCTTGTTCTCTTCCAAAACACTTCACACTTAGTCACAAAAAAATAAGAAGTGTACTATACACGTATCTATAGTACATCTAATTCTTAAGGCTATGAACATGGTATTTTGTTCTAATAAAAAGTTTTTTGGTCATGAATAGGTGTTTTAAAATGTCAGTTCTCAATAATAGACAAGTATTAAAAAAAAAAAAAAAAGAGGGACTCACTTATCTCAGTTATGCCTTATTCCTATTGAAATTGAAGAATTAGGATCCAGATACCTTTACAGATCTGCTTCTTCATGTGTCTCGTTAGCACTAGACCTAGAGATCGTTTTCTCTCTGGTTCTGTTTTTTTCTTCCTTTTTATTTTTTTTTTTCTTTTCCATTCTTTTTAATGCATACTGTTTTCTCTTTCCAGCCATTTAGTTCAATACCTCTGAGTTGTGCTCGGGCCTCTTTCTCTAAAAGCCATCTTTTGGCTGATAATCTATCTGTCTCTATTGGTTTTTAATAGGTGCTCAAAACATAAGAAACGCTGACCTAGCCTTCATGACTACATTGTTTAAGCATTTGTAAGGTAATTTAAATATAGAGTTAAGTCTTTCTTCCTTCCTGTTGCCTCAACCTACAGGAAATATTATTTAATGGCTAATGCATGTATAAACAATTGTTCTGAAAGCAGATAGATAGCTATTTATTCTTATAGACTATAAATTTCAGTTCTCAGGGAGAATTATCTGCAGTATTTATCTGCATCTCTCCCTTGCTAATCCGTCAGTTTTGTCCTTCTTCTGGAATGTAGCTGCTGCTGGCAGCTGAGGTGGGAGTAGACGTAGATCCGTTTCCATTATCCTCCTTGCAAAAAGAAGTAATCTGCTCTTCTGGTTCTGCTTTCTTAGAGCACTCACAAAATGGAGCTGCTGTCTGAGGTGGGCCCTGGTTTGCTGCCTGGGTGGATATATTGTCAGATGAACATGGCCTGGCTGTGATTATTTCAAGCTATGGTTTCAAAACATTAAAAAATGGAGGAAAACAATTTCATGCTTTCTCTAACTCCATTGTTCAAGCCATTGCCTTCAGCAAAGGTGTGGAATTTGGTGTGTACACAGAACTGGGATGTCTTGGGATCCTGGGAGTTCTCAATCAAAGAACAGTTTGAGCTTCTGAGAGGAAGGAATATTTTCCATGCAAACGGGTCATAGTAGTTTGTCCTCTTCTCTGGCTGTGTTTTTGGGGAGTTTTGGGACTGTGTCATAGCCTCTGGAGGGAAGCTCCTTAATGTGAACTGCTGCTAGAAAGACTGACCTTCATGCTGATGCCAAATTTGGATGCCATTGATCTATTTCTGCCACAGAGAGAGTTTTTCTGAGAAGTTCATATGGAGCATAAGAATAAAGCAATGAGTTGCAAACTGCTTCTCCCATCTCAGCTATCTGTTTTGGTAAAGGAACCTTCTCATACACTAGATGGGGGAGAGAGGGAAAAACAAACTGTAGTAAGAAACAGTAAAATAGAGTAACAGACTAAAATGCAGTAACACTTGCGTGTTTTGCGTTTTGTTGCTGTTGGAGTGTATCGTGTATTGTATTTTCTCTCTTTTCCTTTTTGCAATATGGGAAATAAGATTACTTGACCTGCTTTTTAAACTGAAACTCAATTAGTGGCTAGCATCACTTTTCCTTGCTTTGAAATAAAGGCTTATGTGCAGTTTTCTTTGACAGTAATGGAAGATAAATCACAGAAATGTGTGCGATCGCATTTCTCAGCCCAAAGGAAGCGAGGTGAGGTTTGCAGTTCTGACACTTGCTGTCCTTATAGCTGTGACACCAGATAGTGGAGGGTGATCTAGGAGGAAATTGAACTAAGGTCCATGTTTAGGCCTTTCCTAAAGAGGCAAGTTCTCTTGGGTCCGGATCGTTGTCCTGTGCGTGGTGTCAGCCTCATTGAGTGCTTACCGGGACGTTTTTTTTTTTTTTTTTTTTGTTAGAAAAATGTTTTTGCTTCTGATTCTGTAAGAGTTCTGCCACCGTAGGATGTGAATCCTTGACGAAATCAAAACAAAGCACACAGCCGAGCTTCAGGAAGAAGCATCTTCCAGTCCTGAAGGCTAAGGAGCCTGGTGGAGCTTCTCCTTAAGGCAAGGGGCTGTTCGTTCTCCCTCCAGCTGGGAGGTGATGGCACCAGAGCCCTTTTTGGGGTGGCCCTGTGCTCCCCTGGGGGCTGGGGGCCCGGAGATGTCTGCCCGGGGGTGCTGGAGGTGCCCATGCACCCACCACTGCTGCCGGAGTGGGGAATTTGGTGTTGGGGAGGTACGGTTAGTTTCGCTCACCTCTTCTCACACACCTGGATTCTTCTGTGCTTTCTAAGGTGTGTTTTCCTTTTGAGGAAGGAGTTATCATTTGTGGGTGTGGTGGAAATCAGTGCTTTACAATCTGATGTCTCCCCTTCAACATCGATTGCAAACTCCTCATCAAAGGATTTTTTTTTTTAAAGTTTTGTAGTTTTGTTTACTGAAGGTGATACAAAGTTGCTTGTTAAGAAGTGATAAATCTGACTGCACAGCACTGAAGGTACAAACTAGCACATAGCTGTTGTTTCTCTAAATCATCATGTTAAATATGTTCAGTTGAGTTGTATGGGGGGAAAAAAGAAAAATATTTTGTGGCCTGAAACAGCCAGCTGGTGTGTGACATTTACATGCAGCATACACTTGCTGGAAGCTCTGAAGTAAATCACAGTGCAGTTTGAGACAGCACCTTGATCCCTGGCTCAGAGCCATCCAGCGCTGCCCGTCAGAGATGCCTGGTGCTGATGAGCTGGCTGACACGCTGCACGAGGCTGACCGGTACCGAATCTGTGTCTTCCCCTCATGGTGGATAGCAGTCTGGGGGCAGATGTTAGTATTCACAAATTGGTAGGAACTGCTTTGCTCTGGGGCTTTCCCCATTGTTTAATGTAGTTGAAATTGCCCAGCTCATTCAGAAGATGAAGAGAACAAGCAGATGGATAGCATCATGGTATAAACTTTTCCTTGAACCAAGGCTAAAGAAGTCCAGCAGGAAGCAGTTTCCTTGAAATGCAGTAGTTATTACTGACACTGATTATTAATAGCTGTGGTTTATGCAGTAGCCCTTATTAATTGGTCTGTCATTTGCAAAATGAAACGACACTTGCTTGTTTCCAGTGTGTAAATGGTTTGTGCTGAAACTAATTTAAAACTGACATTTTGTTTTTGTGGAAGGGCAGTCCTTCTTCCTAAACAGAAGAGAAACCTGACTGCTATTACATTTAGAGCACTTGCGTGTTTCTGTAACCCATACTTGGAAAGTGAGTCTGGTTATTGCTGAGTAAAATTATTTCTTTGTGATTTTTTGTTTTGTTTAGTTTTAATTTGGAAGAGATACAAAAGTCATAATATAAACAGAAATGCTGTTTTGAAAATGTGAAAACACAGCCAAGANTTTTTTTTTTTTTTTTTTTTTATATATAAAGGGATGAATGTAGCTTTAGTCTCAGTGTTAGAGGTTTTTTTGGATTACATTTGAGGTAGTTCTTTCTCTTTAACCTCCACCTTTTTCTTACACAAGCTGTGCTTTATTGATTCTACAGTTGCAATATTTTATAAAGATAACTTCTCTGAGTGTGGTTTATACTTGTCATCGATTTCTCTCTGCAGTAAGGAACTGGTCAACTCCTACATATTTTATGCAAATAGTTTAATTTCCAAGTAACCTCTTGTTTTAATATCAAAAAGGAGAATTTGGCTCTGAAACAAATGGAAAAAGCGTGTTAATCAGAACTATTGGCCTGTCTTTAAATTTAGATAGCTTTCACCTGTAATACTTACTGATATGTTTATGTTTTTGGTACAGAAACACCTGCATGGCCTACGAAATCATATGCTTTAGAAAATGCATATGTCTATTTTTACAGGCCAGCTTGATGAAGCTGTAATGGTGTGACAAGTTAATTATACACCCATTTAAAAATGTGTTTATATGACACAGTATGCTAGCTGAGGGCAGCTTATTCTACCAGTCACGAGACATACTTTGAAAATGTGCAACAGAATTTTATTTAAATAATTATGATTCTAGATGAAATTCACAAGACTAAAGAGTCTGGGCTGAAGGCTAAAGTTCTGTTTCTTCTGGTCCCATCCTTTGATAATCATCCTTTAAGGAAGAACAATGATCCAGCAATAAAAATAGAGCTATGAGAGTTAAGGCAAATTAGGTTAAATCTCCATGTGTGTCACAGACTTGTCATGTGCCTCTGAGTAGCTTGCACTATGTGTCTGAGCACACCATGCCCTTCTTTCAGGGACCCTGATGTGTGCATGAAGGGTTGTGAGGGGTTTGTGTAGCGCTGCTTGCCTGCAGGACTTGAAAAAAACTGTTGTGTCTAGAGTTCAGGGCCTTGCTGATGCTAGAATTTAAGAATTTTTTGTCTGGTGCATCATTTTTTTCTGATCAAATTTAGAAAATAATGGATTTCTCTTTTAATGAAATGTGTAGGAATACCAAAATAACTCTTGCAAACAGATGTGACCTTTCTGATGTTAAGACAGCAGACTTCTTCAAATAAAAGTGCTGCTATTTCATTCCCTAGGCCTTTCCTAAAGCCTGTTTTCACTAGTTTTCCCCCAAAACAACTTTCACGTGATCCAGCTGAAAATTTAAGTCCCCTTAACAGACTCCAGTATTAAAAAATAGCCCCACATCATGTGTTTAGGCTACAAAGGTTGCCTATAAAAGCAGTACCAAAACTATGAGAAGCTTTAGTAATTTTTGCCATTGTCTTGTATAGGTTACAGCTGAGGCAGCTTGCCATTTTCTAGATTTTATCATAGGAAACTGCCAGTCAAGTTGTTCAAAACTGTAATATTGTTGTCTACTGGACAGCGTATTCCCAAACTAACAGAACTCCTGCCAGGCCAGCAGCCTCCCCAGAAGGGTTGTGTCATTTGTGCCAGTGTGGGACTGGGAAGTGCTGGAGGTGGCCTTGGGCAGCCACACCCCAGCAGGCAGTTCTCAGCTGGAGCAGGCAGTCCTAGGACTGGTTTCCCCGTTCTCTAAGCAGGGGACAGTCTGTGGTGGTTAGTATGGTCTCCTGCCGTGTAACCATCATGCAGTCCTACAGTAAACATTATATTCTTCTGGTCAGTTTTAACATTAAGATCATGTTTAGACCTAGCATATAAAGAGTGAATAAATTTGTCTTGTCTTTTTTTTTTTTTTCAAGTTGTCCTCTTTTTTTTTTTTTTTTTTTAATCTACTAATAAAATAAAAAGTAAAATTGAATTACTTTTTCCTACCAAAACAATTTTAAAAAGTATCAGTGGTACTCCTCATGTTGACTGGTTTGTTGTGCACTTACTGTAGAACATTCCGGTCAGTTCAAACAGAAGCTCTTGCCTTTCTTCCTTGTGGGTGCTTGAGTACTCAGATCGCTAGGTTGGAGTCAGGCTTCTTACCTGCTTTGTGGCATACTTGCTTGTAGGCTGGCTTGGATTCAAGAGCAGAGCTTCCAGCGCTTGCCCTGGAGCGTAGCACAGCCTGGAGGATACGGCAATTTTCCGGAGGTGTGTGTTGCTGATGTGACGTGTAACCAGTCAAGCGAACCCATCCCTTAGTTTTTGTCCCTCTCGTTCTGAGGCAGATTCTTGCCCTTTGCTGTTCACCCACTGCAAGCATCTCTTCAAAGGCAGCGGAGGTTGGGGAGGACACTGGGAAGGACGAGCAGCACTTGGCCAAAGAGCTGCTGTCACGTCCCTGAAGCAGAGTAATTTTTCTCATTAATGACCTGTGTCAAAGTGAGGCTCCAGATCGCCTGTTGCATCTCTTGGTCTGCATTTATTCTGTTTCTGTGTAATTCCCTGTTTAGTACCTGAATCTCAGCCCAAGTGGGTAGCTGTAAATAGAAAACATGGAGGAGTGCGTGTTGGCTTTTTGAGTGGGTCTGGAGGGATGGAATCTTTGGATTATGGCCATGTACATTCATTTCAATTGGTTGTAGTGGTTTTTCAGGCAGCAGCATCGTTATCAATTGTAATTTTGCTAGGGAACACACACTGGGTGCACAGTAGGTAATTTTCTGGAAGGCCCACTGGTGACAGACCGCTGTTTCATGCCAGGAGTTATTTCCTTGCCCAATGACTAATCGGCCCGTGGCTGGCTGCAGAGCGCTGTTATCAGGAGTCGTGGAAAGTTGGCCCCACACAGGAATCTCACAGATAGTTACAGAAGGCAGTTGGGGTGATGTTCTCAAGCTTCACTAGCCAGAAGCAGAACGAAATGGGAGTGGAAGTGACTGTGATGCTGAAGTTTGTTTACAGCAGATGCAACTTCTCAAATGCTGCCCAAACTATTGAGCAAAGTGGAGTAGGACTGAAAAATCCATTACTGGCCATTACTAGAAATTTCTGAATGTGTTCCCAAAGTAATGCTGCCATAAAACGTAATGGGATTTAAAATTTTAAGTGGTCTCGTAGAATGCTCTCACAGGTACTGCAGTGTGAGAAGAAAGCAAATGGCGGTAGATAGATCTCTGTGCCTTGAACATCCCTCTGCTTGCAGGCATTGCTCAGCTGCTGCCAATAATCCCTGTTTCACACAAACACAACTGCAGGTGTTGAGGGGAACTGGTATCTGGATCTTCCTTTGGTGCGACTCACCTCTCTTGCACAAGTGTGTTGGGTCGGGACAGCAGAGATGCATCCTGTTAACCCGTCCCTAATGTCTGTTTGCGCTGTGGGATCTCTTTGACCTCTTTATTTTAAAGAAATGAGTTACCTGGTTTCCAAGGCTCTATTATCAAGGCACAGGTACTGACTGAGAGTAAGAGGCAGTTTGAGAATTTATAAAGGTTCTCAAGTTTCAGTGTTTGGTATCATCATGCACAAATTTTCTTTTAGAAGGTGTAAAAATCCCCATGCCACGTTAGACAGCTGAGCTCTCTACTTGTTCTCCATGTATGTTTGTGTGTTCTGGGCTGTAACCCTGAGGTGTTCTGAGAATGTTTTGAATTCTTCCCATGGAAGAGAAAAACAGTTTGCAAGCCTTGGAAGAAGAGCCTTAAAAAGAGGCTTTCTGACGCAGCTTAGCATCAGGAGGGTGGTGATCGTGGAGATGGAACCCTCGTGTTTGCCCTGTATTCGTTCAGTAGGTAGCTGACATGAGCCACTGGCTACAAGGCCGAGTGCTGCCCTGGTCACCCAGAAAGTGGTAATCTCTGGCTTCCACTGTTCTTCACCCCCTCAGTTCGGGGGAAAGGATGGCCAGCTCTGCAGTTTGGGAGGAGCTGTTTGTAAGATCCTCAGTCCGTATGCTTTTTGGCTATGGGAATAGGTTAGGTAATGCGTAAACATAAACTTCTGCAGCTCTTCTGGCAGTATTGACAGGATGGTGTGTGTGTGTTGTGCTCCTTAGGGTGGTTCTTTATCAGTAGGAAGGACAATAATTTGTTTTGTTGTGAGTCATGGTTGTTGGTTGATGAAAAAACACATTGTTGATGTGTTTTTGCCATTACCTGCAGTCCTCCTGTTGGCTTGCAGGTTTCATGATGTTGCGACTGCTGGTGCAGTGTCAACAGGCCATCGTGCAGTTGGGTCGAGGTGAAACCTGTGGAGGATTGTGGGGTCACAGGTTCCACTGTCAGCAGTGGTTCTTTGGTGACCTCCTTTAACACTTTCCTTGACTCATCCAGCCATTCAGGGTCAATCTGAACCAAGCCTGAGGCCTCGTTAGTTGGCGCATGGTCAGTAGTCCTGTGGATGTGGGTGGTGGTGTTGACGGTCTGATAGGGAGGTGGGTGGCTCTTACTGGCTCTGAGTCTGAGTCCCACCTTCTCCCTGGACTCAAATTTGTATGCCATCCTGCATGTTTGCAAGAATAAATGAGTGGAGACATCACTCATTTGTAGCTGTGGATGTCCCTGTCCACTGCAGGGGAGTTGGGCTAGATGGCCTTAAAGGCCCCTTCCAAGCTGGACGATTCTATGGTTGTACGATCACACGGGTGCGTGAGGTCCGTGTGGAAATGAGTGCGGCTGCCAGCACCGGGTGTGCTTCACTGACCTGTGGGTGAGAGCTGGAAGGGCCAGGCCCTGAAGGGTGCTTTGGCCAACAGCTTCAGCGTAATTCCTTACTTCTGCTTGCAGAAATTCGCACATATATGAACAGTAATTTTTTTTTTTTCCTCCCCTCTTTCAACATTTGGCTCAACCTCTAAAATCTCAGCGTTTTAGTTTCTGCTAACCCAGGGTTTTATATTGCTGGTGTTATCCAGGTGTGCACGCAAGGGGTACAAGGATTTACTAAAACAGAGAAAAGTACAAACAAATTCAGTCTGGGAAATGCTGATCTGTGGGGCCTGCACCTAGGGAAGGCGTTACCCACCACATTGAGGTACTCTGGTGGATGTGTGCCTAGCTGCTGGAAGGACACTGGGACTTTTCTGTGTTGTTATTTCACTACACGTTTCTGCTGGCTGCCAGACAACGACCAGTTTGTCTGGCGATGGGAGGCGTGTTGTTTGGAGGCTGTGAAACCAGTGAGATGCCTGAACAGGAGACGGGCGATGTGCTATGTTCCTCCTAACTTCTACTCTAATTCGCCCTGCCTGCCAGCCCTCTGTCGGTGCAGCCCCGCATACAGTTGGCCTTTGGGGCTGCAAGCGCATGCTGCTGGCTCGCATCAATTAAAATAAGCAAACTTTAAATTTCACACAAAGTCTAAAATCTTAAATTTCACCGGTAAATGAACAAGCAGGCAATGCAGGTTGCAGATCATACATATCCATGAACTTTTTCATCAAGGTACTTCACAGTATAGGTTTCTGTCATGCAGGCATAGATTTTGTATGACATCCTAGCTTCAGAAAGTTTTAATAGTGTTTGCCCATGTAGCATTTGTTGTAATAACCTAGTGACAAAAACATGATTAATAGCAGGAAAACCTGAGTCTTTAAAACTTTGAGATATTGGATTAAACACAGATACTATAAATGTGTATGGGGAGAAATCAGTTATGTTCACAGTTGTTAAACCTTATAAAATAGATGAGATAATTATAACTCCACACAAAGGTGTACTCCCTCAGAGAATACTGACAGCCATGACATCATCTCCAACCCACTGCCAGCAACGAGGTTGCGACTTCGTTCCTTTGTAATAAATATAACTTGCAGGTATTGTCAAGAGATAGAAAAGGTGGGCTGAGACTTTGGAAAAAGGAGGTCCTAAAGCACAGTTGTGTAATAGCTAAGGGAAGCTGTTATATACTTAAGAATTCAGGAGAATGGGTCACTTTTGTAAAATCCTGGGCTCTCTAGTTTGCAGCTTGATAGAAATATTGATTTTTAAAGAAAGGTGCAAGTTATTAATGTTTTGTGAGATGTTGCTGACATATAAATGTCGATTCGATGGCTTTGCAGAGAAGCAGTACCAGCCTCCAACTGTTTTGGGGGGTTGCTGGTGGAGCTTTGGCAGAATGACCTGTTTTTCTCCCATTCTGACTGAGAACTTGCATACGTTAGTAAATATGCTTCAGGCAGCAAAATTAGAAAGCAGAAAAGAACATGAAATTGGATCTAAACGCCTACGCTGCAGTGTTAGAAAGCAAATAACCGTAATATTCTTAAAATAGCTTATGAATTTTCAAGTGGAAAGAAGCCATTTACAGATGGTAAGAAGATAAAAGCATTACTGACATTTTGCATCAGATGGGCTTTAGTGGCAGTTGTAAACTAAGCTATGGCTACAGCAGAATATTCCTTGAAGATTATGATAAATTGCTTAGGCAGCAACAGGGGATGGTACCACAAGTAGTGTGGGTATGGTGATAGTGCTTTAAGAAAAAAAAAATCGAGTGGAGTCTGCTAGGCAGAAATAGGGAGTTTGGTGAATTGTACAAAAGCAGAGGGTGGAAGTAGAAAGGCATCTGTAGATGGTGTTCAAGCTAAAACAGTGCTTCAGGTCGTGGGTTTAGGCTCTGTAGGAACGCCTGGATTTCTGGATTTTCATAGCCCAGAGCATATTGCAGGAAGACTGACCTCCCTCGTACATTTATTCCATTGATATCTTTGGGTTTCATGTCATACTTTTTTTTTTTTTTTTTTAATTGTCATATGTACTGAGTAGCCTGGGACAGAGGGCAGCAAGGACTCCAAGCCAGAGCTTCCTCACAGGCTCAAGTTTTCAGCCTGAGTCCAGGCAATTTCAGGCACAAATGAACTTATTGCAGCCTTTGGCATAACTAAGGACTAGAAATCTTGCTGTGAATGATGTTTCATTTTTATTTCTTTTCCCCTGGCTAGATGACTGATTGGTTTTGATGAGGTGATGACTAAGCTTACTGATTCCAAGCAAGAATGAGGATGAACTGGTAAGGGAAGACATGCTAGCATAGCATGTGGCTCTATGTAACAAAACTCAGGTTTCAGATAGGAAGAATTCAATGCAGCAACACATTCACTTATACTTTCATGTCCTAGCACAGAACACATGGTCTGAAATAAGCTAAGAACCCAAATCTCAAAAGAGGTGTTCGGATGGGGAAAGTACCTGTGCTCTCCAAGCAGCATTCCATCCCCATGAACGGTGTGTGACAGCCCACTGTGCACTGGGTCAGTGGTGTAACACACCAGACAGGCTTTTCATCTTTTTATTTTCAGTGTTAGTAATTACACTAAGCATTAATTATTCATAATAGCTGAAATGTCTTAACTGATAAAGTGAAAAAGGTTTCTTTGCCTCTCACCCAAGGTTTGTGCTCTCATAGGTTAAACATCTAGCCAGTTTGAGGTGTGCTGAGTGGTTGTACGTACGCACCACAACGTGAGCGTGAAATGTGCTGCTCTGTAGTAGCATTTTAAAAACAAATATTTTTAAAATCAACAGGAATTATAACCTGGGAATAATGTAAAACAACTGAAACAATGTATTAGAGTGTCTGTTTATTAAATACTTTCCAGGACCATTTACATTGTTTCTGTTTTCCTGATACTACAGTGGTGTGCTTAAATAGATATATAGAATGAGTTTTTGTGTTCAGTAGTGCAAAAGCTGATGTATTTATCTACATACTCAATTCATGTTTTTGTGTGGTAGTATCATAATAACAATTTGTCAAAAATTTTACTGAGCTTTTTTTTTTTTTTTTTTTTTTTTTTTNATTTTTTAAAAAATTTTTCTGTGCTTTTTTTTTTTTTTTTTTTTTGCTAATAGTCCTCAAGTCAGGCTTTTGTGTTTTGAAGAGAGAACTTGTGGCTTGGTGCTTTGTAGTCACCAGGGAGAGGTGAGGTGGAAGAGTCTGCTGTTTGGTTTTGGCATGAAGGAGCAACTCGTGTGTATTGCCTGGCAGACACGTGTATACAGACTGAAGCATGCAGAGAAGAGCAGCTCTCTTCCTTGCTGTTCATGCCTATTTATTTATTTCTTATAGGTCATGTATTTGTAAGAATAAAACAGTTGCCTGGATTCTTCACCTTGTTTTCCTTTGGAGGTTATCCTGACTGCAGAATCCTGCACAGCCCTTGGAAATGCGTGGCACTGGGCTTGGAAGGGGGCAATTCCACTGCGCTAGCACTGAATTCTGGAAATAAGGGCTCCAGAGCTATAT
Organism: Alectura lathami; assembly: GCA_013399715.1. Classification (NCBI taxonomy): domain Eukaryota; kingdom Metazoa; phylum Chordata; class Aves; order Galliformes; family Megapodiidae; genus Alectura; species Alectura lathami. The sequence goes on from VXAV01003860.1 coordinate 66,244, forward strand.
CACAAGGAGTGTAAGGCAATTTTTCAATATACTTTTCAACTTTTGACTACAAAGCTTCCCCTAGTTTCTTGAGAAGCTATTTTACAGTGAAATAGAATTCATTTTCCAGGCTGAAAAATGGCAAGAGGTTAAGTCATCTGCAGAGCCAATGAAAAGTTCAAAATTCAGTTCTGAGTAAGTGCATTTGTGAGGTTGTTGCATATTATTAAACTGGGGATGACGTGATATTCTGGTTTCTAAGTATAAGTATTTATGTTTACAGATGTGTTGATGTCTTCAGAGATGAATAATCATGTCTGTACTATGTTGTGGTGCAGATGGCTTTCAAATATATAGATGTCATTAAAAAAGGTTCTATTCTATGGAGAAAAAAAAATAAATTACCTTGGGGCATCTCACCTGGTATAGCTGTCTTTCCCTACCAACATCTACTTCTCTTGCAACAATCAAAATCATTTTTTTTCCCATTAGCACATACATACCAATCCAGTTCTAGCATCGTTTCATCTTCGTCTTGGCTTCAGCCTGTGCCTACAGGACTTCCTGAGAGCATTCATCTAATACCCCCTGCCTTACTGCCCACAGCCTGTGTACGTGAATGCACGCACCCTGCCCTTGGTTCGTGGCAGCCCTGGCCCACAGGGAGCATGCACACTGCCCTGAAGGGCACACGCTTGTGATGTCTTTCCGCAGAGCTACCTTCTCCATAGGGAGCCAGGCCCCTCCGTGCACACGTCTTACCCTGTGAGGAGCTCTGGATCTTCCTCCCAAAGGAAGATCCGTGTTTTGGAGTGGACTTAGAATTCTCCTTAGATGCTGAGGTTTGGTTGTGAGGAAGTTTGGTGGCAGCGCTGTTGCCTGACCTTTCATGCTCTTTGGCAGAGGTCTGCTTATGCTGTGCACTTGCATGGCTCGGTTTTACCATTTCACCTTGTGTGAAGGCCCAGCTGATGTGCTGGGCTTGAATTTTGTTTCAATTTAAAAAAAAAAAAAATCATCTTTTTGGGTGGACTTCTTTGGTGAGGGAAATAATAACATTTCATCTGCATTTCATTGTTAAAATATTCCTGTTTCTTTTGAGTTACATTTATTTAGAAAGGTGTGCTGTGCCTAACTACCTTACTGCAATGGCTGTTTGTCTTCTGAATACTGCTTACATGTTCCCTGGGCTCATCCCCACTCCTCGTTCCTGTCACAGTCATTGTGGCCCTTCACAGGGAGGAGATGAGAACCGTCCTCCGTAGACCCAGCAACTCCCTCCTTTGTCAGTGTCGCTTCCTCGCGCTGTCACCGCAAGTACCAGCCGGAGTCTGAAGCGGGGAGGGAGAGCAGCTCTTCAGAGTAAAGCCATTTCTGAAGGCATTCCAGCTCCAACACAGTTCTTAGTGAATACAGAGATCTGTATTTACTATATTTTACTATATTACTATCTTTTATTAGCCATTTTCTGTAATTTCGTTTCATGTTAAAAGCTTGATTTTTATCATCTCCTTATACCTGTATTATGGTGAAATTTTCATGGGCTTTTGGAGATTCTAGGCAAAACATGAGCATACACCTTGACCTCTGATACAACCAGCTCTTAGTTATCCACGGCTAAATGGCTGTGGACTGTCTGTGCCCTTGTGGCTGTGGGCTGCCTGTGCTATTGCTCTTTGTGCTGGTGCTGCCCGAGCACAGCTCTCAGAGCCAGCCCCAGAAGCAGTGCAGCTGCCTGAGCTTGGGCAAAAAGGTGTGGCCCTATGGCTGTGGAGGGACGATGCAGGTACCTCTGTGATGTTCCTGCAGTACCCAACGTACAAAGGAGCCTGGAGGTGGTTTTGGGAAGGCCTCCCTGCGCTGAGGCGGCTGCAGGGGACTCCATGGGCAAGGGCACCCTTGCCATTGTCCTGCCTGCCTTAAGGCCTCATCAGTGTGTGTGCGTGTTGACGTAACAGTGTTATCTCATGGCCATCTCAGCCTGGGAGTGCTCCAAATGCCTGTTCTGACATGAGTATCCTGACATTACGTGACGAAGGGAAATCAGAGTGGCTGCACATTAATCCTGTTACAGCTCTCTGAGGTGTGCCAGTCTGTCGTTGTCCTGTGTGATGTAAAGCGAGCTTCATTTCATCCATTTAGGGTGTAGAACCTAAGTCCGACAAAAGCATGTATTTTCGAAAGGCTTCTAGTCTGCATTTAGATTTGATTTTTCTCTTGTTCTGATTAGTTTTGTTCATTCTAATTAATAAGCTGTTTGTGGAAGGAGACAAGCTAATGATGATTTGCATAACATAAGAATGTGATTACAATAAGCATAATTTGGAGTACTTCTGAAAGTTGCTGGGCCTCCGAGAAAAGGTTGAGCTTGGTTCTGAGGGGGTGGAGCCTGTAGTGTGTGTAGTGCTCGTCATCTGAGCCTTGGCCTGGGATTCTGAGATGTGTGACTGAAAACCCCAAACCATAAGTGAAACAGGAATAACTAATCTGAAATCACTAGAAGTGGGCTATCTGAAATCACGTGATGTGAGAGCAGGTTCTTAAAGCCTTGTTAAATTTGGGCAATGACTTCAGTGATGTTTGTGAGTTGGAACACTGTTTTGTCTTCAACAGGATAGAAAAAGTATGTCAGGTTTGGTTATGACTTGTTTCATAACCTCACTCAGGGTATCTGTGCCTCTCACCGAAGGGTGGCACACTATGGTGTAGATACTTCATAGACTAATAGGATCACAGAATGGATGGGGTTGGAAGGAACCCTAAAGCCCACCCAGTCCCAACCCCCTGCCGTGGGCTGGTTGCCACCCACTGGATCAGGCTGCTCAGGGCCCACCCAGCCTGGCCTTGAGCACCTCCAGGGATGGGGCATCCACAGCTTCTCTGGGCAGCCTGTGCCAGGGCCTCACCACCCTCTGGGTGAAAGCTTTCCTCCTAATATCTAACCTAAATCTCCCCTCATTCTGTTTAAAACCATTCCCCCTTGTCCTATCGCTATCTGCCCATGTAATACTTGTGTTTATATCTGCCCTTTACGCAGTATATTAGCGGTATTCTTGTTTTGTGAAAATAGCTGACTTTTTGGGCTATGGCTTGCCAAATTTGAGGTTTTTAGAATTGTAAAGGCTGAGTTTATTTATTTTTTTTTAAGGCAATTTATCCTTTTGCCCTATGAAGGTATTACAGAGGCTAATTGAGAGCGGGGCTAGTGGGAAGTGTTCTAATTTTTGCTAATACCAAAGGTTAACTGCTAATCTCCCATCAGCCCTCAGCACTCAGAGCAGTTTTTGCTTTGTGCAGAAGAGCCTTGACTGGCACTTCCATAAACGTGGCCTAGGACAACCCATTCTCGTGTGTCAGCAGCGTGCCAGTTGTCAGTGCTTGAGCACGGCCCCGTCAGCCCCTGGTGAGCATAACCCCTTACTAAATCCCCAGCTGACAGCCCCTGGCTTCCAGGGGAGGCTGTGTGTCTGATGTCTGCAGTGTGTTCAGCTGCTTATTCCAGGTGACATTAATGGCACAAGAATCACTGGTGGCTTCTGGAGCAAATTCAGCTTTGAGCACTGAAATTGTGAGGCTGCAAAAAGGGACAGGTTAGCTGCAGGCAGGGTGCCCAGCTAGGGGGTCTCTCCGCATGGATGTCTCAGCCTTGGTGCTCTGCGGACAGCCCCATCCACCCTGTTTCCAGCTCCTCTACTTGCAAAACTAAGCTGCTTTTTGTTGTCTGTTTCACAGGGCTGCTGTGGTGGATGCTTAATGCTCTTAAAGAATAATATGAATGGAGAAACATGCAGTGGGGAAGAGGCAGTGGTGAGACAGTTGTTGGGTGTTGGAAATACGTTTAATGCAGCCTTCGCATAAGTTGACATTTTTCGTAGTGTGTATTCTAGGTAAATATATTAACGCACTTTAGCCTCTTTTGATCGTTTATCAATTACTTCTGCCTACTTACTTGATTTGTATTGTCAAAATACAAAACTACTTTTTGTACAGCCAGCTGAACAAGGATTGAAACATGGCTTTCAGTTACCAGCAGATAACGTCGTAGATGGTGCAATTCTTTCATCGTGTAGTGCTAACAGCAAAACCACTGCATCACATGGGGACTGATAACCTAGACAATTTCAAATGATAATTTAATTGGGATATAGATCCTTGACTTTTTTGCCTTTTCTCATTTTTCTCTTTGAAAGTTTGTAATGGATTGTGGTTGAGACAAGCTAGAATATGAACAGTTGCATCTAATATTGACATAACATCATGCATGTGAACAAGACCCTCTGCGCACAGAAATGCATCCCTTAGTCATGGTGCAGCACTCTCTCTTGCTCAAATAAAGGAACAAATGTCACTGGACATGTTCTGAATTTATTCACATGCCAGTTTACCCTGTATTGGGAAAATCCCAAGGTTTTGCAATGGTGAAGTTTTGCAATCCGTGCTTTTTGTTCCTTTTACATTTTGCACAAGGCAGTAGCAGGGGGATTGTGACTGTAAGTTACTGTGAGCAGGTTTTTTTTTTTTTTTTTTTTCCCAGCCAGTTGCTTTATTGAGTCGTTCTGAGCAGCTGACTCTCAGAACAATGTCACTGCAACCTTTGAGATAAAGTATATTTTCACTATACTGTTAATTTCAATAGCCGTGTAGGTATTGCCTCAAGCCTGTTCCCTTCCTGAGTTTGCTTTGCTGGAATATTTTGATGCCGTGAACTGCTGTGCATCAGCTGCGTGCCAAGTGGAGTGCTGCAGCCACCGCCAGCGGTGTGTTCCCATGGGATGGCCAGCAGCCCCGGCTCAGCCTGCGGAGCCAGCAGTGCTCTGCCTGCACACCCACGGCAGCCACAGCAGGAGAATCTGCTCGCAGGCAGCTCTGTCACCATCTCTGCTACTGGTTTGTCCATTTGCTTTCCAGGGCTTCCAGCTCCTGATGAGCTGGGAAGGTAATTTAATACTATTTTACATCTGCACAAAATGCTTGTTAATCTGTCCTTTGCCCACCTTGTTATGTTTATCCTGCCAGCTATTGCTACCGTCTGGTTGATGATGCAGCTACTTTGCAGTGAAAATAGCAGCTAAATTTCTCCAGGCTGTTGAATTTCTGAGACCTTCTTGTTAGCTCGTGTGCCCATCTTTCTGGGCAGGAGCAGTATATTGCAGTTTGCTGCACAATTGACAGAGAGGAGCTCAGTTTGCTAAATAACAAAGAACCGCGGGGCTGCTGCTAATCCTTCCAGTGACACATTTGGATGACCCTCACGGAATCCCAGTCTGGGGAGAAAGGCTTTGCCTTCTTGCTGCACAAACATGGAATATTCAGAAATGGTTGCTTATCAAGGTTCTGAGATTCTGCTAAAATTCTTTTCTCCTGCTCTTTTCTTGTTATTTTATTTTTTTTCTTCTAACAGTAAATAAATTCTAAAATCGATTGTAAAGAAATTATAAATCTCCTTGAAGCTGAACAGAACAGCGTCTTTAAGAGTTTATGCATCTGGAAAAGGCTGAAAAAGGAATTGTTCTTTTGACAGTCCCAGTGACTTGTTTCAGAGAGGAGTCTCCAACGTATATCATTTTGTGCTAGGTGTCTTTTTTTTTTTTTTTTTTTTTTTGTGTCTGTGGGGGCTTCATCNTTTTTTTTTTTTTTTTTTGAAGCTGTATTATTTATTGTGTTAGCAAAATGTGCTGAGGTATCTGTCTAGAGGAGTTACATCTTCCTATCTACGGATGATGTGCAGAACTGACAGCCAAACCAAAATACCCTGCCTGAGTTGAGGGAAAGCTTTTTAATGGGAGCAGAGCACAATTTTATGTTTTCTTGTTAGAAATATGTCAGATTTCAAATATTTTTTTTATTATATGAGCACATCTGCTGAGAGCTGCTGCTGATGCACACGCTGGAGGTAATGGCTCAGCCATCCGATGGTGACAGTCCACGCCAGTGTCCTGAAATGAAATTGGCCTGTAACCCTAGAGACAAAAATGAACCTTACTCTTTTTGCAGTTTGAGAAATTAAATGGCTCCCTCTGTTACAAAACAGTAGTTGCATAAAATCTGATGTCTGCTCAATAAAAGATCTTGCCTTGTTATTGAAAAATAAAAAAATAAAAAACTGGCAGAACTAGAAATTAAGGTCAAAAATGACCTTGCTGGTTATGTTAATTGCTTGTTTACCTATATATCTGTTTTGGGTTTGTGACATTTTATTCACAAGAGGTTTCCTTGCTCCCGTGGAGCACTCTGAGTCACTGCAGTTGGGTTTCCCAGTGCATTTCTTGCCACTTGGATCTGTCACTGCTGTAAGTGCTTGCACAAACCATCTGCAACTGTGGCTTAGAATTTGTGTCTTTGCTCTGGTTTCTTCTGCCCAAAGGAATAAAAAGTCAGCTTGCATGTCAAGCTGGTAACTGCCTCTCCTGTTTTCTCAGCAATTTTTTTCCTTTATTTTGACTTAGACTTTCAAGAAAGGCTGCCCAACTTCCATGTAAAATTAATAGGGATGAAATAAAAAAGTTCAATATTTTTCATTTTTCAATTCCATGTAAATCTTGGGAATAATTTTTGAGGTTGAATACTAATAAGCACTGTAAGAGCATACATTTTTAATGTAGCTGTTGCCTGTGTTGAAATTAGGTCATTCAGATTTTTTGCTTACTCTTTATCCCACTGCTCTTTATCACATGAAAGCAGAGTTCATGACCAGTGTTTTATACTAACTATAAGCAGACTGAAGGTTGTATTTGGAAGGCAAAACATATGAAACTTCATCTGTATTATCTCTAGTAGTTCTCAAAGAAGCTGATAAACCTGCAAAGATGAATTTTGTGATCTCTACCAGCTGGAAATGAGATCGGAGTCTGGTTCTAAGTGTTTGCAGCATGTGTTTGGAGATGTTCCAAGATAGCACTGTCAAACAATAATTTTCCTTGTAAAACTGTATATTCTGAGGGGCTGGGGAAGGAAGTGGCTTGGAGGGGCAGGTTAGGGCTGTCATTGATGCTGATTCACCTGAAGACTTTTAAACGTTAGTCAAAGTTCATCTTTCAGGTAGAAGTACAAATTAGTTGTTTGGTCTTTTTTTATGTGTAGGAGTATATTTCTTGCTAGATTTTCTATAGGTATATTTTGTGGAAGTAAAGTTAGTTTTTACCTCTTTTTATTCCATCGTTGTTTGCAGAATGCCAATTTCGGTGCTCTCAATTAAAAAAAAATGGAAATACAGATCTAAATATTTCACAGCCAGACATGAGCAACAGTAAGTGCTTGCGTACAGTAACTTTTAAGAAGCTGAAAACAGTCTGAAAATTTCCTGGTTGCTTGCTACCTTTTGCAAAGCTGCTTAAAAGTTTAAGTGTATATGAAGTTAAAGTGGGTTTCTCTAAAGGTATACAGATAATTGCTAATCAATTTTTTTCGAGTTGTCCCCCTTTGAATAAAGTATAACATTGTTACATGTGAAGTGTGTTAGACTATTACAAAAAGAGTCTAACTGAAACGTCCTCTTTTCTTTCAGCTCCAGCAATAAATCGATTCACAAGGCGGGCATCAGGTGAGTTGTAAAGTTTGCATGTTTCATTGGTCTACATAACAGCTGGAACATAATGCCGACCGTAATCGTCGTGTGAAATGCACTATGATGTTAATCAGATTTCTTCTACGATGGCTGGCTTCACTTTGCCTCCAGTTCATTATCTGGTTTGCTGGAAAATGTAGCCAAGGACTCAGATCACTGAAGCCTTCTTTTGGAATTTATGAATAGTCTATGCTTTTCCTTTTTCATTTAAAAAAAAAAAAATCCTGACAGGACTGTACTTCGAAAGCATGAGCTCAATGTAATGTGATATGATGTTGTCTTGCTTACTTCATACCTGAAACAGCAATTAGGTGGTCATCTATGAACGAGAAGATGTGCAACCATGCTAAAATGTCAATGATAGCTCAAAGCTGAGCTGATTTGCATACGTGGTGCATTGTTCTGCTCTGGAGAGCTAGCAGACCGGGTCCTAAAAGCAGTCCTGCCATGGTGGCGTTGTGGTGTTGAGGATGCCTGCCGAGCCTGCTGACATTTTGTGTTCTGCAAATTAATTTGGTTAGTGCCAGCTCAGAGGAGTATTTACCTTCACCTAGTGGATGGTGCAGCATGTAACAGATCCTTCTGAATTATGTATCACTAAAATCGATGTTCCTGGTCTCTCCTTAATGTCGCCTGTATTGTAGCAGTTAGGTTTCCTATTTTTGAGCTAGTTCTCCTGAAGCATGAGGTCTGGGACCTATCCCTTACTTGTTTGTTCATGAAATCCAGTGAATCTGAAAGTGGGTGTGCAAGCCACTGCTCAGTGTCATGAGGCTCATGACAGACTTGTAAGGGTCAGCCGAATGGGAGAAGGCATTTGTTCCTTGTCGCCTCAGTTTGCCATCTATCTGTAAAACGCTTTATTTTCAACTGCAGATCATTTTGAGTGAATGTAATGAAGTCCGTATTCTGTAATCCAGGAAGTCTATCAGACTTGTAACTTCTCTTCTTGCAACCTCAGTCAGATGGTTCCTTCCTTGTCAAGATCAAAATATTGATGGAGTTGCTGAGGATTACTACAGAGCTGTAGAGACAAATGGAGGTTTGCATTTGCAGAGTTGGTGCGTAGTGTATCTCGCACACAGTAAGAGAGGGTAATTAATTCCAAATATTCTCATGCTAATGGATTTAAGCATTGATAATACCCTATAAGGTACTGTAGCATGAAACAAAAGGAATGGTTTCCAGCTAGCACTCAGTGAGCAGGGCTTTATGCAAATCACATTGCATGTTTTAAGCAAGGTCTTTCTGTGACTGATTGATAGCTGACTTTAATGAATGCAGTCTTTGTAACAGATGTGTGATAAGCTTTTGCATTTCAGTAGGAGAGTTTGTTTGAAAAGCTAATACAGTTATTTTTAATGTTCCTTTAAAAGGAAATGAAAAACATGGGATAAGTCTGACATTTTTTGGCACACTTACTGGGAAAAATGTATAAATAGCTTCTATTGGCAATTGATACATAATGTGTATTGATCTTTTTTTGTGGAGAGAAAAAGTAGAGTGATCTTGTTTAGAAAACTAGGAGAAATCGTATAATACGGTCCAGACGTAAATCATGTAAGTTGGCTTGAAGCTGCAGCAAGGTAATACTGCACACTACTATATATACGATTTTATTAAGTTTACGGCAACTTCAATTGTCAAAGTAATTATTTTTCAAACAAGAAAGTCCATGAAAGGTGATAATTCCTACTTTTCTTTTCAAATGCTAAATGGCTATCAGAGAGGTACAGAAGTTTTGTTGGTAAGATACAAAATTTGAAACAAACAGTGCTGATAGTACAAATATTTTACTGGAATGTTTTCAGTCATAGCTGTATTTAATTTTAAGCTGTTCAGCTAGGAGCTATTTTAAAATTTTGAAATGTGTAAGCTTGTTGATTCTGGAGTGTTTTTGGAGATTTGCTTCTGATGAACGTTGCTCCGAGTTCACGATGAGTGTTTGGGCAATCAGCTGTAGCACGTGGTGCTGTGTTGCAGCTGAGCTAGTGATATCACAGACTGATGCTGAGGGTGATTTTAGGCTCCCTGCCTGTGTCACACCTCTGCCTGTAGGCTAGTTCTCCCTCCTCTGCATGGATCTTGGACTGTCGGAGGATGCATTGATTAAATGAAAATAGAAATACAGGGGTTCTCAGTGTGCTGATTTCCTCTGGATCTTCACTCACCTGTGCTCTGGTTCCCAAATAACACATCCAAAACAGTGGGAGCAGTGGCTGCATTTAACCAGTGGTGGGATGGAGAAAGCGCTGGGTGGCTGCTGCTGCTGGTGGCCACACTGGCAGCAGGTGAGGATGAATATCAGGATAAATGCCTTTGGCAAAGACACCTCGACGGCTCTGCTCAAAGCTGCTTTTTGAGCTCTTGCAGTGATAAGCAGGGAGAAGTGAGATGACAGATTTCTTCACAAAGAACAATAATCCCCCACAGTGGCTCTCTTGATTTTGAAGTTTCTGTTATTCTTTGGATAATCACTAGTATTTTACTTGGTGGCATAAGATATAGTTATTTTTCCTAACTGAGCAAGAAAATAAGCAGCCAGAGATTAATTGCTGAAGCACCTGCTGAAAACAATGTAGTAAGGCATTTATTATTTAACAGCTGTTCCTGTTAACATGCTGCGAATGTATTAATGTACGGTCATTGGTATGTGGAGGATAAAGGAAAAAGTAAGCTAGGATCGATCAATTGTTCTTGGGTTTCAGTTCTGAAAATTTGAGCTATGTAATTTCGTATGTCTCTTCTGTGAGTTTTGCATGTTTGCATAGATAAAATGTGTGTTTTAAACATAAAATACACGTGTATACCATAGTGCTGATGACATCGCTACGTATAGGCTGCTTAATAATGCACACCACTGTTCTAGGTCGTGCACAAAGAATAATAGATATCATAGTCTTAAATGCATGAGTTGAGCAAGGAGCAGAGGTTAACGATACGTTCTGTAGTTAGAATGAACAGTGAGACAGCTGCAAGTTAGTTCATTTTTCTTTTAAAATCTAGCAGGACTGGGTTGAAGAGAAAGGAGAAAAATGTTGAGGTGATCAAGAGACTCGGATGGGAAGAAAGCAGGCCAGGGGATTAGTAGAGGCAGCATGAGGTGGAAGAGAAAGCTGTGAGTATGTTCATAAGGTGGGAAGTGATGTGGAAATCTCTGAACAAGCAGTGGTAGCCAGAGGTGCATGTCTGAATACAGACAGATACTTTCTTTCCATGAATTAGGTTGATTTTCATCCATCCATCGAAGTATGAGCTACCTAGGGTTAGGAAGCTATTGTGGTTCTGTATGTTAGCAGAAGCACTGAGTTTATGCTTTTCAGCATCTTGACAGATGGGTAAATGGATAAATTAGCTCACTGAATACTGAGTGGCAGTTTAGAATAGCGTAACAAAACCAGTATGGATTTGCTGCAGGCTGAGTTTAAATCTCTGTTTAGTAGATACCATTTACTGAAGCCATTTATTCCCATTGACTAGTATAATTATACAATGTGTAATATAATTTTAGTTAAGAAATGGGTAAGTCTGTAAAGTTACTTCAGTTACATACCTGCTTTAGGCTCTGAAGGATTGAAGAGAACCTAAACGAGGCCGCCATGGGTTGGCCTTCCTGAGCTAAGGACAGGTAGATGGGCTGAAGGGCGTCTGTGAGACTTCCTCACTGCCCTGCCCCAGCAATGGCTATCTTCTTAGCCTGGTGGAAAGAAAATAAATGGTGCTTGCGATATTGTTCTCCCAACCAACCCAGAAGGAGAAGTAGCTTCACTGATATGTTTATACCAGCTTCTCCACAAGGATCTAAACCAAACAAACTTGAATAAAGTGAACAGGCAGAGTGCGTCAATGCCAAGCCTATAGGGAGAAACTGCCCTAGATGTAGCTGGAATGAATTTGCAATCAAGCAGATACCACTATCAAGGAAAAAGAAGAAAAAGGAGGAAAAAAAAAAAAAAAAAGGTAACAGAAAAGGTAAAAACTTTAGGCTCCTTCTCCATAGATGTCAGCAGGGACCCCTCCAAAGATGAGACAAAACCACATCCACATAAATAAACTGTTGGTGCTATCATTCACTTCCTGGGTCAGTCATCAACCTGGGAGGGTCAGGGTGGGGGGAGATAGAGAGAAAGAAAGAAAATCTCACATGGCACTAGGGGAGACCTCTGCGTAACAAATAACATTCTGGTTTTGACTTTTTGAAACATGTATTTATTTATTTTTAACTTTTGATAGTTGAAACTGGGAAATATTTTTGCCTTTCCAGGCACTCCTAAGAATTGTCACTTTTAGGTACATGGCTGACTAACCGAAGATGGAAAGCTGAGAAAGAAGGAAGCAGTTTTTATGTCTTTTAAAAAGAATGTGTTGAATTCATTTAGCAAGTACTCAAATTCAAGATATTTTGGTATGGAAGGCAAATCACTTTTGTACTGCGGTAATTTCTAACAAAGTCAGGGCTGTGTTTAGTGCCTATTTTTTCTTTTTCTTTTTTCCTGGTACTGCTACAGCACACAAGTTTATCTTAAGAATCAAAACTCATTTTATTTGACTCTACAACTTTAACCTTACAAAGCATCAGTGTTTGAAAAGAAGGGAGAAGATGCAACATTCTCTTAGTTCTTAGTTGTTTGATGTGTCCAAAAGCTGTGATGGTTGTACTGTAAGTGCTTGACAGGAGTTAATATGAGTTGGTACTGCAATGTTAGTTCATCCCTGCTTGGGCCTGGCAGAAGGAGTTCTGGCAGGTTGGAAATATTTTCTCTTAACCTCAGTGAGTAGAAAAGACTCAAAAGGAAGCCCGTGAAACTGTTTCAGTTGTTTTAGAATTTTCAGAAATAAGAGTTTATTTAAATGAAAACTCACTGATTAATTTCTAAGCTTCTCAAGCTCAGTGTTTTTACTAAACTACACATACGTGTGCACACAGACAGACATGGTGAAGTACTTCACAAACAAGTTGGTTACAGTTTATAGCACCATTATTTACAATATCGTGGTGTCTTTGGTGCCAGGTCTCCTGTCAGATCTCCCAGCCATAGACTGCACAGCCATCACTTAGGAGCAGGACCGTGTCACTGCACTGCAGACTGGACACGCGCACGCGCACTTTGTCACACGCAGGTCACATCATGTGGTTTCCATGCTGCCTGACCAAAATGCAGTCGTTCGGGTTGGCAGCATCCCCATCATGCGCCTGCAGAGAGGGGTGTTCTCAGCTGCTGCGGCTGACGCACAGAACTCACGCCTCTGCGTGTCATGTGAGAGATGCCTGCGTTTTAGCACGCGTTCAGATAGGAGGAGGAAGCTTTTGCACAAAGAAGATCTGGGAGAAGTTTGCCAGAACAATGTCTATCCTTCATCTCGTTCTTCATCTTTGTATAAGGTACCATTGGGACGATATTGACAAGATAAAAGTTTTGGGTTTCGTTATTCTGAGCAGATCTGCGGACTGTGGATTAGTCATGCCCACAGCAGCATTTACATATACTGCTGTGAGTTTTCAACTGAATGATTCCTACAGAAAATGTGACAACCTACTTAAGGAACACAGAGGAATTTTACTGAATTTAGACCATGTGAGTTGTATTAGTGAAGGAATGGTTAATTGTGCTCTGCAATTATAAGTTTGAAAGAACATAGGTGATGCTAAATTTGCTTGTTAAATATAAACCAGCATTTAGGAAGAGCAAATTGATACTGTTAGCCAAGAATATAATATCCCCCTAGGAAAGAAGCTAAAATTTTGAATTTAGAAAACTTACATCTCATTTGTAATTACAACTTGCATGAATTATAGGGGAGGAACAACTAACTGCATGCATCAGTACAGGCTGGGAGCTGACCTGCTGGAAAGGAGCTCTGAGGAAAAGGACCTGGGTGTCCTGGTGGACAACAGGCTGACGACAAGCCAGCAGTGTGCCCTTGTGGCCAAGAAGGCCAATGGTATTCTGGGCTGCATTACAAATAGCGTGGCTAGCAGGGTGAAGGAGGTGATCCTCCCCCTCTGCTTGCCCTGGTGAAGCCACATCTGGGGCACTGTGTCCAGTTCTGGGTTCCCCAGTACAGGAGAGACAGGGAACTACTGGAGAGAGTCCAGTGGAGAGCTGTAAAGATGGTGAGGGTCTGGAGCAGCTCCCTTATGCGGAAAGGCTGAGAGACCCTGGGCTGTTCAGCCTGGAGAAGACTGAGAGGGGATCTGATCAATGCTAATCAATATCTGAAGTGTGGCTGTCAAGTGGATGGGGCCAGGCTCTTTTCAGTGGTGCCCAGCGACAGGACAAGGGGCAATGGGTGCAAGCTGGAACACAGGAGGTTCCATCTGAACATGAGAGGATTTCTTTACTTCAAGGATGACAAAGCTCTGGAACAGGCTGCCCCGAGAGATTGTGGAGTCTCAAAACCCACTTGGACAATTTCCTGAGCAACATGCTGTAGGGAACCTGCTTTAGCAAAGTGTTGGACTAGGTGATCTCCAGAGGTCCCTTCCAACCCCTACGATTCCGTGATTCTATGATACCGAGGTCTTGTTAAAGAGATTGGCAACTACTGTTGTACGGTGTGTTTAAAAATGTCATAGAAAGAAGGATGTTTCACATAGAAAGAAACTGAAGTGAAATGATTTTCCCTTTTATAAAATAAAACATAAGTTGGAGTTGTACCAAAAATTATGGTGAAGAATAAAGTAACTGTAAACTCCCTTTTAAATTATCATGTAGGAGAAAGTATTGTTGTGGCAGCATGTCAAGTCATGGAATCACAGAATGGTTTTGTTTGTAAGGGGCCTTAAAGCCCAACCAGTCCCAGCCCCCTGCCGTGGGCTGTTTGCCACCCACTGGATCAGGCTGCCCAGGGCCCACCCAGCCTGGCCTTGAGCACCTCCAGGGATGGGGTATCACAATGATGGAAGAAGGAAGGACTTTACTGGTAGACCAGTAATTCCAGCATAGTTCTTCAGGCAGATACTGGGGCTGTCTTTTTTGTTCATTGCATGCTTGTAGACGATACATAACTTAAAATGCCCAGTCATTGAGTTTTTGTTGAACAGGACCTACTGAGCTGACATGTGACAGTATTTAATACTAAAACCTTGTTAAGCCCCAAGGCTGCCAGCCTAACAGCGAGGAAAAACAGAACAAAGTGCTGGGGTGTATCTGCACCGCATGACAGAGCACACTAGAGAAGCACTCAGGCTTGTGGTAGCACATCGGTGCAGGTTACTGGAGGCTACAGAAAGCGTAAGTCTACCCAAGTCCCTGACACCTGGTAAGGGGCTGACAGACTGCAGGTTTCCATGGGCTGCAGCCGCGCTGTGCTCAGGCGTGCACAGCTCTGCATGGGCGCAGATGGGTGATGCATGGTGTGGCTGGACGTACCCTTTGGTGACGTCCTACTGCCTTCATGAGGCAATCAGCAATAACTTCAATTTTCCTACACAGCCATCCCTCTTCCAGTACTTTCTAGACCACAGCTGCCTCAATCATTAGCTCTCTTCTTTAATCTGTGCTTTTGCACAAGTGTGTTGTGTAGTCTGCACGACGTTTTCATTCCATGACATGGAATAACTTACAGTTACCATCACTGCAACTTTTAAATGCTTTGAAAATGTAGTTATACTTACTCCTCATTGGAGTATCTATATTTGGGTCAGAATATATATTGCTAGTTTTGCCTCCATCAGAAGCTGAATGTCCCGCACGATATTGCTGTCTTCTTTCCTTGAAGCATTTAGCATCAGAGCTCAAATAGAGAGTATAGCAGTAACTGTATGTGCGCAGCAGGACAGTGATTGTATTTCTTTGCCCTGTGGTGTATCTGTGCTAAAGTTTTCGCTGTGTGCTGTAGTGAAACTTGCAGCTCATATATTCCATCTGCTCTTGCAGTGTTAGCCCATGGCCAGCACCACAGGGAGAAATGAGCTGCAGAGTTCTCCCTCTGCTCTCAGATGCCACAAGAACCAGCAGGACTTGCAGTGGGATGGTGTTCAGGCTGCCATATAACAGTACAGTCGGGGTGTGCTGAGCTGTGGGCACCTTAGAGCCATTGATGCAGCGAGTGTGCTCCCTTCAGTCGTGTCTTGGTGCCTGCTGAAAGCAGAGGTGTTGCTCTTGAGAACGAAGAACTGATTTTAGCAGCCTGTCTCACAATGCACTGACGTCTGTGGGAAGCTGGGGATCGCTGTTTCCCACCCAGTCCATAAGCAAGTGATTGATTCAACTTCTTTTTTTAGTTTCTCTTATGTACCTTATTTGCTGTGCACCTCACAAGTTACTGCTGCAGATGAGACTCTCACGTAAAAAAGAGTTCAATTTGCTCTGTTATCTGATCTCTTCTAGTATATTTTAGGAATTTGAGAAAAGTTCCTGTGGAAAAACAATGTATTAACATAGGCTTGGAGAGCATCCACATTTATTTCCAAATGCTACCTGTTGTTTTTATTCAGAATGTCTAACAAAGTAAGACAATGAAGTTTAACTTAGAGCAGTTGTTCCTGACCAGTTGTTACATTGAGGTTTGTTGCTTTTAGTTCCTATCTTAAGAAGTCCTTTTTCAAAAGAAAAGCAACCTGGACTAGTGGGAGGTGTCCCTGCCCATGGCAGGGAGGTTGGAACCAGATCATCTCTAAGGTCCCTTCCAACTCAACCCATTCTATGACTCTATGAAAACAAAACTAGCAGAGCTACCATAGGCTCATGGTTGCAAATGGGTTCTAGAGTTTGCTAGATTTTTAGGTGTGGTTATGCTTAGACTGGTTTGTCATAACACTTCAGAACTAAATAAAACCAGAAGATTTACAAGGTGCATACTATAAGGCAGAGCTTGAATGGGCTGGTGAGGGAGGGGAGGAAAAAAGATGAGGAAGGGAGGGATGATGGCAGAAATAAGCATGTAAGTTGTGTTCTGTGCCATAGAGATAGCCCCTCTCCCCCATGGAGACACAAATATTTAGGCTAGGCTTTGGGAAAAGCTTTTTGACTAAATGCTGACTAAGTCCCTGCTCAGGGATATTGTGTTATCTCAGAAGTTTTAAGAAAAGGTGAAGATTTTTTTTCTGCAGTGGTAGGGACATAATTCATACTGCACAGGAGTGATTCAGATGATTTCTTGAGGTCTCCTTTGTATTTCTGTGATTGTTTAAATGCCTTTGGGAGCATGTATTTCTAGATTGCATGTTATATAGTCTGATTAAAATGTGCAGAGTAATTGTTTTAAAATGCACAATTTGGTAGAGATAGATGGCAACCTCTTTAGAATATACACGTTATTTAAATACATTTTGAGTTCACAAATTACTGCATACACACCTCTGTGGGAAACTGTGATTTTTCCTGCTGTTTTAGTATCATCTTTGGAAGATATTCTGCACATAGTTTTATATCAATAGAATGAATAACTATATATTTTTTTCTGTTATTTGAGCTTTTCTTGTTTCAGATATATGGAACATAAGCCAGGGTTTGTGGTTGAAATACGAATCAATTTCATCTTAATATATTACTGTCTAGTCAGTGTGATAAAGCACTCAGATCCTGCTGAGGAATGGAACTGCTGGGGTGACACACTGATTCCTTTAAACTAATTTTATGTGTGCAACTAGTAAATAAAGTGGGGTGAGGGAAAGTGCCACAGAATTGCTCGCGTCTGTACGCTCAGCCCTTCCTGCAGCCAGCAGCGTGCCCCCCTCCACGCTGCTCTCTGGGACCAGTCCCAGGGCTGGGCTCAGCTGTGGGAACGCCAGCTGATGGGTCACAGCCAGAGCTGCTCTCCCCTGGTGTCCTGAAGTTGGTGTCATCTCGTGTTCTGCACAAGGTGTGATGGCTGGAGAGGGGTCTATCTGAGAAGCTAGTTTAGGCAGAGCAGTATTTGACACTCTTATCCTTGGAATTCACTGATGTAATATCGTTCTTTCGTGACAAAATAAATGGAATAATATGGGCAAAGAGGATATCTTCTTATGTGACTAGTAGTAAATAAATTCAGAGAAAACAGGTTTTACAGACAAAACAGACTTTCTACCAAAATAAACATAGAAATGATGCCAAATGTTCGTATTAATAATAAGAAATACGGCTGTTGTTTTTCTGCAAGCAGTAGTTTGCAAATGTCGATGATTATTGAATAAATGTGCTAAGATTTCTTAATGGATGCTCTCAGGCTGCAATGAATGCTGTAAGCTAGTTGATATTAGCCACAGATTTTTCTCTGTTGTATTTTAATTTCTCTTCATGTTATAAGTAGGTTTTTCAGATTAATTGTCCCTCTCTTGCAACCATTTAATATCTGCCAGACAACAAATTCCTCCTGTGTCTGGCAACCTGTAGCTCATACTGTGTTTTCTGTTTTCACCTGTTTTGGTGTTCACTTTCACCATTGATAATCTCAGCGATCCCAATAACACATCAGAATCTAAATGTGATTAGGAAGGCTAATGACCTTCTGGTGAATTTATCAGGTTTCTCATAACTCCTGATTTTGAAAGCGATAAAGTAATTGCTATTTGTTTGAATGAGTATGCATATTACTGAAATGATGGAAAGTATTCTAAAATGATTTTTGGAGCAGGCGTTTGTAGATCATAGAATCATAGAATTGTTTAGCTTGGAAAAGACCCTTATGATCATAACTTCCAACCACCAGCTCAACTCTATCAACTCCACCACTAAACCATGCCCCTAAGTGCCAAATCCTCTAGATGGTCACTATTTGATCTGATTTTTCTTCTCTAAAATATTTTAGTATCTGTGTCTATGATAAACTCAACTTGGGTTGCCACGCTATTTTGTTCCTTAACATTTCTCTTTAGATCAGGGGGCCGTGCTACCTCCACTGTTGATAGTAGAGTACGAATTATAACATTTGGCTGTAATATCTGCTTGCCAGATTTCTAAAACAAATCCATTCCGTCTCTGATTTCTTGTGGTGTGAGTTTCATGCTATGGAAGATTTTTTTCTGAAGGATGAGAGATGAGCAGGGCAAGGTATGTTTTACATATGAGGTTGTACAAAATGGAGTAACAGTACTTGTGGATCGTTTTGCTTAGCACATTTTCTTGTAGAACACCAGAACACAACTGGCTTGGCTTTTAACCTTTGAGTTTGGATTAACATTTGGCAGACAGTGCTTCTTTTAAATGCTGTGGAGTCAAAGAAAGGGGAAAATGAAATATCTTTGCCAGTTTATGCACACTGTATACAATGTACAACAGCCTGATGTTTTGCTTCCTAAATGTTCTGTCAGTTCCACATGTTTCATAGGAACATGATGCCTTGAGCAGCGTGGTACGCTTTTCAGTTATTAGAACAAAATGTCCTTTGTCAAAGCACAGGCCCAAGGCTCTCTTGCCATCAAACACTCCCTATTTCTAGGCCCTACTACCCCCGCCACATAACCCTGTTCTGCTGCGTCTCTGCTTCATGCATCTCTATTGTGTATCTCAGACCCACTTCCCCAACCTGTAGTTTGAAGGAGGATGTAGAAAAGGGTAAATCCTGGGGTGAAATATAGATCAACGGATAAGATAGCATCTCTGAAATTGCTGGGTTTTTTTGTTTGTTTTTTGTCAATGGACCCCACAAATGCCCCCAAAGTCATTCATACTTCTGAGTTGAACATCGATATGTATGTATTTACCAGCCAAAGAGATTGGTATGTCCCAATAATGGTTTTGTTGTTCCACTTGATGTTTTGGTCTTAGGAACATTTTCTGACTGTGGTTGGAGTTGCCTTAGGAGTTGGAGACATTCCCAAAAGAATGCAAACCATATTTTTTAGCTTGGAATCTTATCATCTTTAGCCCTAGGCAATACCCCTTTTCTCATTTCAGATCTTGCTTTCTCTTCTAGATAAGGAAGTAAAAAGTCTTCTAGTAAAAGCTCATGGGAGATCTAATTTTTGCATCTATGATATATGTATGCCCTCTCAGAAGAAGTCACTATTGTGCTACTGTACATATGGGGTTTTAATGCTTCTGGGTCCTCGCTCATCACTCTGTGCGATAGATTTGTTAGTTTTACAGTTGTGCACAGAAACTGGTGGAAATGGTTGTGGCAAATAGCTGGGGCAGAACAAAGCACGAATAACAAGGTTTTGTACTGCTCACAGTTATGTTCTAGCAGCATGGAACTACAAGGGATCATTGCAACGCATGTTCCAGCAAGGGATGCAAGCCATCCTTCTACATGCACATTTGTACTCCCATACGTGTGCCATACGTTTATGTGCTTGTTGTATTTCCGTTGTTAAGGAATGTCCTTCAGAGGTTTTGAACTCAGGATCTCTCACTCTGATTCTGTTTTACATTGACTGTGTAAGGACAGGAAGAGTCCTGCCTCTTTCTGTGGGTGCTTAACCACATGGGAAGTGGAGGAGAATCTGGAGAGGAATCTGCAGTGGTATTTGTGTGTGCATTAAGCAGGGTGTAGGTTGCTTTTATTATAAACAAGTGTGTGAAAACTATACTTGGACTGACCAGGAATTTGAAAATCTCTCCTCAGTTTGTTTCAGAAATTTCTCTGAATAAATATTATTTTTCTGCTTTGTGTATCTCACTCAAATTCCTTTTCACCTTCAGAGGAAAAAAGGAAAAAAAAAAAAAAAAACGAATCAAATATTGTTGTATTAATGCAATGCATCTTAAGGTTTTGATATTTTTATGCCAATTATGTAGATCAATAGCAAAAAAAAAAAGTGAATAATTCGTATTCATGTTCTGTTCTGCTCACTAAACTGTACAAAAGTGAGAATGTTTTCTAGTGACTCACGTACCTGTGAAGAATTATTACGAGCATGCCAGAATGAAAAATTGCCATGTGCCACAATCCACTCTTGCAAAAAAATGTATGCATGTGTTTATTACTTAAAATAGGAAACAGAAATTGATCTGAGAATAAGAAGAATGAAGTAGTCAGCAGAATACATTTTAAGTGCAAGTGTTAAAGCCTTGTTTACTTCTCATGTTAAATGTCACTGCGTATGGGAACACTAACTCTTTCCCCTCTCCATGCACAAGGAAATACTGGGAATGTGGGGATTGTTTCAAGTAAACAACTCTGTATGAGAAGGAACCCCTGTCAGCCCCACTTCAAAGCTTCTTTCCATTTCACTCATGCTCATTTACACTGAGGATCAGCTGCTCACTGCAACAAAAGTAGGAGTTCACACTTTTACGGTTCCTGTGCATGCAGTTTATTAAATGAAGAGTGCATCTTCTAAGGCATAAATTCAACACCTACTTGCCAGTCTTCATCTTTCCTGTTATCGCAGTCTGTGTTTTGGAAATACAGCTTTGGGGTGAGACAGTTTGTAGCAGAGGTGTTCCCTCTGAGCTGCAGAGTTAAAACACTGAAAGGAAAGAGTCCTGAACCAAGGCTTTCTTTCTGCTCCCTAGTATTCTTGTCTGTAAGCAACAGTAAAGACATCTTTCATGTTTTTTCTCCTGCGAGGATTGATCTGGGCACTGTTTTCACACCTATTTTGGGTGGGTCTAGGGTAGAGTAGATTTATTCTCTTACTTGTTTTTATCTGTCTCATCACAGTAATGTACAAAGTACATTACTTTTGGTGTAGTATTGTGCAAAGATAGTAATACAGGACACAATTTAAATCTTTCAGGCATTTTCTCTACTATGGAGATGTACTCTAATCTTATTCTTTATCTAACAGAGTCATCCAACTTATGCTATCCTTCTAGGAATAAGTCGCTGGGGAATGGCAGACATAGCTGTTTTTGTGTTTAGACTCTAATGGACTAAGTCAGAGGTTCAGCCATTAGTAGACAAAAATGTTTGTATATGTATTTGTATAAAATGTGGTAAAAATGACTCTGTATATGAGGCTTATCTGCTGTCCTGTAGAATTTTTGGGCATATCAAATGGAGTCAGTCGCGTTTTCTCATGGTCAGTGTGTAGCAATGCTTCAAATGCAAAATATGTGAGAGAGAAGCAGTACTTACACCTGCTGCTCAGTATAATTACATTGAAAAAGATGAGATCCTAATCTGAAAACCCTCACATGCTCCTTAGATTATCAACGTGTCGATGAGTAATTGCAGGGGAGAATCTAAATTGTCATCAGAGTTCAGTGGTGCTGAAAGACCCTGATAGCGTGGTTGCATGTTGATGAAGACCATACATTTTGCTAATTGAATTTTTTACTTCAGCAAGTCAAACCAGGTAGGAAGGTCAAGCATGGAGTGCCCCATACTTCATCTTAGTAAGCCCCACATCTATTAATCTGCTGGTTTCTTGCATATGTCATCCAAGAAACTTGTCTGCTGGAAGGATGAGAAAGGGTAAGTGGTACTTCTTGTATGGATCAGTTCAAGAAATGCTATCCACTTGTAAAGGATAGGAAAATACATGGAAAAATGCAAGAGGCTGTCGAACTGTGGTCAGTCACCTGTCACTGTAGCAAAGCAGAGACAGAGAGGAGTGACGCGGTGTGACAGGAGCTGGTGCGCCGGGTTAGGAAGGGGCAGTCAGAAGGAAGGAATTAAGGGGGTTTCAAATCCTTTGAGGTGCGCCAGCACCAAACGCACAGCAGCAGCTCTTGTTCAGTGTAAGCCATCCTTGTTTTCCACTCTGGGCAAATTCCCATCTCTGCAGAGAGCCTGGTCTCAAAGGGAAGGGTAATTAAAATGCATAATGACATAAAAGCCAGGCAGCCTTTGCCTCCCTTATGCAGCCTGCTATGAGAGTGACTTGCAGTAGTCTGACAGAAGTGTAACTGCGCATTGCTACGCTAAGTGTGCTTTTGCTGATGCGGTTGTGCCGCTTGTGTCATCGTGACACCCAGCAGCTATGACCCAGGATGCAGGGTGCTTCAAACCTCCTGAACACAACTGGGCTGTGGACGAGTCAAGAAACCACGTAAATCTAGAGCTGAAAATAGCAGCAACAAATCCATTCTTGTGGATGCTCTGGCTTCCACAGAGCTGGAATATTGCTCTCCCCTCGCACAGAACAAATAGCTGTCCTGACAAATTTGCATGAGAAGCAGTTAACTGAACTCACGAGTACATTTAGCTGCTCTTGACACACTGAGATCATAAATGTGCATGGGGCTGTACCACAGATCTCTGGGAATCATGGCTCAGGCTCCTTCGATATTGAAGTGTAGAGTTATAAATGGTGACTTGAGTAAATCAAAAGTAAGAAATGAAATAACCCATGTAGCTGTTCTTTTAAAGATTGTGAATGATGTGCCTGGAGTGAGCTGCAAGAGTGGCCTCTAAGCGACAAGAAAATGCAAAATTAAAAGTGATTTTTTTTTTTCTCA
Source organism: Alectura lathami (assembly GCA_013399715.1). Taxonomy (NCBI): domain Eukaryota; kingdom Metazoa; phylum Chordata; class Aves; order Galliformes; family Megapodiidae; genus Alectura; species Alectura lathami. The sequence goes on from VXAV01003860.1 coordinate 89,062, forward strand.
GATTTGCAGAATGCTGGCCTTCTGCCCTTCTAGCATAAGAGCTTAAGTGGACCAGAGAGTTCTTGGTCTGGGTTTGTGGTGAGAGGAGAGACAGAAAGCCCCATGGTGGTCATAAAAGACTCCAGCGAGCCTCTGTGAGGGGAGGAGAGCACCTGCAGCAGGGAGAGGACCGACATCACAGAATTGTAGGGATGGGAAGGGACCTCAGGAGATCATAGGAGACCTAGTCCAACCCCTCTGCTCAAGCAGGCTCCCTGCAGTAGGTTGCACAGGAATATGGACATGGACATGCAGCTTTTGTCTTATGTATGTTTCTGTTCTGACTGTATAATAGTGAGTTGTTCAGTATTTGTGGCAAAGGTTTCAGGGGTGCTAATTGGCTTTCTCTATCAGTTGCTGTGGCAAATTTTAGTTTTGATTTTTGCAGTATTCTGGTGATCCACCTGGGGGGAAAAATCACTTGAAACCATGGTACAGTGCACGGATATTTATTTGCAATCCTTGGTTTGAATTGCAGATTTTTTAAAATTGAATGTGCTAGGATTAGTTTTCGTAAGAAGTGTCCATAAAAAGGGAGTTTGAGTTTCAGAAAGAGTTTGTTTTATTAAACAGCATTTTAGGTAACTATAATTATCATTGCTAAAAAGTGTCAGTGATATCCCTAATTCTAACATACCCATAAACTTCTGGCAAATAATTTTTAGGATGTAATATTTTGTGGTTTGTCTCTGACCACAATGTTGTTCTTGTCTGAAGTTTGATCAGATTCTTTCAGTATCTGTGACATTTTCAAGGCCAAAATAAAATCAGTTTTTAAGTAATGTGATTTTAGTTCAATGACCATATACATGACAAAATAGCTTTTAAAATGTGTGGTTGGAAGCTCTCCATTCAAGTTGAATGATTCAATATTAAAAAAAAAATCTGTTTGCTAAAAGGTAGAACTGACTTACTGTGAATTAGGTTTTCCATCATGAATTTATTAAGCCTATGTGTTTGGGACTGGACCTTGTTATAAAAGTGCTACGTATCTCCCAATGATTTCAGTGAGACTGAAGGTGCTCAGCTGGATGGAGGGTGAGGTGGCACCTAGTTGCGTTGTGCGAGGGTGGGAGGAAGTTTCTGGAGGATCTCTGTTCCGCTCCCGCTTTGCATGCAGGACTCCTTAATCAGAGCACAACGTGAGTGATGGATCATTTTCAAAGACATTATGAGCAATGGGAATTGCTTCTATTTATAGCCTGGTTGCAGTCACATCTGACTACTGGGTTTTGTAGCGCATTTATCATGCGAGTGCTACCAGCAGGAGCTCCGCATTTACATCCCCATGTTGCCATTTTGTAATGAATGCTGCTTTTTAATGACACTTCTCCATTTTGCATCCTTGCCTGGGTTTCACGACTGCAGAGTTAAAACTGTTGCTGCCATCCTGGCTTCTGAGGACAAAAAATCAACATGCTTTAATGAGTAGGTTACGAAATTGTACATTGATGCAAGCGGGTAGAACATACGTAAGTGGCTCAGCAGATGGGAATAATGCAGCTCTGGGCTGTCTGGAACCATGGAAGCCCTTAGTTCCAGCCACCTGTGATATAAATGTACACTTCTTTCTCTATTAAATGTGTTTAGCATCAGAACTTTGGTTGGTTTTTTTGTTTTTCCAACCTACTTTTTTTGTGTGTTCCACACAAAAGGAAGGGGGAGCAGCATGACAGTTGTTGCTTCATATTGTCCTGGTTTTTGGAGGAGGTTGTCCAGTGCATGCTCACAGTTCCACTTTCCACTTGAGTCATTGGGACTTCAGTTGATACAGCCACAGGACGTGTTTTGGGAACTGCATGTGGTTTCTCTTCACCTCTGGCATGGATTTGGGGAAATAAAAGTTAAAATTTTACTTTGTTTTTGCAGGCAACAAAACTGGTTACTAGTAAACTTTCTTTTTAGGCTTTTGGGTTTTTTATTTGTTTGTTTTCAAGTCTATTGATCCCTGCTTCCTTGAGGAATCCACTTTCATTCATAGTGTCCCTTCTGTTCTTATCACAACACATAATTACAGTGATAAACCTTACAGAGCAGATCAGAACAAAAGCCTGTAACCGCTATATGTGAAGCAGTGGTCCCTGCCCTCTAAAAGCTGTATTAAACATGAGCAATTTGCACTCTGCCCTTAGGGCCATTAAACTTGGGAGGTTTGTGCCCGTGACAGGGACCTGAAGGGCCAGAGCTGCTGGGTAGCACCGAGATGAGGGGCTGAGACCCTGACCCGTGTGCTCCCGTCTGCTCCCAGGCCTGGGAACACGCTGTTCCACCCTCTCTTTCAGTGAAATTCTTGCAGATGAAAGGAGTGGCTGGGGCCTGTGGGACAGATGCACCAGTACGAGGGAGCGGAGGCTCTGTACGTGGTGTAATCAACACTCCCTGGATCCCACAGGCAACCCATGCTGCACGTACAGTGCTGTTACGTGGTGTCTCTAATTCTTCTGTAGTCCTGCAGTTGTTACCTGGCGTCGTCCTTATGGGTGTATCATGATGATAATATTTAGCTTCATGAGAGCCTGAAAGTATTCTGAGGACCTTCTGCAGTGCCCCTGCAACCAATACTAATACGTATATATATATATATTTTTAAGTTATCGTTTTCAAAGGTCAGCGCGGTATCCCGATGGGTTGCATTATAGTGGTGAAGAAAGTTAGCTTAACGATGTGATAAAACCATTGAGTAATAATAACTGGGAATATCTCCAGGGAATTAAAAACCTAGTACAAAAATACACATATCATCCTGTAGCATAACAGGCTGGCTGCTGCTGCTGCTTCAACTTCAAAACAATTACCTATTTCAAAATATTAATTAAGATGAGAGTGCTGAGTTGTCTTTCGAACAAACCAATTGAAATAAAATCTGGCAATGCAAAAAGTATTTAGCATCAATATTTATTCTTCCATTGGTTTTCAGTTCCACTCATCTCCTCCTCTTGAAGCAGATAAACAGTTCTGCAATTTTGTGAGCACGTACCTCCATGTAACTGTTTGGTATTATGGAAGTGTATTTCAATGGTGACCTAGAGCATGTCTGTATTTTAAAATTCTGCCTACTTGATCAGAAGAAAGAGAACCTCTTGTATGATTTCATACAAGCCAGGGAAAATGGAAATTAAATGGAAAAGTAAGAACAGAAATAATATGAAGAGGCTAATAAAAAAAAAAAAAAAAAGCAACCAGAACAGAGGGAATCTGACATTGAATTCCCTTGCAATTAAAAGTATTGTAGATTGAACTTGTGATCTCAGTGAAGTTTACCTGGGGATGACTTCAGGCATGCAGTGTGTCAGACATTAAACCATCACCCTGTCTTAATTCCCCATCATTATTTTTGTGTCTGCTAGAACGCAACTTGTTTTCTTGTGCTATAGAGCACAGGCTTCAGCGTGTGGGTTTGTGTGCATGTTTGTGCAAGTTTGCGCACAGGCGTTATTTTGTGGGAATGCCTGCATTTTACTGGGCAGCACAATTACCTGACACTGGTGCATGGATTTATGTGATCTGGAAGCCCCCAAAATTTCACGTTGTTAGCAACTCACTGAATTTATATTTTTTCTTCCTTCTTGTACTGTGTCTTTCCTATGTCGTTAGGTTTTCAGTGGCGACAGTGGACAATTTATTCTCAATTGATCTTGGAAAAGAATAGAAGAAAACATGAAAGGCCTTTTTTTTTTTTTTTTTTTTTTTTTTTTTTTTTT